>OZ010786.1:53010476-53472976 GCA_963932465.1 Maratus speciosus | reverse complement strand
GTGTTTATTTTTGGTCATGTCACGAAGGTCCTCCCTGAATTTGGAAAAATTCTGCCGGAAGGGGGCACTATAATTGCGATGTCTGTACCATTTTCATTATTGTACCATCGAAAACTGTATGAAGTTATCCATATAACTGAACCAAATTTTTTGTTCATGTTTCTGGCTATGGCAAACAAGTCCTCCCTGAAGTTGAAAAAATTCCGAAAGAAGGGGGTGCTATAATTCCGATCTCTGTGCCATTTTCATTATTGTACCATCGAACAGCGTATAAAATTATGCATACAATTGAACCAAAATGTTTGTGCTTGTTTTTGGCTTTGGCCAACAGGTTCTCCTTGAATTTGGAAATATTGCGCGGTAAAGGGGCTCCGTGCTAGCGATTTTTGTATGCTTTTCTTGATTTTTCGTAGTTCTATTGTGCATCGGCGGCTCATTCAGCGACGGGAACTCGCTTCCTGCTATGCCGGCTATTCACAAACAGCTGATAACGACAGAATAAGGAAAAATTAATAATTTTAACAAATAGCATGATATAGATTAACTCGTTTTTAGTCCGTTTAATTGACTTGAGCAGAAATTTAAGATGAAAATCAAAGTTGGTATAGTATTGAACTAATAATATTGAAGTATTAACATGTGTAACTAGGTTTTGAAATATTAAGATGTATAAGATAGAAGAAAGTTTTGGGATTGGCACATCCAACTAGTTTTCTTATGTTTTTCTTCTTATTATTATTTTTATTATTATATATTAATAAGGGGCTCTGCCTCCTGCAAGCTACGCTCGCCAACATACGTTTAGACACAGCATAATCTAACAGCACGCTAATTTGATCGGTTTTAAAAAGATTAGAGAAGATTATTCAAAAAAATTATAGCGATCTCCCTGTAAACGGGTTTCAATTCAATTACCTTTGATTGCGAAAATTTAAGGCCGAATCAGCTGCTGTTAAGACATCCAATTGTTTTTTTCGTGTTTGATGAAATCAGTTAAACATTTCAAAAGAAGCTAAAATAAAATGAATTAGTAAACAGAGTCTTCGACTCCCGGTATTTTTTAACAGCGTTATAAAACAACTAACATAATACAATTTACTACAATTTATTGCTTTAACCCCTTCAAGGGCGGTGCTTCATTTTTCGACCACTTAATTTTATTTCTTAAATGCCAGATTGTCACCAGAATATTGGAATGAAAATTTTCCTTTTATTAAGTAAGTGAACAAAAGCATTTTCGTATTTCGAAATTTGTTTGTAAATTCTGGTGCCATTCACTGATTTCAACATTTTACGAATAGAAGTACCTTGTCCCTGAAAGGGTTAAACGCATATTAATGTATTTAATATTTTAAAATTTCCTTTCTCTTTTAATATTCACGTGTAAATACAATTTTCAAGACATAATTTTCAATATTTTCCTGCTTTTAACACGTACTCATTTAATAGTAATTTTAAAGTTTTTTTCTGTTTTTAATAGTCACGTAAATATAAATTTTTAATCGTTAGGAAATATCATTCTTTGCGCTGTTTTTAGAACTGAAAACAATCTCTATAATAATAGCCTATGTCATGTGACTATTATCAACAGTTCCGGGCGGATCCCTTTGCTTTTTATATTCCAGGCGGCCACTTTGGCACTTTAATGTTAGCCAGACACAGGTGGTAAGTCGCCAAATATTATTCTATCGCCATCATTTCACTTATATTATAATAGTCCAAGTCATGTAACTGCCATAAACAATTACGGGCTGATCCCTTCGCATTTCATAAGAAAGGTTTCCATTTTGATTAAAGAATCAAATTTATTTTTTCGAATAAAACTACATAAAAGGTACCATGATCGCAAAGAATTCTTGGTACTTTTATGTTAGCTGGGATCAAATCTCGCCAATAGTTTTTTTTTTTTTTTTTTACTCGCCAGTTAGCATTACTTTATTTTTCGAGTGGCAAATTAAAACGGTACTACTTGGTTATCCCATCGATCAAAAATCTATCGCCAGACTATAAGATTATATGCCAATAATGGTTGAACGTAAATGTCGCATTTACTTGACTGTAAGAAAGTTACACGTGTTTACGCCATCAAGTGATTTTTATTTCGGCGTTTCATTTCTATGTTTATTAATGTTATACTAATTTATTTGTTCTTTCGTTATTTAAAATAAAAATTACGTCAATTTGTATAATTTGGTGAGTGGTTTGGCGATTTATATAATTTGTCGAAATTGGTCGACGGGATAACTAAGTAGTACTATTAAAACATCACTTTGAATTTGAAATTAAATGTCATGATTTGTTGCATTATTTAATCGGGTTTGGCGGGATTTTTTTTACGACAATTTGGCGAAAACCTCGTTTTCGTATACTTTACATATGTATTTTTAAAATATTACATATGTATTTTTAAAATATTACATATGTATTTTTAAATTATTTTCTATTATTTTTTAAATGAAATAACAATAAATAAATAAAAAGTTAATTAATAACTATAGAACAAAACAATTTATAAAATTTGTTTAATAAAAAGAAAATAAATGTAAACTTGAAAACAGGAATTCTGCTTTTTCAGAATTTAGTGTCTCACCCGATGAAAAAAAAAAGTTATATCTGTATATAAATAGTACAAAACACATTTCAATTTCAAGACTTAGTAAACACGCTTTTATTTCATGTAAAATGACGTCATTCGCATCCGCTTAAAAATTCCACATACGATCCACTCTTCAACATCTACAGTAACGTATGCATAGGACGTCACTATCGCGAAAAACGAGGATAACGTCTTTTTCGTTAGCCCCGCGCGAAATAATACACAAATTCAGCAAAAGATGCCGTCGTTAAAGGAACTCGACAAACAAAAACGGCTAAAAAATGGCTGTCCAATGATTCATACGCCTTCATTTGTTTGGAACATTAATATAGACACTTAAAATTAAATATAGTATATAATTGCTCCATGTTTTAACAGAAATCATTCGTTTATATTTTTTCAAAATAGCACGTATTTTAATTACATTTTCTTTCGGCTGTTATGAAAAAATGGCAACAAAAATATATAATTAATATTTTACAACTATTTCTCTTTTACTTTCTACAGTAATGGAGTACTTCCGTTGCCAATATTAAGCAAATGGCTCCAAAATCTGTTGTAAAATATTCCTTTTATTTTATTTATGTAATATAACGATTCGTATATCTCTTTTCTTTTCTTTCCATGGAAATAGGTTTTGATAATATATAGACATTCTAAGATGTTCTGTGATGTTCTTTATAGTTGAGTGTTGATTGTGTTATGTAAAGGTGATGTCTGCTGTTTTGTCCATATAAATGTATATATTATGTAAAAGGTGTTGCTGCATTATTTATTTGATGGTCATGTCTTTATTTACTGCAAGTCAAACCTGCGCTACTGAGAAAAGTAAGCATGAACTTTATTTGTTTAAACAAGTATAATATATAATCCATGTTCTATTACTGTTTATATTAAAAAGAAAGTTCACCAAATGCTTACAGATCACGAGACTGAAGCTCTAATATATTATTAATACTGATTTGAATTGTTTAAAATAAAATAAAACATTAAATAACATTTATTAGCTGTAGTAAAACAAAAACGAATGACAAATTATTAAACAAACAAAATGGCATCCTTGAAAGAGAATAATATTACGAAACTAAGTAATGACAATTTTTCCATTTGGAAATTCAAAATGCAAATGATTCTTATAAAAGAGGATTTATTTGATGTAATTCAGGATGAATCTCCAGCAAATCCGGATGATAAATATTTAAAACGAGATAGACAAGCAAAAGCGTTAATTAATTTATACATAGAAGATTCTCAAATTATTCATGTCAAATATGAAACCACGACAAAAGCCACATGGAATAAGCTTAAAGTTATTCTCGAACGATCGAACTTATCTAGTAAGCTTTTCTAATTTCGAAAATCATACGCTACAAAAATGCCAGAAGATGGTAACATGAATGAGCATATCGCCCAAATGTTCGAATTAGTGGATAGGTTAAAAGCCGTTGGTGAGGAAATAAAAGGTGATCATATAGCGGCGTTGCTTTTAGTCTGAGTTCCTAAATCTTAGGATAGCTTAATTGTTGCCATGGAGGCGCGACCTGAAATCGAAATAAATACCCAATTAATAAGAAATAAACTGACAGACGAGTACAATCGTAGAATGGAAATGAATAATGATCGTGGAGTTTTGACAAGTCTTTAAAACGAATGTTTTTAAACAAAATCGGCCTAAAAATGACAAATTCTGCTCGCATTGCAAGAAAACAGGACAGTGCCGAAACGAATGTTATCACTTGAACAACAAAACTTTTCAAAATCGCAATTGGAATAAATCTTATTATCCATTACAAAGTAAAAATTACAAGAAACAAAACGTTGATCTCAGAAGATCCAATTTTATCTCCATGACAACGAACGATAAAAATATGAATCAAAATAATGTCTGTATGCAAAGACGGACAAAAGTCCAATTCTAACCAAGGTTCCAGACGATCTAGGGAGAGAAAAATAAGATAAATAAAAATTCAGGATACAGATCGCGATAAAAATCCATTAAATAAAAATAATCACATGAATCGAGAAGCTAATTCTGTCTTGAATAATGAAAATAAAAATACTGAAGAATACACTTTAAAACTTAACTGTAATTTAATGCAAAATTTTAAAGGAGATTTCTATATAGATAGCGGTGAAACACAACACTTAGCTAATGACATAAATATGTTTACAGATTTTAATTCGAACGCGGAACCTGTGAAAATTATTATTGCAGATGGGAAAAGTTTATTTTTCGCAAGGTATCGGTAACGTTCACATTTCAACAAAATTGTCTGACGGAACTAGTCATGATGTTATTCTAATGAATGTATATTTCTTGCCTGAATTAAAGTGTAATTTAATATCGGTAAAAAGAGTTACTGAAGAAGGATTTACAGTTACATTTAACGAAAGCAAATGCTTCGTTACAAAGAATGAAATTACGCACTTAAAAGCAGTTTCAAGTAATAATAGTCTTTATAAGGTAACACAAAATGAATATACAGGGAAAAGCAGAAACCAAACGTTCGCTTTGAAATGCAGAAATGTAAACTGCATTAAATTATGGCACAAACGCCTTTGGCGCCGAAATTCAGATGCTATTAAGCACCTTGTGAGAGAAAATCTCGCTGATGGCATCGAAGTGTATAACTGCGAAAAAGTTAATAATTGCGAAAATTGTATTAAAAATAAACTTTCAGAATTTCCCAATCTTAACGAATCAAAATTCAAAGCAAGGAGACCGCTTGAGCTTGTGCATAGTGACCTATGTGGCGCTATGATAACCACCAGCGTCAGTGGAAAGCGTTACTTAATTACTTTCGTTGACGATTTTCCCGCTTCACTATGATTTATCTAATAACAAACAAAAATTAAGTTTACGCTAAACTAAAAGAATACGTCGCTGTGACTACGAATAAATTCGATAAGAAGCTAAAAACGCTTATGAGCGACAATAGATGGGAATATATAAGCAATGAAATGGAAGAATTCATGAGAAATCATGAAATTGAACACCAGTTCACAGTGCCACATTCACCACAACAGAATGGAATTGCGGAAAGTAAAAATAGAAGCTTAATGGAGATGACAAGATGCCTCCTGTCTGAAGCCAACCTGCCACACAAATATTGGGGAGAAGCCATTATGACAGCAGATTATTTGCAGAATAGATTGCCCACTAAAGCCAAAATTAAAACACCGTATGATTTATGGAATGGTCGGAAACAAGATTTATCAAACATCAGGAATTTTGGATCTAAAGCATTCGCACACATTCACAAAAGTAAAAGAGGAAAACTAGACAAGAAGGCTGTAGAAGGAATTATGATTGGCTATGATTACAGAAGTAAAGGATTTCGGATTTTAACCCCCTCACTGACAAGCCCGTGTTAATACGTTCACTAAGCTCCAGGTTTCACTGCAATACAAGCAATATTTAAATTAATATAATACTATTTATTTAATGTATTTTTAATACACTGAACAATGATTAATACTTCCAATGATTGCATTCATATTTTTTATTAATTTTTTTCTATAAAATGTTGAAAGAAACATTTTTTTAACATTTAAAACATAATGCAGGGAAAACAACATTACAATTTTGCCCTTTTCTAAGACCGTCAGAGGGTTAATATCTGACCATAATGTAATTATAAGTAGAACAGTCAGATTCATTGAAGACGCAACCTCCGACAGGGAAATTACAGTAGTTGCACCAAAACAAATAGAAAATGAAGAAGAAGAAGTGAATGAAGAAAAATCTCAAGAAGATTCGAATATTATGAAGAAACAATCTCCGACACCAATGGAACCAAGAAGATCCATAGAATTAATAAAGGAAAACCGCCAGAAATATTAACTTATTTTACAGGAGAAGCAGTGAATGAACCTGCTAGTTTCAAAGAACTGAATTCTCTTAATCCTGATGAAAAGAAGAAGTGGCTCGAAGCAATCGAAGAAGAGATGCAATCTCTCAAAAAGAATCGTACGAAGGATCTTGTAAAGCTACCCAAAGATAATAAGGTAAAAAGCTGTAAATGGACGTTTAAAGCCAAGTTGGACGAAAATGGCACAGTTGACAGATATAAAGCAAGGCTCGTCGCAAAAGGTTTCAACCAAAAGCTCGGGACAGATTACGATCAAACTTTTGCCCCAGTAGTCAAGCACACAACCATAAGAACATTTTTAACACCTGCAGCTCAGAAGAATATGCATGTAAAACATGTTGATATCACATCAGCATTCTTGCATGGAGACCTCAAGGAAGATATCTATAGGGTACAACCAGAGGGATATGTTGAACCTGATGTTAATCATGAGAAGAAAGTTTGCAAATTTAGAAAATCTATATATGGGCTTAAACAAGCTGCATATGCGTGGAATCAAAAGCTAGCAGAAGTTTTGCTGAAAAACAATTTCAAGCAAAGTATGGCAGATGCATGTTTATTTAGAAAAACAGATGAAAATGAAAATATACTAATTATTCTGTGCGTAGATGATTTTCTTATTTCTTGTAAAGATGAAACAAAAATCAACAAAGTTATTAATATTCTGAAAGAAAACTTCGAAGACAAAAATTTAGGTGAAGTAAAACATTATCTTGGAATAAACATCCAAAGAAATACTGATGGAAGATTTGAATTGAATCAGAAAAATAAAATTGAAGAATTACTTAAGAAGTTTAACATAGAAGAGAAGAAGCCCACATACGTAATAATGGAAACCTCATACCTAAAAAATGAAGATAACAGTAATTTTCTCGACGATAATAATGAATATAGACAAGCCATTGGAGCTCTTTTTTACATAGCAAAAGTGTTACGACCGGACATTGCCCTAGCAGTTAATATGCTTAGCCGAAAAATTGAAAAACCATCAGAAAAAGACCGGAAATCAGTTCAAAAGATTATCATGTATCTAAACACAACAAAGAACCTGAATCTTGTCATAAGCAGCCAAATTGACCCAATTCTCACTTGCTACTCTGATGCAGACTGAGCTGGAGATAAAGCGACCAGAAAATATACAAGTGGTAACATCTTTCTTTTAGGAGACAATCCAATATCATGGTTCTCAAAACGACAAAATTGTATTGCCCTGTCCACTGCAGAATCAGAATATATAGCCGCTGCAAATGCTGCACAAGAAATACAGTGGTTGCTGACTCTACTAGATGACTTAGGTCTCAAACAATCCTTACCAATTATGCTATATGAAAATAATAAATCTTGTATAGTACTGACACAAACTGGGAAACATAGTGCTAGAACCACGCACATTGATGTCAAATATCATTATATTAGAAATTTACAAGAACAAAATATAGTACTTGTTGATTACTGTAGTTCAAAGGAAATGATTGCAGATATATTAACAAAAGTCTCTTGCCAGACCCCAATTTTTAAAATTAAGGGAAAAACTAAATTTAATTTCCTTTTCGAGCCGCTAGATTAAAAGGGGATGTTGTAAAATACTCCTTTTATTTTATTTATGCAATATAACGATTCGTATATCTCTTTTCTTTTCTGCCGCTGGAAGACCTATCGTGTTTCCATGAAAATAGGTTTTGAAAATATATAGACATTCTAAGATGTTCTATGATGTTCTTTATAGTTGAGTATTGATTGTGTTATGTAAAGGTGATGTCTGCTGTTTTGTCCAGATAAATGTTTATATTATGTGAAACGTGTTGCTGCATTATTTATTTGATGGTCATGTCTTTATTTACTACAAGCCAAACCTGCGCTACTGAGACAAGTAAGCATGAACTTTATTTGTTTAAACAAGTATAATATATAATCTATGTTCTATTACTGTTTATATTAAAAAGAAAATTCACCAAATGCTTACAAAAACTACAAAAATAATTTATATTTCAAAAATAAATTGAGATGCAGTTTTCAAACAAATTGCATTTAAAAGTACTTTTTTCCCAATACGACGGTATAAAAATTGAAAATGTGTGCTTAGAAGTTTAAAAAATTGCTATTGAGTATTTAATCGTACTTCTTTGTTTTATGGCTGGCTTCTGTAAGGGAACGTTATTTTTTGGAGATTCCCACAATATACGCTGGAAGAAAGAAATAGCATACCGTACAGGGGGCTAATAAACATTTATTAATAAATAAACAACAACAGCCATGTTACCATGCCAGGCAAAATAACGCCATTTTGGCGCCAATTAGATAACCCACATATATGACATCGCATATATGACACCGCATATATGCATATATGACATCTGCACCTAATATTTTTCTTTTCGTTTCGTTTAAAAAAAAGAAAGAAATGAAAGCCATTAATTTTAAATGTTTAAGTTTTAAATAAAAGTTTTGCATTAAATAAAATGATAACGAAATACACACACACACACACACAAAAAAAAAAAAAAAAAAAAAAAAAAAAACCTTTGCTCTTAGCATACATTTAAGGGAGGCCAAACTGGTCTCCAAATTAGTTTAAAATTATAACATTTTCTGAAATATAAAAAAAAATATCTATTATGATTAAAATTTGAGTTTCCATCATTAGAAAAAATGTATTTAAAATTAGAAAAAAAATAATATTTCGAAAACTAATTCGTTTTAAAAAAATTCTAATACCAGTTTTGAGATCTGCGGAGCAATACGGATTTTTGGTGTTAATTTCATCACAAAGTATTCCATATTTTAGGAGAAATCGCCATTAAACATAATGAGTTGTTTAATCAGTCTTTTCAAAGAATCGTTTCATAAATTCGGTTCATTTCAGTCGTTTCATATATCCGTTTCATAAATTCGTTTCATTAGGATTTTATATATACGAGTTGCAACCCGTCGAAATTCGACGTACTGAAATGTTTGAAAGGAACTGTCAGATCGAAATTAAAATAAACCTACAAAAATAATTACAACAAAAAAATCATCTTACATTGGTTGTCTAACTCTTAAAACAAATAATATTTTAAACCCAAAATTACCAAAATATTATTTCTACAAACTTCAACTGCTTAAATTATTGAAAGATTAAACTGTATTAGATTACGTAATCAAGATGAGTAATTATGATGAAGTTTATGTTTGTTTTTACGGGATGAAAAATCAGTAAAAATGATTTCGCTTTGTCACATCATAAAATGTTCCCCCATAAAATCTAAACTGTACGTTATTTTCAAACTCTCGTAATTTACATACGCACCACTCAAATTCACAATTTGAAAGTATTTTAATGCGCAAAAGAATAGATTATTAATGAATGCATTTCGAATGTTAAACTCACGTTTGTCCGATACAACTTTTCATGTGAACATTCGCACAAACCTTAAGTTCTAATCTTAGTTCCCGTGAAAAAAAAAATCAGAAATTTGACTTTAGTTGTCATAGTATTCGCCATTTATAGTATTGGTCAAATATTTAGTTTTATCAAAAAAAAAAAAAAAAGATCGTTTTGTTTTAAATATATCATTTTTACTCACTGAATCATTTTGCCGAGCGCCTCAAACTCATTTATCAGCGTAATGTAAAAATATTAAAATGTAGCTGATTTATGAAGAAGAATGCGTGTTTTATTTAATGTCTGACATCATTTTCTGTTCAAAAATTATAAAAAAGTTACTTTTATTTGTAATGTGAAAGTGGCACCAATAAGGATATAATGAATAAAAATAATAAACCATGAATATTTTCCCTTTACTTTCAATATAAATGGAGTACTTCAGTTGCCACAATTACAAAATTTGTATTAAAAACTACAAAAAAATTAATATCTCAAAAACAAATTGAGATACAGCTTTCAAGCAAATAGTATTTAAAAGAGAATTTTTTTCCTTATACGACGGTGTAAAAAGTTAAAATGTGTGATGCATAGAAGTTTAAAAATTTGCAGTAGAGAAAATGCAAAACCAAAATTTTAATTTTATTTCAAATTTCAAAGTGTTGCCATTCGCAAAATGACGTATGCGTTACGCACAGATATGTTTGTCCTTTATAATATAGATAGGGTAGATTATTATTATTTATTACTAGGAACAAAGAAGATAAATCAGACATAAAATACAACAAGAAAACTACAGCTTTGGCCTGACTATATAACAAAGATCCTTTACATATATTATGTGTCCTATTTTCGATGATGCGTTTAGAACAAATTGCACATCTTTTACGTAACTGCGAGCGGCATACGTTCTATTTTGATATTCTGTATAAAAAATGCAAATAAGGTTATAATTAAATACCACAATCACCAATTTTAAAGTAGGGTAAAATGTTTCTCTTAAATGTGAAAGGGTTAATGAAAGTAAAGAAATGTCTACTGAAAGTACAAATTATTACACCATGTAACATTCTGTTGTTGGCATGGATGCATTTCTCGCGTTGACAACAGCAATCGTAAAAATAATTGTTTCAAAGGAAACAGAAAAATCAAATCTTTTGTTCAAAACGGGAGTAGTACCGCCTACTGGTGACGCTGAAAAGATCTCAAGGGACGTTGTTTTGTGCAAGACATAATAGAAGTGCATTGGGGAACAGCCACAACCCTACTTCGGCTATACGCATATGAACGTTCTGAAATATTCTATCTATTTTTAGCGAATTATGTTGCAGGTAATAACCTATATACAATGAAATTTTAAAAGTTAGAACGAATCGTGCACTTTCAGTATTAACACAAAATTATAATTATACAGAACACCAAATCTATTTTACGTTTTGACGAGTTGATTAAACGTTAATAATATTGAATTTCTTTAGATAGGAATTTGTCAAATTCAAAGAATAATGTAGAGGAGTTCAATGTCGACTATTTGAAATACGGTTTTATTCAGTCGCCTACAAACAAGACATTGCAAATTTGCTCGATATGACAAAATCTTTTCTCCAGTTATATCGTGAATGCATCCTGAACAATTGCATAATCATTCGATCAAAATCCATTCTGATATAAAAGAGTCAAATTTATTCGACTTTTAAATATTCTAATATCAACATTCAAGACGTTCAAGGTTTTCATCTTTGCCTGACATCTTTTCATTGAAAGCTAACCAAACAATGGCGGAATTCCACCTCTTACAATATTTCTTTGCTTCTTGCTTACTCGGAGAATGCTTACTAGTTGTAGGAATTGGTATTGCAGTTATAAATGAGGTTCTAAGAACTACATAGAACAAGCCAGCAACTGATATTATTAAATAAATACAATTCAGCAATATTGCAGTGCAGAGACGAATTGATGAATGAAACAGATGTAGAGAGTTCACTAAATGAGTTTTTGAAGGTGATATATATTTCTTTGAAATTCAGTGAGTATCTTCCCAAACAATGATACTTTATTTCTATAATTCGTTTGCTTTATAAAATATGGAAATCTTTTCCTAGAACAATTATTCAAACGGGCGCGAAAGAAAAGCCTATATTTGTTATTCTAAGAAATTACAGAAAGAAGTATTCCTTTAAAAAGTGTATTTTCAGTCGTTATTACTCCGGGCATTCAATTCTTGAATGCTACCAATGACTAATTTCTTATTTTAAAAAAAGCAGTACAAAATTTACAGCCCTTACATTGTGTAATTCCGACAGTATGTGCTGACAAATATAATTTGATTGCCTTTATTATTCCCTACACCACAGTACCACAGTAATCACAGTACAAACAGTCTAAAGAACGATGCTCTCAAACATAGATAGTTTGGAAAGCTTTGTCACGAAAAAGATTAATATTTCAGCCGCTTATTATTGTACACAGACGTTTGTTGGCTAATCAATGGTACATGTTTAAATTAATTAGTTTAATAATTTGACTCAGTTTTAGAGTTTTATTTAATCAGAGGTGATTCACAAGGAAACATTTAATTAAATTAAAAATGATATAATTTACTTGACAAATTTTTTTGTAAATTTAATGAAACAAATAGATAGATAGAAAGGGATGAGTAAACTTTATCAAAATGAAGGCGGCTATATTGCGTCCGTGTGAAAATTTGCGTTGTTCAAACAAAATGCGAGATGAAAAGAATTTTACATGTTCCCAAATTTAGCCTCAATGACAAGAAATGGTAATGAAATTTAGATATTTATACAGTTTTTGGAAGCATTTAAAGAAAAGTTAATGAACCTATTTCAGTTTCATCATCAAAATCACTATCCCAAGTTAACATTTCTAAAACCCTTATAAACTCCTCTTAGAAACCTTTTGTAAACAACATACAGCAGAATTATCGATTCATTAGAATCGATAGACTTATCATCAAATCAGCAGCTAAAGTTTGATTCAAAATATTAGCATCAAGATTTTTGGCTCAAAAAGCAAATCCCACTATTATACACAGCAGTATTGGGTACAGCAATGAAATTCTTCATTGAATTTCCATCGTCATATTTATCCGAAACGGAATGTAGTGTGTCTATCTATTAATAAGCTATTAACAGTAAAGGAATATTAATAGTGCAAAGCGGCTGTGAAATACTCTAATGACAAAAATTGCATCAAATATAGTTTAATTACTGTCATCACACAAATTCCATTCCTCTCGCTAATAATAACACAGTTACATTTCTGTATTATTTTAGTATTAATAGCATTCTTGTTTGAGCAAGACGTCAGTATTGTTAGATTCCTATAAGAAACACATTTACAAATCTATCTTTGTTTTTGTAAAGCGGGCACTGATTCAATTATTATTTGAAAAGGAAGGCGCTGAGCCAAAAAATATTAGAAACCTCTGGATTAAAGTGATTATCGGTAGATGATCATAGTATGAAAGCCATTCCTTCAGATGCAATTACAGTTTTCTTATTTTGTAGACATTCTCTAATAACGTGGAAACTAATCTAAAATTTTCAGTCTCATTATCAGAGACTGATAATATATTCAGTCTCTGAATATATTATTAGATAATATTTAACTTATATACATTGTTTATGTTTTCTTTTTAAAAGGGAGTTAATATTTTTTAAATGTAAGTTACAGGATATGAGAGAAGCATAAAAAGATAAATTTCTTATTTTAACATGTGTAGCACACCTTTTAAAACAAATGCCATATCTAAAATCTGTACTTAATCTCTATCCTTTTTAATTAAAAATATCTTTCTGTTGTGTCAGAGTTAAGAGATAATCGCGATAACCTCTATATTGAATCACCCGGTATGTTTAACTTTCTATTGTTTAATATATTTTAGATATTAGATTTTAATATACGAACCTTTTAAATGAAATCATTTTCTGTGTACGTACGTCGTCTAATTAAAATCCGCGTTAGGATATTTTTTAAATTATTGTTTCGTTATTGGTTTAAATACGCTACAAAAATAATAATTTTATTATTTTATTTTTACTTTATTTATGTCAATAATTTATTAAAACATAATCAAGTAAAATACACAGGAACATCAACAGAAAATTATAAATAGTTAGTAAAATAATTGTGAAAACAAAATTTTGCAATCTGCTTTGCGCCGATTACTTTAAAAGTTGAAAAGAATCATTGATTCCTGCTTAATACTTTTCCAATAAAACTCAGGAGAGAAAAAATTAATGTAAAAGCAATCGATCATAAAGTCGTTTCTTGTGCCATCAGTTAAAATTTATTGCATTTATTTTTATCTTTTTTTTTCATGAACGCTATATCTAATTTTTAAAAGTGGTTATATAAATTTAAATCAATTTTTAATACGTTTAAATGAGTTTTTTTTTATGTTAAGTGAAAAGTTAAAATTTACATACAAAGACATTAGTTCTTTTCTTCTTTAAATGAGATTAGACAGTATATATTTAGATAAAGCATGAAGATTTTTCCATTGACAGGGTGTTCGAAAACTTTTTTTACAAAGTAAAAGAGAATTAAATTTAAAAAATCAAACAACCAGAATGCGTAAAAAGAGAACTACTTAATTATTTCTCATCAATGTGATTTTCTTTTTTTTTTTTTTATAATACTTACCTATTTTTTTATTTTCTTGTATTAATGACTTTTAAATTGTGTTTAATTGTTAGTTCCTATCTATGAACACTGTTTTGATGAGGTTAGAGTTACAGCTAGCGATCACAAAGCTAGCGATCCTACCTACACAACGTCCAGGTTTTGTAATATTTAAACGGAGCTTCTGACTGTAAAATAGTCAATGAAACATCGTCTTCATTTTGAAAGACCTGTACAATGATATGCCACTCAATAGGGTGCGTAAAATTTTTTTTTCGTCTCTACCGCCATTTTGTATTTTACGGCCGCCATTTTGAATTTATAAAAACAAAACCTAGCCCATAACAATCGGAAGGTTAAGACGAATCGATAGAGAGCTCATTCCTTAAAATCCATCCCACCGTTGGAATGTTTCGAGGGTATAAAGAAATTCACATACCCAGATACGCTTGAAACACATAACCCTTCTTGGCAGTTGGGAAATAAAAGCAGTGATAATACTCATAATAAAAAAAGTGCCCATTTAAACTGATGGCATTGAGCTCACGGGCTATTCACACTAACTGTATATTATACTCTTATTTCAAAGAATAATGCCCCTCAAGAATAAATAATGGGGGATTAGCCCCCGTTTCCCCCTCTTTATCCTGAACCGATGAACCTCCAAATCTATTCAGTGACGCGTCTTATCAGAATAAACCTGTATACCAAATTTGAAACGAATCAGATAATTCTTCATGAAAAAACCATTTCGCGAAATTAAAGGGGGTATTAGCTCACCCATTTCACCCTTTATGCTTAGCCAATGAACCTTCAAATCTAAATCGGAAAGCTCCTAATCAGAATGAACCTAGAAAAAAAATTAAAGTTAATTGGATAATTCTGCATGAAAACCCATTTATCTAAATTAAGGGGAGGGGACTTGCCACCTTTCCCCTTTTGTACTTAACCAATGTAGCTCAAAATCTAACCAAGGCAGCCCATTAACAAAATAAACCGGTATGCCAAATTTGGAGCAAATAGAATAATTCTGTATGAAAAACCCATTTATCTAAATTAAGGGAGACCCATCTCCAGTCACCCTCCTTTATAGTTAACTAATGAACCTCCAAATCTAATCAGTAAAGATTCTTAGCACAATATACCCGTATATCAAATTTGTAGCAATCGAATAATTCTGCATGAAAAACCCATTTATCTAAATTAAAGGAGAGGACTAGCTACTTTCCGTCCCTTTATACTTAACTAGCAAACCCCGCGGCTTTGCTCGCGTAATATTTGAAATATGTCAATTGATATTTATATGTCTAATTTTTTAAAGAAATTATACTTTGAAGAATAATTAAAAAATTATTATTTAAAACATAGTTTGACTAAACTTCATTATTACACTGCATTATGCAGAAATGAAACTCAAATCAATAAAACAAAATAAAAGAAAATAAATGATAATTTAGAAAATATTTTGAAACATTTATGCTCAAATAATACGCTTATTTCAGTATTCATTTGAAGTTTTGAATTTGTTAGAACCCATCTTCTTACGTCTTAACCCCTTCGGGACGGGAGCCTTTTACGAAAATTTTAATCTTTCGTCACCGTTTTTTAAAAACAGAAATTTGCCTCTTCTTGAATCGAGAAAATGCGCTGATTAAATAAGCCAAATTTTACAGTAAAATTTTACTGGTGAGAAAAAACAAGGATTCTGAGCGCTTCATGCGGCACGTATTCGTGCAGATCGTCCCCAAGGGGTTAAAATTAACTATCATGTCAACTTACAAGTCCTACCACCTGTCTCAACATAAAGGGTTACGTTGAAATAGGAACTGTCACCATAAATTTGCCAACATTAATTTTGAAATCGGTTTGTTATTTCCTAATATTCAACAGAAAAGTAATTTAGAAAGCTTTTAAAGGCCTTTTTAGAACGTTTGTTGTTCTTGTGAGCGCCAGGTTGTAGAATCATCCGCATAAAATATAGCCTGTGTAGGATCAGAGACTGTAACCATTGATTCGCAATTATTACTTTTATAATCGGTTTATATCCCCTGAAATTGCATAGAAATCGTAATTTAGGACTTTTTTAGAACGCTTTTCGCACCTCCCCTTCGCTTCACCACTTTTTAATGCGAATTTATTTTCGACAGTCCTTCGAGAGCATTTATATTTTGTAAGTAACTATCATGCCATATTTAAAGTTTCTAGCCTCTTCAGTATCACAGATATCGCAATTTAGAAAGTTTTTTGCTCCTGCAACCCTCTGGTGGTAATGGCACAGACATAAAATATAGCTTATGTTTGAGCAGGTTCTATCACCAACAATTTGACACGCTTATTTTTAAAATCGGTTTGGTATTTGATAAGATTGAATAAAAATTGTAATTTAGAACGTTTTTAGAACGCTTCCCGCTCACTTCATCCTTTTAAATTTGGAATTTTCTTTAGATTGTTCGTAGAAAGCAGTGCATCTTGTTAGTAAATACCATGCCATATTTCAAAATTTTATACCCCTCAGTTGTGCAAAAAACGCTAATTAGAACATGTTTTGCTCTTGCACCCCCAGATGTTAGTGACAGCAATATAAAATATAGCCTATGTTGGAGCAGGAACTCTCACCATCAATTTGCAACCATTACTTTTGAAATAGGTTTTGTATGTCCTGAGATTGAGTAGAAATCGCAATTTAGAACGTTTTTATCACGTTTTAAGCACGTTTTCCGCGCATTTTCACCCCCTTTAAATTTCCAATTCTTTCAAACTGTTTTAAAAGATCATTTAGATCTAATAAATATGTACCTTGCCTAATTTCAAGTTGCTAGCTCTACCGATTACAAAAATCGAAATTTAGAACGTTTTTCGCTCCTGCAACCTCCAGGTGATAGTGACACACTGACATGAAATAGCGTCTATGTCTTGGAAATCCTTTATCTAATAATTAACTAAAGTTTAAAATTTCATATTTCTAGGCCCTTCAGTAACGCAAAAATTGCAGAGATTTTTTTGCTCCTGAGCTGTTTTTTAGAGCTGTTTACTTCGATACTTACAGCTACTGCATTTGTCTCCGATGATCATTTTATTACATAATTTTAGTACGCGTGAAAGTCGTCAGGGAAATTTTTTACTTTGCACATGTATATATCTTCTTCATTTTTATTCCCAATTCCATACACCAGATGACAGCCTTTTTATAGATCACCCACAAGATGACATGGAAGCAGCCGGGAACTCTACACTATGTGTGTGCAATGTAGCCACAATGAGTAGAACTTGGTATCGCCACCGTGACACATGAACTATTTTACTCTCTCGAATACGGATAGAAAAATGATATTATTCAATCACACAATGTGACAAATCAATGACCAAAAATTTCCCTGGAGAATCAGCCGGGCAGTCTACACCACATGTGTGCAATGTAGCCACCAGGAGTCGAAGCCGGTATCGCCACTCTGACATATGAACTATTTTACTCTCTCGAACACGAATAGTAAAAAGTCCTTCCGGCCAGTGCCGGTAGGAAGAGGTAGCTTTTGTATTCCTTATTTTTAAAAAGCAAGCTTATATTATTCAAACGCACGAAGCTCAATTTAGTGGAAACCGATTATAGGAGAATCAATACTAATTTTTATCAATACTAAATCATTATGAATAAGAATTTCGCGAAATTAGTCAGCTTTATCCAAGCTGCTTTTATTTAAAGTAACTTATATTTGGTTGCCAAATTCGGCGATAACTTGAAGTTCCTGCCATTTTAAGACAACATGGTGGATGAGGCTAACGAGTGAACTTGGTTGAGAACTTAAGTAATTCCCTTGCGTATGCTCACTCACATCGGAATCGGTTGGTATATGCAAGTGCTGTCGCAGGCAAAAAATCAGATTTTTCAAAATGTCACCCACATGAGAAATTGAAACTGCTATATCTGAGCCATTTTTTAAGATATAGACAAAACAAAAAAAAATGCTCCGGAATCCTTATATCATGGTCAAATACTTAAAAAAGAAATCTTTTTTAGATTTTTGATTTTTTTTAACTTCACTTTAAATATAATTTTATATTTAACAAGGGGGCTCTGCCCCCTCCACGCTACGACCGCCAACCCCCGTTCAGACACCTCAGAATCTAAAAACGCTCTAATCTGATGGTTTTAAAAATATTAGAGAAGATTGAATAATACTGAAAAAAGCTGTGCAGATCTCCCTGTAAACGGGTTTCCATTCAATTCCCTTTGATTGCAAAAAGTTAAGGGCGAATCAGTTGCTGTTAAGATCCCAATGGTTGTTTTCGTTTTTGATTAAAGAGGATCACTTAAACATTTGAAAAGAAGCTAAAATAAAATAAATTAAGTATAAGAGTGTTTGTCTCCCGGTATTTTAAAACAATCTCTATAACAATAGCCTAAGTCATGTGATTATCATCAACAGTTCCAGGCGGACCACTTCGCTTTTTATACTCTAGGTGCCATTTTTGGTACTTTAAAGTTGGCCAGGCACAGGTGATAAGTCGCCAAATATTATTCTATCGCCATCATTTCATCTACATTATAATAGTTCAAGTCATCAACTGCCATAAACAAATACGGTCTGATCCCTTCGCCGTTCATATGAAAGTTTGGCAAAGATGTCATATTTTTTAACGACGCCAATTTGGGGAACGCATCAACAGCATAAACAGCAACATCCGGCTTACCATATCAATTAAAATAACGATACTTTGGCGCCAGTTATGTGCCCGTTCCGTATATGACATTGGCGTCAGAAACAAATCGCCAATATCGGACGCTAAGTTTTCCATTTTGATTAAAAAATCAAAAGTTTTTTTCGAATAAAACTACATAAAAGTTACCATGGTCGCAAAGAATTCTAGGTACTTTTACGCTAGCAGGATGCAAATCTCGCCAATAGCTTTTTTTCAACTCGCCAGTTAGCATTTTTTTTTTTCGAGTGGTAATATTTGGCCAGATACGCACCGCAGATTTGGCGTGATTTTTATTTTTTTGCGAAAATTTGGTGAAAACCTCGTTTTCAAATACCAGTTACATATGCATTTTTGGTATTCCTTAGATATCCCGACGACCAAAAATCTATCGCCAAACTATAAGATTAAATGCCAATAATGGTTGATCTTAAATGTCACATTCACTTGACTTTAAGCAAGTTACGCGTGTTTACGTCATCAAGTGATTTTTATTTCGACGTTTTATTCGTATATTTATTAATGTTATACTAATTTGTTTGTTCTTTCTTTATTTAAAATAAAAATTATGTCAATTTGTATAATTTGGCGAGTGTTTTGGCGATTTATATAATTTGGCGAAATTGGTCGACGGAATAACTAAGTAGTACTGTATTTCTTAATTATTTTCTATTATTTTGTAAAGGAAATATCAAAAAAATAATTAATAATCATAGAACAAAATAATTTATATAATTTGTAAAAAGAAATAAAAGTAAATAAACATTTATTATCAAATAAACAACAATAGCCGAGTTACCATGTCAACCTTTTCTGAAATATAAAAAATAAATATATCTGTTTGATCAAAATTTGAGTTACCATCATTAGAAAAATGTATATAAAATTAGAAAAAAATTAATATTTCGAAAACTAATTCAATTTAAAAATTCTAATATCAGTTTTGAAATCTGCGGATCAATATTGATTTTTGGTGTTAATTTCATCGCAAAGTATTACATATTTTAGGAGAAATGGCCGTGAAGCATAATCAGTTGTTTAATCAGTCGATTTATACTTCCGTTTCATAAATTCGTTTCATTAGGATTTTATATATATAGGGTAGATTTAATGGCCTCCATTTTGAAACAAGATGGCTGATGAAGCTCGCCAGCGAACTTGGTCGAGACATTACGATATACTATCCACATGCCTTCTTCCATCGAAATAGGTTAATAAATTCACGTGTTATCACGTGATAAATATCAGATCGTTTCAAAATGTCAGCCATGCTAGAAACTCAAAGTGCTATAATTCAACCATTTTTTAAGATATATACGAAACAAAAACTGCTCCAGAATCTTTGTATCAAGGTCAAACACATAAAAAAATCTTTTTCATTTTCCAATTTTTTGGTAACTCATTTTAAATATTAAATTTTGAAAAAAAAATTTAAATGGCCGCCATTTTGAAACAAGATGGCGGATGAAGCTGGCGAACGAACTCGAGGATTGGTACGTATTATGTATACACCAAGGTACATCCAAATCGGTTCATAAATACGCCTGTTATCGCGTGACAAAAATCAGGTCGTTTCAAAATGTCAGCCAAGCTAGAAATTCAAAGTGCTAGAACTCATCCATTTTTTAAGATATAGACGAAACAAAAAATGCTCCGGAATCTTTGTATCAAGTTCAAACACATAGCAGAAAAATGTTTTTTTAATTTTCAATTTTTTGGTACGCCATTTCAAATTTTAATTTTTTTTTTTTAAATTTAAATGGCCGCCATTTTGAAACAAGATGCTGAATGAAGCTGGTCAACGAACTTTGTCGAAGCATTGGTATGCACTATGTATACACAAAGTTACATCCATATATATATATATATATATATATATATATGGATGTAACTTGCATGTGTTTTTGGTATCATATTAACATGGCTACGTCTTCAAGTGGTTCAGTTTAAGAATGGATTTGGTTTTTATGAATTGTTTAGATAAACATTAGATATATTTTAGGCAATAGTCAGGCATATTTTGACGTTAAAATTATTCCTTTTATAGTTTTCCCAATTTGTTTAATATTTCTTATTATAGTTTTTACAGTTTAGTTCAGTTTATTTTAGTTTAACATTGTTATACAGGGTGTCCGGTCTCAACGGTGTCCAATGGCTAATTCCTAAACCATTAGTAGTATACCCAAAATATACACAAAATTATACATAAAAATACCATAGGCATATAGTTCCAATTACAAAAATGTTTTAAATGAGGTATAGAATTATTTTTAAAGCGATTTAGGTCAAGAAAATCATTTATAAAAAAATTACGAAATTTAAATTTTTATACGGTCCCCTGTTCTTATAAGTGATATTTAGTAAACTTTTCATAATTCTCTAACAAGTAAGACAAAAAAAGTCCCATTCATTTAACTAAAATTGACCGAGTTATGAAACTTTCAATTTCATGACTTAAACCACTTTTCTGTAACTGAAAACAGATGAGTTGGACCAAGCTTTGAGGGGTCGTACACGAAGTGCTTAAAGTATTATAAAGGGCGTCCACTCCAAACGATGTTCAATGGCTAATTCCTAAACCGTTAGTCAAAGACATATAGTTCCAATTATAAAAAGGTTTTAAATAATGTAAAGAAGTATTTTTAAAGCGATTTAACTGAAGGTGCTGCCCCCGTATAAATATTACGGTAGTGTTAATTTTCAGTAATTAACTTTCATATTGGTTAAAATAATTGAAGAAGTGAGTTTCAAAACTCGCCTTATCGAGAAAATCAAATTTTGGGAAATCGCATAAAACCTTTAAATGCGTCCATTGGTATTCATTGAAAATTTGGAGATTGTATGCTTGATTGGTACATTTATACCAATAGAATAGATTGATAGAGAAACACGATTTTTTAAATTTCGGATAAAGCGAGTTTCGAAACTGACGTCTTCAATTGTATTTTGAGTTTTTTTTTTTTTTTTTTGGTAAGGAAATGTGTGTGCTTCTTTTGATGATTTTATTTTAAAAAGTTGTATTATTTTTATAAGCTTTTAACTTCGACGTTCGTATGTATGTCTTCCTAATTCAAAATTTATATTCCAATTTTAACACACTTCCAAATATCCGATCAAGATTAAATTTATCATAATTATGTAAATCCAATGACAATGTAATATTAATATGATTTTAGGTACGTACCATTTATATTTATTTTACAGGACCACTCCAAAAATTTCGTATACATTATTACCAAAAAACAGAAATTTTAAAATTAAAATCAGTAACATTTATGTAAGGCACTAAGATTCACAATGTAATTTTCCCAAATGAAAGTGCGTTGCGTTTATATTTTTTATACAGTGCCGCACAAAAGATGTCAGATACATTGCGATGTATGAGCAGGAATTGCCTATTATACATTTTGATGATATTATGCTTTTTTCAAATTCAACTTTTTAGTTTTTTATAAAAACTTGTTTAAAAAATATATTTTAGAGACCAAAATCAAAATGCAATTTTTACTTGCTAAACAAAAATAAATATTAAATGGAGTGAAAATTTTTCCTATTGGACAAGCAAAATGAGTTAAACAACTTTATTTGTACAACAGATGTGCCAAAACACTTGCGGCCTCAAATCATGCACATTCAAATACTTTCTAAGGTTTAAAATGCATATTTTTTCCCAACCGTGTTTTACCAATTTGTAATCTGATTGGCCAGTGGTTTTGGCGTCAAAGTGACTCATCTTGTCGGTATTCGTGCTTGGCAAGTGCAGAGGCAAGTGCTTGATGGCAAAAGTGATTTATATGCTTTTGAAACTTGCTTAGCGAGAAGTACGGCAAAAAAAAAAAAAAAAAAAAAAAAAAAGGAAAAAAAAATATAAATTGTTAAATGTTAAAATTTAATAATTTAACATATGTTTTGATTTAACAGTATTTTCCCCTAATTTTTAATTAAAAAAAATAACTCCTCTAATGAATATTTGCTGAGGGGAGAGACAGTGGAATTTTCAGAAGGGGTAATGTAAAAATAATAATTATTATTTTTTTTTATCATTACAATACAATGACAAATGGAACAAGATCTTAAAAAAAGTAAAGTTAATTAAAAAGAGAGAATGTGGGCGGTTATATGATGTCCGAACTATAATGGATAAATCTGTGCTCTATTAGAACAAAATATTAAAATATTGTAACAATTTTGTTATGTTTATTTAAATCATCGAAGTAATCGCACAGGTAGAATTATATAATTCAAATAATTGATGTTTAATGTAAAAGAAAATAAAAGTGATATGAGGATCATTTTCAAAAAGGGACATTTTAATTTCCTTAACATATTCAGAGCAGCCATTCAAAAGTTATGTATAAAAATATACGCATAAAAAAACAACAAAAAAAGTTTTAGATTAGGTAATCTAACTATGTATCATTTTCTAAAGAGTTGTGACTGTTGCTTTTATAATCATTTAACAAAATTTCTGTTGGTTTTTTTTTTACTTATATTTTTAGTACAAGTTGTATATTTTGTTTTAATACGTCAGAATGAACAAAAATCTCAAAATATAATTGTAATGTTAATTTACTCTCAATGTTTAATGTTAAATTTTATATCTGACGATTATATTTATTTCTAGTAAATTTGTGACTGACCCTATTTTCCAGCAAAAAAGATACTCCAACTTTAAACATCTATTACTCGGTCAGTTTTAATCGCAGAGTAATGGGACTTTTTTTGTATTACTTGTCAGTACAATAGGATATTTTCCCTAAATATCACTTATAGGACCTGGCGACCGTATAAAAATTTAAATTTCGTAATTTTTTAATAAATGTTTTTCTTGACCCAAATCACTTTAAAAATACTTCTTTACCTCATTTAAAACATTTTTGCAATTGGAACTATATGTCTATGACTAACGGTTTAGGAATTCGCCATTGGACACCGTTGAGACCGGACACCCTGTATATTGTTCGTTCATGCTAGTTTTAAATTTTATAGTTTTGTTTAAAGAGTTAGTTTTATTCATTAGTTTTCATTTTGAGCAGTTTTATAAAAAATTGTATTAAGTGAGAATATAGATTTATAATTATGAAATTTATAAAAAATGGAATTTTAGATACCGGCAAGAAATGGAATTCATTAGAGGACCATTGTGCTCGGTCGGTTCCTGATAGCATGGTAAGGAACGGATCGTTAGAAAGTAACCATGATTTACACTTGGATTTGGTTGGCTACGGAAGTAAAGAAACATTTCTATTTATTTATTTACTGGGAGTAAAGGAGTTGATGATAGCTTTTTTTTTTTTAAAGTGTATGCAAGGTTTGGTATTTGAGAAAAATATAAAAATGTAGAAAAATAATAAAAATTGTGGAAAAAATTATAGAAAAAATTGTGAGTTTGATATTTTTTTGGAAAGAGGGGAGGTTGAAGGTATACGGAAAAGAAACTCGGTCAGGTATAGTACCAGATATATTTATAATAGTGATTTAATTAATGAGGATTACAATGGAGGTGTACGTAGAGATATCGAAGTAAAATATAAAACTAGAACGTTTTATAACACGAACTTAAAAAGGGAGATGAGTTTCAGTAATCTTAAATTAAAAAATGTAGTGATAAACGTTGTAAAGTATGCCCGAGTGTGGCCACAGAGTATAATAATATCGAGGACATTAGGTATTTAAAAGTATGTAAGATATACAACAGTGTCTATAAACTTAGTTGAAAGATATGTGGAATGTCATATATAGGTCAAACTTCTGACCCGATCAATAAGCATTTTAACAACCATAAGTCTGATATCAGACATTGCAATTCTAATAAAGAAGAACAAGAGATTGAAATTAGACATTTCAACAGGCATGGTATTGAAAATATGGAATTAACGATTTTAAAGATTGTCCCTAACAAAAAGGAAAGATTGATAAGCGAAAGTGATATGATGATTATATGCGGTACGGTATACCCTTACGGGTTAAATGTTATGTTCAATGGAACTAACGTTATGAAAAAATTTAGAAACAGTTTATTAGAAGTTTGTATAAACGAACGTATTGAACATCCCTTGAATTATAAATTCATTAATGAGATGGACCACAAGATAACAGCAAAGGGATATGACAATATCAATGAAATTAAAAGTTCAATTCTTAAGTGTGATTTTGATGGTATAGTAAGAAATATAAAATTTATTACATTTAATGTGAAAAAACGTTTTATAGGTGATTTGTTAAACTTATTGTATTCACATAAGAGTAATTACAATATAGGTTTGGCATTGGACATTTTGCGGTATAGGATTAGATCATAGCATTTGGAGTAATATCTGGGGAGAAGCAATAACAAAAATAAATTAGTTAACAGAATGTATTTTGTAATGGATTACATAGAAATTAAAAGACGTGGTATAAATATGGGTAAGGTATTGAATAAATACCATGATTTGCTTCCAGAGAAGGATATGGAAATTGTCAAGGTTTTTAGATACGATAAACCTTTAGGTCGTATGGTTTTTAACTATAATAATTTTTCAAAAGAAATTGGTAAAAACAACGATAATAATTTATGTCATTTTAATGATCCAAGTTATCGTGATTATGTGAATGTGGATCACGGTCACGTATTGACTGGAAATTTAGATATTGTCAAGGACAAAACATTCAGGGATTATATGCAATTCGGCACAAAATTTCGTTTAAAAAGATTAAGCAATAAGGATTTTTTGAAAAAAACGATTAAAAATCAACGTTGGTATGTTTGTACATAAACTAATGAACAAATTTTGCATACCAGAAATAATTTTTCTGGAATGGAAACATAATATATTGAAGGATTTGAGTTCAATTTACTGCGGTAAAATGGGGGGGGGGGGGGGATTTCGTTAGAAGAATATAAAGAACTATAAGATTCTATTAAGGATTTACAGAGTCATTTTGTTATAACATATATTGATAAGGCAAATACAAACTTTGCAATTATTTGTAGAAAGCTATACTGTAATCAGTTAAGACAATGTTATAATAATACACATAATTACAGGATGATAAATACCAGTGTAAAAGAGACAGACAGCAGAATTGGTGCTTTTTACAAAAGGTTAAAATACACACAACGTAGTAAGGAATTGCCTTATATGGTTTTGGTTCCTAAATTTCATAAAGACCCCATTGCCTTTCGTACAATTACATGTGGTTTTGGCACTTATTTGGAAGTTGCTAATAAAAAGTTTTTGGATATTTTGCAGAGTTTATTTGAAGTGGCATTAAAACAAAATTTCACATGTATTATAAAAAACAGTTTTGAGTTACTTAATGGATTGAAAGGTTTGAGTAATATTAAAGTTTTATATGTTTACTAGCTGACCCGCCCGGCGTTGCCCGGGTCCGTGGTGATATTTAAAAATTATCCTTAAATTTATATGATTTCATACCTTTAACTCGATTTTGACTGAAATACGTGCAAACTCACTGTGTCGAAAAGGGGGAGAAGCTGTTAATTGTTGAGATTTGCTATGTAAATTTTTGGAAAATTGTATGCGACAGTCATGAACAAATTAAAACTTTAAAACACCCTGTGCTGATGAAAAAATGAGTTAAGAGGAGAGGAGTGAGTGCTTAGTAATATACAGGTCGAGAGCTTTAAAACGATATATCACATGAAAAAATCCATTTCCACATCCCCTTGGGGGAATGGCCCCTAATAGTCTCGGATCAGAAATAGACTCCACCAATTGAGGGGCCGTGAGGAGTTTCACCTTCGGTCAAGCCTTCAAATGAGGTCGAATCTTGCTGTAACTAATTCGCAGCGGCGTCAGAAAATTGACACCCCGGGAGGTCATTTAAAAAAGAAAGAAATATTTTTGAAAAGAGGTACATATTTTACACACAAAAAAGTTTGAAGGACTCAAAACACACATTTTTTTTCATTTAAAAAAGTTAGTGAACTATTTTAATACATTTTAGAATTTCTTTCTTTCTTGAACACTTCCCAACAAAGTTGAAAGTGTTTATGCATTCGGTTTGTCTGTCCGTCTGTGCACGCTCCAACTCTGGTAAATATACTCGGATTTTTATGCAATTGATAACGGTTATTTAGGATCACCAAAGCATGTTTTGTGTTGTATATGAAGTATGTAGGATTAATAGTTCATTTACAGGGGCAGTAAAAAATATAACATTACAATATGGTATATGGCGGGGGGGGGGGGATTGTTTGCAGAGTATTTTAATGACATTGCGCTATTACAAATGTATTGAAACTTATATAAATCACTGAATTTCACTACGATAACGTTAGAACAATGCATTCATGGCATTTCTTATTCATTTGCAGGGACACACAAAATAAATAGGTTACAGTACTGTCTTTGAGTAATAATTGCTGGAGTGTACGTTTTAAAATTCGGTATTCCCTTTTAAATTTAACTAATTTTTTTCATGTCACCCATTATATATAAATTCTATACCTCATATACAGGGGCTGCACAAAAGTATTCACTTACCATTCTCCTTATTAGAGGAAATTGCTGAAGGGGAATTTTGAACTGAAGTATATGTATTTCTTAAGTGAACTAAATTTTGGCATGCATCTAGTTAATAGATAAAATCTCTATATCATATACAGGGCTGCTGAAAAAAAATCAGATAATTTACCGATTGTAGATGGAAACAGCTGAGATTGGGGTTTATATTGTGTTATGCGTTTGAATAAGACGCAATATTTTAATTTTTCAAACGGTGCAGTTTGTTTACATTATTCTGAATGTGTTGGAGTTTTATAATCTATGCTTGACGCATTTTTTCTGTGGTTTTTTTTTTTTTTTTTTTTTTTTTTTTTAGTTTTGTTTTTTGTCTGACTTGTTATGGTCACTACAATCTAAATTCTTTAAAGGAAAAGGGGGGGGGACTTCCCTGTAGCCCACCCAAATAGTACCACTCTAACAACATACACACTTTTTTTTTACTGTCACAGAATGAAAAAGGTCTAGAGTTAAAAACAGAAGCATATTCAATGATGAATTAAACTGTTTATTTACCATGATGAGAAAAGTAGTAAAGAAAAAGAAAAGTGCCCAGTTAAAATAATATCATTGACCTCACAGGCCATTCACACTTATTATACAATATACTCTTATTTCAAAGAATAATGCCCTTGAAAAATAAATTAAGGGGATAACACCACCCCCCCCCTTTATACTTAACTAATGAACCTCAAAATCTAATCAGGGAAGCACCTTATCAGAATAAACCTATATACCAAATTTAAGCAAATCGGATAAGTCTGCATAAAAACCCACTTAGCTAAATTAAGGGGTATTAGCTTCTTTGTACCCCCCCCCTTTATACTTAACCAATCAACCTCCAAATCTAACCAGTGAAACACCTTATCAGAATAAACCAGTATACAAAATTTAAAGCAAATCGGGTAATTCTGCATGATAAACCCATTGATCTAAATTAAGAGGGGTAGCCCCCCCCCCCCATTCCCCTCCTTAACCAATGAACCTTTCCCCAATGAGTCTTTCCGCGGATTGGCGGAAGGTTGTAAATAGCCTCTAACGCATAAAGTTTTAATTTAAAACAAAAAATCTAAATTGAAATTTTAAAATTCGGCTGCGAAGTGCACTTTCTGAGGACAAAATCAACACATGACGAAACTTTCAGAGGACTAGGTGCTATAATTTCGGCGCTTGCCTCGATCAGGCAGGCAGGCAGGCAGGCAGACATTTCTTGTTTTATATATATAGATGATTCTGAAGATTTATATAATAGTATTGATTTAATTGATCTTAAAAATAAAATTTTTGACTTTTTCAATCGGTACAATATTTTGGGTAAAAATTTGGATCATTTAACAAATTTATTTAATTTTGTAGTTAATAAAAACTATTTATTCGATGGTAAGCATGTGATTCAGCAGATAAGGGGTAAACCTATGGGGGGTAGTTGCTGTTCGGTACTTGCAGATATTTATTTATTTTTATACGAGGTTAATGAAACTTTAAATAAGGATTTTTTAAGTTTTAGATATATTGATGATATGTTGATGGTAAGGATTAACGATTCCAATAGCGATTTAAATTTAGACTACTATCCCCAAGGTTTAACATTAAAGAAAACTTCATATGACGAAAAACATGTAAATTATTTAGATCTTACTATCGACATAGAGAGGGTGGATTGAGTACTTGCATTTATGATAAGAGAAAGGATTACAACTTTGAAACAATAAAGATATTAAATTTTAATTCCAATGTACATATTTCCGTTTTCAGAAATATCCTCTAATATATAACAAGTAATATAAAAATTTTGTTTTTAAAGTCAATTCCTACTTAGGCCATCAAAGAAAAATTTAACATAAACCCTTAAGCTAATATTAGTTTTTGTTGCATTAAAATATCTCAATTTGTTGATTTTCTATAGGCAAGTAGGTTTACAATGGAGCTCTATGGGAATTTGGCGAAATATTGGAGATATCGCCATGTTGGCGTCACTTTTGGCGACTCATTTTGGCCGCCAAATTTGGCGGTATTTGGCGACAGAACAGGGTCCCCCCTATGGTAACCCCTTAATGAAAATACTTTCATTGACCTTCAATAACCAATGGCCGCCATTTTGTTTCCCATGCAAAACTAAAATTAATTAATTAAAAATTAATTAATTAATTAATATTTGAAAAAACTGTATTAACATAAATTTTCATCCAGTACAAGTTAAAAAAAATATTTCAACTTGATAGGATGAATAATGAGTATCTATATTATAAAGGACAAACATATCTGTGCGTAAAGCATACGTCATTTTGCGAATGGCAGCACTTTGAAATTTGAAATGAAATTTTGGTTTTGCAATTTTCTCTACTGCAAATTTTTAAACCTCTAAACATCGCACATTTTAAATTTTTACACCGTCGTAATAAGGAAAATATGCTCTTTTAAATGCAATTTGTTTGAAAGCTGTATCTCAATTAATTTTTGAGATATTAATTTTTTTGCAGTTTTTTATACCATTTTTCTTATCGTGGCAACAAAAGTACCTCATTTCTATTGAAAGTCATTGAAAGTAAATGGAAAATAGTCGAAAATAGGAGATACAGTACCTTTGTTGCCATTTTCTCATAAAACCTGAAAAAATAGTTGAAAATAAAATATGGGCTGCGGTAATGACGTCATATGAACACTTTTCTATAGACAAAGTTTAAGACTGGGTTGTAAAAGTAGATTGCTTTAAATGCAAATGACGTCATTTTATAAAAAAGCGTGTATTTTAATTCTTAAACCTGAATTATGTTTTGTAGAAGTGCGTCATTTTCGCAGCCCAGCCGCTATGAAATTCTTCACAGGTGAAAATGCTTCACTTTTGAGAATAATGTAATCGAAATCACACACTGATAAAACGCAATGTTTTACAAAAATTTAGAGTGTCTTTATAAAAGAGAGGTGACATACAAATAATAGCGATTTATATTACAGAAATTGATGATTCTCGCCTGGATGGATTTGCTTCTAGGATGGATCTATATTATAAAGAACAAACGTATCTGTGCGTAACGCTGACGTCATTTTGCGAATGGCAATACTTCACGATCAAATTTCGGTCTTGAAATTTCACTAGTGCAATTTTTCAATCTTCTGACCATCGTACATTTTCAATTTTTGTCGCATAGGGAAATAAATGTACTTGCAAATGCAATTTGTTTAAAAACTCTATTCATTGACTAATGTATTATATTTTCTAAAATAATTTTTAAGCATGATTTTTTTTTTAAGTTTATCTTATCACTTGCCCGTTTCAATACACAAAATAATAAACATTTTGCACATAAAGCAACAAACATTTTTCAGCATTTGTTTCTGACTATTTTTGCAAAATAAAATTAATGCTTCCTTTATAAGCAAATAAAAGAATAATATTAAAAAACCCACCAAACTAACATATTTGTGAAAGACAACTTAACGAAATTAATACTTCTTTTATAAACAAATAAAAGAATAATATTGAAAAAACACAAATCTAACATGTTTGTAATCGTACAATTTAAATTTTTAAATCACCAAATAGGATTTTTTTTTTAAATGGAATTTGTTTGTAAAGTTCATCTCAGTTTTCTGATTGTCTATGGTTTTAAAAACAATTTTAAAGCATGAAATATTTTTTAATTTATCTATATCGCGCGGAGCTCGATTACGAAAGATTAATCCGTTTGCTCTTAAAACAAAATAAAGAGTTCATCATTTTCTTACGGCTAATTTCCATTAAAAATAACTTCCCTATGAATAAATAAATAAAATAACATAAATAAAACACAAGTTTACTAGACATGTATAAGCTCTGAAATTATCAGAATATAAAAGAATGCCATAAGCAGCAAAATCTTGGTCAAATAACTCTTAGCATGCGGCTAATAAGAAAATATCGCTTTTGACAAATTTCAAAAATGTATTTGATTGTGTAATTCGTATTTTCCATATGAAAAATGCTTTTTTAATGTAAGTGGTCAATCTAAAAAATTTATTGCATATAAAAAAATTATTAACTTTCAATAAAAAAAATGTTTTCACCTATATTCTTTAACCCGGGAAGCCCGGGTACGATCCCCTAGTTTTATTAACGATTGAAAATTTGAATAAGATAAATATCTACCCTATATATATAAAATCATAATGATTCGAATTGAAACGAATTTATGTAAAGATTCTATGAAACGACTGATTAAAAAACTGATTACGTTGCACGGCGATTTCTCCTAAAATAGGGAATACTTTGCGATGAGATTAACACCAAAAATCCGTATTGATCCACAGATCTCAAAACTGGTATTAGAATTTCAAAATTAGATTTAGTTTTCGAAATATTAATTTTTTTCTAATTTTAAATACTTTTTTTCTAATGATGGCAACTCAAATTTTAATCATAACAGATATTTTTTTTTCATATTTTAGAAAAGGTTATTTTAAATTAATTTGGCGACGAGTTTGTCCTCCCTTAAATGTATGCTAAGAAATGCATCATGTTACTTTTATTCAGAATTCAATTTGTATTTCATTATCATTTTATTTAATACAAAACTTTCATTTAAAATTGAAACCTTTAAAATAAATGACTTTTACTTCATTCTTTTTTTTAAACGAAACGAAAAGAAAAATATTAGACACAGATGTCATATACGCACCGGGGTACATAATTGGCGCCAAAATGGCGTTATTTTACCTGGCATGGTAACGCGGCTATTGTTGCTTATTTATTAATAATTGTTTATTTGAATTTATTGTCTTTTTATTTAAAAAAAGTGCTATAAATTGTTTTGTTCTATGGTTATTAATTATTTTTTTTTATTTATTGTTATTTCATTTTAAAAATAACAGAAATTAATTTAAAAATACATATGTAACAGGTATTTCAAAACGGGGTTTTCGCCAAATTGTCGTAAAAAAAAAAAAAAAAAAAAAAAAAAAAAAAAAAAAAAATCACGCCAAACCCGGTGCGTATGTGACAATACAACAAATCATGAGATTTAATTTCCACTTCAAAGCAACGTTTTAATGTTATTACTTCTCCCGTCGACCAATTTTTCCAAATTATATAAATAGTCAAATTATACAAATTGACATATTTTTTTATTTTAAATAACAAAAGAACAAATAAATTAGTATAACAGTAATAAAAATACAAATAAAACGTCGAAATAAAAATCACTTGATTGCGTGATCATGCGTTACTTCCTTAAAGTCAAATGAATGTGACATTTACGATCAATCATTATTGGCATATAATCTTATAGGTTGGCGAGAGATTTTTGGTCGATGGGATAACCAAGTAGCACCGTTTTAATTTACCACTCGAAAAATAAAAAAATGCTAACTGGCGAGTTAAAAAAAAAAAAAAAAGCTATTGGCGAGATTTTCACCCAGCTAACATAAAAGTACCAGGAATTCTTTGTGATCATGGCAACTTTTATGTAGTTTTATTCGAAAAAATAATTTTGATTCTTTAATCAAAATGGAAACCTTTCTTATGAAAAGCGAATGAATCAGCCCGTTGTTTATGGCAGTTACATGACTTGGACTATTATAATATAAACGAAATAATGGGGATAGAATAATATTCGGCGACTTATCACACCTGTGGCTGGCTAACATTAAAGTACCAAAATGGCCACCTGGAATATAAAAAGCGAAGGAATCCGCCTGGAGCTGTTGATGATAGTCACATGACTTAAGCTATTATTATACAGATTGTTTTCAATTTTAAAAACAGCGCAAAGAATAATATTTCTTAATGATTAGAAATTTATTTTCACGTGACTATTAAAAACAGAAAAAAAAAACTTTAAAATTACTACTAAATTAGTACGTGTTAAAGGCAGGAAAATATTGAAAATTATGTCCTGAAAATTGTATTTACACGTGAATATTAAAAGGGAAAGGAAACTTTAAAATAATAAATACATTAATATGCGTTTACCCCTTTCACGGACAAGGCACTTCTATTCGTAAAATCTTGAAATCAGTGAATAGCACCAGAATTTACAAACAAATTTCGAAATACAAAAATGCTTTTGTTCACTTACTTAATAAAAGGGAAATTTTCATCCCCATATTCTGAAGCTAATGTGGCATTTAAGAATCAAAATTAAGTGGTCGAAAAATGAACCACAACCCTTGAAGGGGTTAAAGCAGCAAATTTTAGTAATTGTATTATGTCAATCGTTTTATAACGCTGTTAAAAAATACCGAGAGACAAAGACTCTGTTTACTTAATTCATTTTATTTTAGCTTCTTTTCAAATGTTTAACTGATCTTCTTTAACCAAACACGAAAACAACCATTGGATGTCTTAACAGCAACTGATTCTACCTTAAATTTTTGCAATCAAAGGGAATTGAATGGAAACCCATTTACAGGGAGATCGCTACAGGTTTTTTCAGTATAATTCAATCTTCTCTAATCTTTTTAAAAGCGATCAGATTAGCGTCCTTTTAGATTCTACAGTGTCTGAACGGGGTTTGGCGAGCGTAGCTTGCAGGGGCAGAGCCCCCTAGTATAAATATATAAATAAATAAATATAGGGAGAGTGTGAGCTAATAGTAGGAATTCAAAAATGAAAATTTGTCTGTCTGTAATGCTATACAAATCCACAGTTTGGAAGCCAGAATTGTAAAATGCTAGGTACATGTGTATTAAAACAGGGCCGAGACAACTAAAGTAATCCGGAATCGAAATAACTTATAGTTCATTTTCAATTAATAAAAAAACCACAAATTTAACAGCAATTTCCAATCAAATTGAAACATTTTTCGTTATAGCTGTTGCCAACACTTAAAAATCCACAATAAAATTCTTACCACAACAATTACTATTCTATTGCAAGATTTCCGCGTGAAAAAAAAATGAAATAAATGGTTTGGCGAATTTTAAAAAAAGTGAAAATGACATCATAACTGTTCTACAGCAAAATTTCCACGTACAAAAGGAAATAAAATAAATAGTTTGACGAATTAAAAACAAAAGTCAATGTTACGTTATAATTTTTCTGTTTTATGAATTCTGCGTGAAAAATTATAGTTATTTAATTAATTTAAACATAAAAAAGATGGAATATTACGTCATATTGAAAATATAAAAGACGTGGTGAATATATAACGTCCTACAAGTGTGAAAAAATGTATTGAAGCATGATAAAAACTCAATTAAGGAAATATGGGCGTATTTTAACATTATTTCTCCAATGATGAATGGACATAAGTTCATTTATAGCTGCATTATTTTGCGTCTGTTATATAAATTTATACATTTTTAGGGTTTCGTTCATCTGACGAAACAATATTCGTCTCGCTCCTCTGTCTGTTTGCCCGTCTGTCCATCTGTCACAGAGCCCGTTCTCAGAAACTATACATGTTGGAGACTTGAAATTTTGCATACTTATAGCTGAACCCCGCACATCATACGACAAATCATAAAATTTTGAAAGAGTCGTAAATTTAACCCTTTGGGCTCCCACATGCGTATGTTAAACAATTCTTTCTAAGTGAGCCCCTAATTAGGTTGGAGGCATGAAATTTAACATACTTATAGCTGAACACCTCACATCAAACGACAAAACATAAAATTTTGAAAAGTCGTACATTTAACCCTTTGATCTCCCACAAATGTATTTTAAACAATTCTTTCTACATGAGCCCCTAATTAGGTTGGAAGCGTGAAATTTTACATACTTATAGCTGAACAGCTCACTTCAAACGACAAACCATAAAATTTTGAAAAAGTCGTACATTTAGCCCTTTGAGCTCCCACATGTGTATTTTAAACAATACTTTCTAAGTGAGCCCCTATTTAGGTTGGAGGCGTGAAATTTTCAATACTTATAGCTGAACACCACACATCAAACGAGAAATCATAAATTATTGAAAAAATCGTACATTTAACCCTTTGGGCTGTCACATGCGTATTTTAAGCAATTCTTTCTAACTGACCCCTTATTAAATTGGGTATTTGAAATTTTGCATACTTATAGCAGAACACCTGAGGCCAGGCGACAAATCTTAAAATTTATATTATTTACTCTTCCGGGCTCTAATTTGCGTATTTTAAGCAATTTTTCTAACCTCCGTCCATTTCACCCAGGGAACACTTTTCCAACTTTTACTAACACCCCTTTGACCATTCTTTCATATTATGCACCATAGCCTTACATATTATAGTTCCACTTTTTACCGCCAGGGGTGACTACTTATCTCGGGTGCTATTGGCCCAATCCTCTCGACTAATATATCTACGGATAGTATATAAGACGGAGTTTTGTTCGGATAGAGGTTTGTTTAGAATAGAGTGTGCCCCTCTTTGCGAAATGTGGATCTACCAGATTTTTCAAAAGGATAAAGTGTTTTGAAAGGACTATTAAACGAAACCCTAGTGCGATATGTGATCACACTTACCCACTTGTTATATTGGGTTTTCATTTGATTCATGTGTACAACACTTCGAGTGGTTTTTTTGTTGTTTTATTTTTTATGTTGCATGTTAAATTTTGAAATTGATTTTTCAAAAGAAACATTTTTAAAATTCCGGGCAACGTCGGGTACGTTAGCTAGTTATCAATAGTTTAATAAGGATAGCAAAGTTAAATTGGAATCATAATAGTATAATAAATGACATTATAAATCTCTATCAAGATGCAATGGTACAGAATTATCCTATTAGTTTGTTAAATAGTTTGACAAACAATTTCGTCAAGGATAAAGATTACCGCGATGCTTTACTTTTGGCGATTAAAAACATCGCCAAATAATTGTAGGCTTTAGAAGGAGATCTTTCTGGATGCGTCGTTCTTTTCGAATTGGGTTGCTGCTTTGTATGGTCTGTTTAAGGCTTTCTTTGGTCAGTTTGATCTCGACAGACATGGGGGAAGTTTCATGGGTAATTACCGTTATAACCCAGCATGCAAGTCTTTAGCCTTGCAGTCTGTCTCCATTGGATGTTTTCTTTTTGTTCATGATTTTGTTAGTAAGATTTTTCCATGGTTATTTTGTTAATTTTCCACTGTAGTTCAGGAGTTTTGGGATTAGATGTATAGTATGTGTTTTTGGTATTATATATATATCTCAACTTTTGAACGGAGGGTGGTTTCGGGGTCTGGGGGTCATGATCGATGAAAATTTACCAAAATTTTCTGAAATCGCTTTCCTCCGAACGGCTGCAATAGGTAGCTTTTTGTGATGAAAGCAACCTAAAAGGGGGATACTGTTTAATCAAAGAATGCCACAAATCAATGACTAGAAACTTTTCTGGAGAAAAGATTCAAAATTAGCAAATTTACAAATGTGATCTAAGGTGAAACCCCCAGTTCTTGACAACTAACCAGTAACTGAACTATTTTAGCAAAAATCTAACTCAAATAAGCATTTTCTAAATAATTCTGAACAGTAATGTTATCTAGGTGCAACATAGTTGTCTTAAGTTTTATAACTTATGCTTCAGTTATTGGTTTTTCAAAATAAGAATGGTGTCATTTACTGGAGTTATTGACCATATTTATGGAAAAAAATTTAAAACAGTTAGAAACTTTGTAATAATTATTTGAGCAAGAAAGGATCCTTAAGGTGTACTGACGGTACTGATGGTACTGAGGGTTTCACCTTATGTATGTTAATCATAGTATATTTACTTTTTATATTTTGCACTAGATAGTTCATTGCCATTATAAAAAGTTTCACGAATTCTTATTTTACTGCTGAGGATATTTATTCTTGTCATTTTTTAAAATATTTGCTTAATATTTCACAATTTGTTTTGATTATCAATATTTGGAAGTCTGAAGTAACACAGTGGCGACTCCTGACTAGCTTTCTGTGCGCTAGATAATTTTGTAAGCACTTTACTAAAACTATTTTCTAATATTAATCTTTAGCTTATGTAATCGCAGACTATTGTGCGATTAAAAAATCCGAAGTTTATTATTCAAAAATAATGGTAGTAAACAAAGTTACAAAAGTAAAACATGTGGGGTAACTTTCTAAAAATAGTATGTAGTGTTCCAAAAATCCAGTCTTAAGCAGCTATTGAAAGTCATTTGCGCCTAAGCAACATCTGGTGTTCAATATTTGGAATCAGCTTCTGACACTTTATAATATTTTTCTATCCGACATCTAAACGAAGATAAACATTTTTTCACATGTTTTAAATTTCTTTAATACAGCCATTCAGCTGTCGACAAAATTGTGTATTGCAAAAGATAATTTTGAGCCAGAATACTACTATTTTATAAGGCTATTAAACGAGTTGAGTTTTGACATTTCTCACAGCATATGAAATGTGACAATTAAAAACACATTAGCTAGCTCTTTATCAGAACATTTCATAATAAACGTTATTTATTCATTAAATTATCATTAATTATCTTATAAACCATGTTTTCATTAGATGTTCTGAATTCTCCTCCTAGCTTCTGTATTTTTCGTTCCAAAGGAATGGAAATAGACAGGCATATACGATAACAGTGTAGTAATCATTGTCATTTCTATCTGATCCAGAAGGCAATGATATAAATTGGTCACAAAGACAAAAAAAGAGATATCGGGCAAGGCTACTGAATTTTTAATAATAAAATTATCACAGAAAAAAGCAGAAAGTGTCTTTAGACATGTTTCTTTTACGTTTCATTTAAATCTATATTATAAAGCAAAACTTTTCCGTGAATAATGCTGGAGTAAACTTGATGATAGCAACAACTAGAATATCTATTTCTGCTTTTTTTTCAGATATATTAACTTCTAAATATCGCGCAATTACTTTTTTCATATCTCCAAATAGAGAAAAAAATGCGCTTCTAAATGCGATTTGATTAAAATCTGTATTTTAATTTACTAATTTCCTGTTGTTTAAAACACGATTTTTAAGCATGCTTTTATTTGTTTATTTTTTTACCTCTTTCGTGAGGAATCAGAGTACAGAAGTTTAATACATTTGTAGTTAAGGAAATGTAAATATTTCAGCATTTGTTAAAAAAAAAAATACAATTCAATACAACTTTAGCAGGTATGAACCGAACTAATATGAAATAATAAGAACAGAAAAAGGCTGCTGCAGTTAATGGAATATTAGGCGATTTCTAATCATTACTAACTACATCCCTCAAACAAATTAGGGGGGCAAACAAAAAAGTAAAGAGAACAGTGGGAGACAGCGATAGACGGGCATAAAATTGAGAATAACATAGTGTGTCAGCGCGCAATACAGAAAAAAGACGCCAAAAAATTGATAGAGATTTAATTCTTTGAAACGATGGATAGAACGTGAAAAGATGGTTTAGGACAACAATTTGGTTACATGTAAATGACAGAAAAAGTACCGTTTTGGAATGATGCTAGAAAGTTAATATGGCGTATGGTCCCTTCGAAAAGATAAAACTGTCGCATACCTGATTTCCATGGATTCGATGATATTATCGATACGTTTTCGGGGAGTACTGTTCCACTGCTCAAGAATTCAAATCTCCAAGTCCCGGACAATAAAAAGAGGCCTCAATCTTGCTGCAATGCGTTGTCCGAGTGTGTCCCAAACATGCTCGATCGAATTCAGGTCAGGAGAGCATGTTGGTTATTCCATATGCTGTGTTGTTTCAACTTTAAGCATGTTCTTCACAAGACGAGCTGTATGCGGTCTGGCATTATCATGCATGGAAAAAATGGAGTCGCCCATTGCTGCAACGTAAAATACGACATGAAGTCTCAGTATCTTGTCTGTATAACTTCGGGCCGTGAAAGAGCCATTACGAATTATATGCAGGCCCGTATGTCCACCTATGCTGATTCCAGTCAATAGCATCAACCCACATCGTCTGTAATGTGATCTTTCACGAACGAATGTGGGATTATTTTGAGTGCCCCTTTCTATTCATGCCAAAACACATTGGATGTCACATCCAGACTTAATTGGGACTCGTCTGTAGACAGAATTTGACTCCAACAACGTTGCCTCCAAACTCGATGTTCAGTTGCCCACCTTCTTTGGGCCGCACAGTTGCTTGAGGTCAACGGAATACAGACCATTGGCTTACGTGCATGGAGACCAGCCTGATGAAGCCTATTTCTGACTATTTGGCTGGACATCTTACATCATGTGGCCAAGAATAACTGTGTTTGCAGATGGGTAGCATTCCCCGTTCCGTCTCAACGAGCTGATAACAGGATATATCGGTCATCAGTTACTGTGGTAGCACATGGCTGACCTTGCATTTGTCGATGTCTACCATTCCGTGTCTTAGAATCGATTCCACAACCTGGCATTGACCATTCTTGGGACTCTAATAGCGTTTGCTACACTTCGTCGTGTTTCCCCAGATTCAACTGTTCCGGTAATACGCCAAGCCATGTATTCCGGTAAATCACATTGTTGTGACATTTGCGAGTCACCTTTTCTCAAAACACAAGCTGGACAATTGAATTTTACAATTGAGACAGTGAAACAGACGTTTCTGTAAAATCCCGGTTACTGCATTTCTCTCCTTTTTCTAATTTTTGACGTCATACACTTTGGTTTGCATGTGAAGTTTCCATCATCTGTTTTCTACTACGCTTTAAATTACGGATGTTTTATTTTACGTTACTTATCGGTGTAACTATTTGCGTAAATTTGTTAAAACCATGTGCTCTTCTAATTATTTTGGGCAGTGTACTTATTATTAACTACTGGCGTGCAGCTAATACGAAAGTTCCATTTTAATAAATTTCAAAAATTTATTTGAATACACACATTATATTTATCCTATAAAATTGCTTTTTGGTATTTTTAATGGACAATTTAAATAATTCTTTTGTTTGTTGTTTGTTTTTTTCTTTTGATATACATTAAGCCTTCAATGTTTATCTTAAAAATCAAGTCCCATTTTATGGCTGCAATTCATATAGTTTCAAAAAATTTCACTTAAATTAAGTGAATTTGGGTGCCTATCACGATAAATGTAAATTCACTGATTTTAATTTAAACTTGAACGTGAAAACGTATTGAGAATTTATTAAAAAGTTATAGCTTTTTCTCTGTTTCTTTATTAAAATATGGCAACAGGAAAGGTGAAAAAAGCATTCGTTAAACTCATACATCGCAAATAATCGAACTCCAGTAACAACCATCCACGTAATTAAGACATGATTAATTAAAGTTGTAATTTTTCCAAACTTGGTGAAAAGTGTTCAGGCCAGCATTCGAACCCGAGACCTTTTGAGTGAAGTCGCCAATGTTCTGCCAGCAGATATATCCTGGAGAAATCAGGTAACTTCTAGATGAATTATGGGTTTTGTTCAGGACAGCTAAGTTGGAAAAGCATTGGCGGCTTCAGCCAAAAGGTCCCTGGATCGAATCCTGAACTGGACACTTTTCCACCTAGTTCGGAAAAATTACAACTTTAATTTACAATAACTTAAATTATCTAATCAGGATTTCTAAAGTGTTTTCTAAACTTATAATCGTGTACTAATCAATGGTAAACTATTAACTGATAAAAACAATTTCTTTAATTACATTTTATTTTTTAGTTACATTTTCTGCTTTTAGTATTTAAAATATTCCTTCGTTGCAGTTTCACAGCCCGTTAGTCTATTTTTCCTTGGCGCATCATTAACTCCATTTTTGTTGTAAATCATGTCACTTTTAACCATAAAAATATCTGTTGATTTTTCACATGCTACCGTCTAACGAAAAAATGCCTTATCATATAAATTATAATTAAGTTATCAAAATATGAAAATGCTGCATTGACGTTGGAAAACATTCATTGGCATTCATTCTACAAACATTTAAGAAACACAGCTGTGTACTGAATTTTAATAAATCTAGAATATCAGGTAGTGAGTGTAAAATGTCGCATACACAGGGGTGTCACAAGAGACTATTTTTCTATTCTATTCACTGTAAAAAAAGAAAAATGTAAATTTAAGGTACTTTACCGTACATTAATCCAGTAAATTTACGGAAAAAGTCACTTTTGACAGATAAACGGTCAACTCCCGTAAATTTTATGTTTTACGGGCAAAACCAGTTTATCTAAAGGCGAAGTCCGTTAATCTAGGAACAAAGCCCGATTTTTTATGCGCCTTTACCTGGAATCTCTGCAGCAGTAGAATTACTGCAGCAATGTTTTACAGTGTTCGCATCACTATTTAAAAAACAAAAAGATTTTGTAGTATATTTCTCTTGCTGGTCTCGAACAGTATGCCAATAATTGTTGTTTTAAAAAAGTTGCGTGAGGTAGAATTAAAAGATAGTCGCCTGTGACAGTCCTGCATATACTTCCTCTGTTCCATACTTCTCTCAAAATTTTGTAGAAACAATCTGAAATTCTTAATATGTTTAGTGCTTTATTCTTGCGTTTCATATGGAATATAGTTAGTATTATATATAACTTGGAATATAAATATGGAATAGAGTTATGGAATATAGTTAGTAGAAATGGTTATAGTTAGTAGAAATATGGAATATAGTTAGTATTATATATAATTTGATTTAGTGAGATTGAATTTCAAATAATGTCTAAATGTATTGTCTTTATATGATTTTTTGGTACTTTTTCAGTATGCCAAGGCCTTATATCGCCAAGGCCTTGGCGAGATAAATTAAATGGCCTTGGCGACAGAAAGCAATTTAGTAACATATTTTCTGGCAACCTGATCATTGTTTCATATACACATGCAATTTATTTCAATATTTATGCTATTTATTGAATATAAATAAGCCGTTTATCTATTTTATGTACAAACAGAAGAAGAAAAATTGTATATAAATAACAATAACAATATCTATATGTATGTGTATGTGTATGTGTATGTGAATGAAATGTTTATATATAGAAATTCGTGTATAAACAAGAATAAAAGTTCATTAATCTTTTTTTTTTCTTCATTGTCGTTTAAATCGTTTGGTAAAAAAAATTTCACTGTCTGAACGCCGAATTGGGCCAAGCTTATTCAAAAAAAATAAAGAAGTCCCCTTTAGTGGAAAAGTACCTATTTTTTAATTCATCTACGGAATTCTTCTATCAATTCGTTATTTTCATTATAAACATTCATTATTTTCATTTTGAATCATGCATACGTAAAAACTAAGCCGTGGGGAACTTAATTGCATTTTCCTAATAAATATTCATTATTAAACACATTTTCTTTTTTAAATTTTAACTTCATTAGAGAAGCTCTTGTGCTTTCTGATTTTAATAAATTAAGTTTATCATAACTTGAGTAATTTAATTAGGTATCTATGTTCCGTTTATGAAAATATTTAATTATTAGCTGTTAGTTTTAATAAGGTTTCTCAAATGCTTACTTGTTAAATTCTCTTGTTTAAAATATGATAATATTGATGTAATCATTTTATTATGTTCAATGTGCGATCATTCAAATTTGATTAAATCATGATTTTTTAAATAATTAAGGTGAAAGTGATTTTCGTAATAGAATATAAAATAACAATTGCTTTAGTTGAGATTTCTCTCCCTTCATCACTGTATTTCGCAATTTATAAGTAACTGAAATTAAAAATATATATTTGCCAATAGTAATAATAAAGATTAGATAGCAGTTTTATTAAAAATGGAGATAGTTGCAAAAACAGCAGCAGTTTGTTCCATAATTAGATTCTTTGGATATATTTTTCACAACAAATAAAAAAGTTTACTTAAAAGACCAAAAATATAAACTTCTTGGTTTATATAGTGAAAAGTCGCCTATTAAAAATGCTTATAAAGGATAATCACATTCTTCGATAAATTTAAGTTCTTTTCTGTTTTATCAAAAATAAAGCTAGTCGTTTTTATAACGTTTCGGTCACTGAATATGCAAATCATGCTTAAAATACCATCCTATGTCATATTTTCAGGTAAATCCATCTTTTCTATTTCTATACTAATATTATAAGTAAGCAAGGTTTATGTGTTTGTGTTTGTGTTTTTTTTATTTTTATTTTATTTATTTATTTATTTTTTTTTTTTTTTTTTGTAAAGGTAATCTCCAGAACTACCGAAACAATTTAAAAAATAATGGTAACAAAATGCTGGTAACCACCTCCGCTCCAACATAAGCTAAATTTTATGTTGGTACAACTATCCCGAAGGAGGGGTGCAAGAGTTAGCAATTTTCAAAAATTGCAATTTCTGTGATAATGTTGGAGCTAGAAACTTGAAAATTGTGTAGTGGTTAGCAGTAGTGGAATAATGAGAGAACGTGTTCAGCTCTAGGTTCAGTAAATGCAGCCTGTGCCCTTCCAGCTTCCTCCCGTGCTCCAGCGGCTGTGCTGCAACCTCCAAGGACAATTTGTGCACGCACTGGTGGAAAAATAGCGTTTTTAATGGAAAAAAGTAGTTTTTTTAATGATTTTTCAACTTTAAGGCTTATCGAGATATTAGATGAGGGCTGAACTCATAAATAAACTTTTGAACATGCAACACCACAATAAATATTAATAATTAAACAAAACAAAGGAAAATATAAATTTTTTAATGAAAAATATGGTTTTAAAGCGATTTTATGCAAATTTTGGGATTTGATTGTTCTGAAAGACCATAGTTTTTATTATTTCAATTCTTGTATGGCAGACACCCAAGGAAACATTAATAATTATCAATGTTAATTAAACAAAATACATTAAATTAAAAGAAAAAAGAATTAATTTTTAACCTAGTCAATAGCCAGAATTCACACATTTAAAAAATATCTTTCTTGGAAGGATCAAATTATTGGAAAAAATATTTAACAAGACCGATTCCAGTGCCTCCTGGCGGAAAAAAACCACAAATAGAGCGACTATCACCCACTGCATTCCTCATCAAGCAGACCATTTCATCCTTCAAAAAGCCGTCACGGACGTCTTCGTACCGTTGTGCCACTCATGATTTGTCCATTATACACTTCAGGAATATGAGGTAGAATTTCAGCTGCTGATTGATTTTGCGTATTCAAAAACGTATGACTAAGCACTTTCGGTACGGAACGGTAGTTTAGATTATCAAGAACGTCACCGCAGTATCTGCAATGCTGTCTTCTCTAACACTGACGAATCTGATTTTTTGGGTGGTTCCAATTACTTGGCACCCATGCGCGTACTTTTAATTACATAATAGCCACAGGATAAATTTGAAACGGGCCTTTTTTTTCTGGATTCATCAGAAAAATATAGTTCTTATATTTGTATTATTATCCAGAAAGTGTATTTCTTATACAGACATTTATTACTATAAACTCTTTTTGAAAATGAAATCATAATAATTTAAATCCAGTCGGATGTGACCATCCCAAAACTTTCTTCTATCTCGTGCATGTCAATACTTAAAAATTTGCTATCACAATGCCAAAAATTAAATGACAATATATGCCCATCATGAGGATTCTAACGATATGAAATTCCGTGCATTAGTTCTTGAGATATGTCTATAGCTAAAATCATGTAAATCCTACAAAATGCAGCTTAGAAGCGCCACCTATTGGGAGATTAACACCAAAACCTAATCAGCAACAACCTGTGTCAACGTCTAACTGAATCCTAAGTTAGATGAAAATTCGTGCATTAGTTCTTGAAATAGAGCTATTGCGAAATTGTGAAAAATGCAGCATAGCAGCGCCACCTGTTGGGAGATTTGCACAAAACATAATCAGTTCCACTTATTGGGAGATTTACACCAAAACGTAAGCAACACCAACTCATATCAGGGACTAACTGAATCTGAAGTTTGATGAAATACCGGGCATTAATTCTTGATAGAGCTATTGCGGAAATCGTGAAACATGAAGCACAGAAGCGAAACCTGTTGGGCGATTTACAACAAAAACGTAAACATCACGAATTTATATCAAGGTATAACCGAATCTGAAGTTCGATAAAAATCCGCGCATTAGTGCTTGAGATAGGCTGATTGCAGAAATCGTAAAAAATGCAGTATAGCAGCGCCACCAGTTCAGCGATTTTCACCAAAAAGTAATCAGCACCAATTTATATCATGGACTAACTGAATATTAATTTTTATTAAATTCCGTGCATTCTTGAGACAGAGCACGAACAAAATTTGTCTCACATACAGACAGGCAGACATTTTGTAAAACCATGCTTTTCGGGATCTCTGACCCCTAAAACGTATAAATTCGTCGAAAACCGGAATTCGAAAATTTTCAAGAATCCAATACTTTCTTTTTGTAAACATAGAAAAAAGAAAAAATTATTTGATTCATTTCTTTCTTTTAAGTGTCGTCTGTCGGATAAATGAATTTTTTTTTCAGAAGTGTTTCTAGTGAACTTAAAAGAAAATGAAAATTTCCATTTGCATGCATTCCTTTCAAACCTCTTATTTTAACTTCCTCCGTTTACCTAACAATCATTCAGAGTGCTTAATATTAGGTTAATTTGGCGTGAACTTAAATCACGGTCCAACAGTGAATGTTTTACGATTTGTAAATTTCCCTTTTATCTCACTCTCTCAACATAATGTCTAGTCCAGATCATTCAGAAGTGTGTCATCCTCTTCAATCATTATATTATCTTAAAAGACATTCGATTTCCTTCATGTCAGAATTCGATTATATAAGAGAATATGTGCCGTAAGAATCTTGAATGTAAAAGAAGTATTTTGTCTCATTATACAAGATGCATTGGTAGAATCTTCAACACTCACATTTCAGATACTGTCAGTATATTAAATGGTTATTTGTTAAATAATTTCCTGACTCTTTCTTATAAACGAACAAGCTAACTAAATGCTGAAAAGCAAATATACCCTTTGTTTCCTTAATTCCATTTCCTCTCAAACAGCTGGTGAACCGAGATAGCTACAGCCTTGAACGCGGGTCGGCTCTGTTGAACTGTGCCTATTTTAGGTAGATTTCATATGAAATACTACCTATTACATTCTCCCCTATGTTGGAATTTCTGAAAAATGCTTACAGGTCTGTACCGATCATGGCCCCTAGAATCCAAAACCACCCTCAGTAAAACAATGTATATATATATACTAGGGGGCTCTCCCCTGCAAGCTACGCTCGCCAACCCCCGTTCAGACACTGCAGAATTTAATAACACGCTAATCTGATGTGTTTTAAAAATATTAGAGAAGATTGAATTATACTGAAAAAATCTGTGCAGATTTCCCTGTAAACGGTTTTCCATCATATTCCCTTTGATTGCAAAAATTTAAGGCCGATTCAGTTGCTGTTAAGACATCCCATGGTTGTTTTCGTTTTTGATTAAAGAGGATCAGTTAAACATTTGAAAAGAAGCTAAAATAAAATAGATTAAGTATAGAGAGTCTTTGTCTCCCGGTATTTTGAAACAATCTGTATAATAATACCCTAAGCCATTTGACTATCATCAACAGATTCGGGCGCACCACCTCGCTTTTTATACTGTATGTGCCATTTTGGTACTTTAATATTAGCCAGGCACAGGTGATAAGTCGCCAAATATTATTCTATCGCCATCATTTCACCTATACTATAATAGTTCAAGTCATCAACTGCCATAAACAAACACGGTCTGATCCCTTCACCTTTCATATGAAAGTTTGGCACAGATGTCGTATACTATATTGGCGCGATTTTTTTCCGACGCCAATTTGGGGAAACATCAACAGCATAAATAACAACATCCAGCTTACCATATCAAGCAAAATAACGATACTTTGGCGCCAATTAAGTACCCGTTGCGTATATGACATAGGCGTCAGAAAACAATCGCGCCAATGTGGGGCCGTATATGACATCTGTGCCGAAAGTTTTCCATTTTGATTAAAAAATAAAAAAAAAAAATGAATAAAACTACATAAAAGTTGTTATGGTCGCAAAGAATTATTGGTACTATGACGCTAACTGGGTGCAAATCTCGCCAATAGCTTTTTTTCAACTCGCCAGTTAACATTTTTTTATTTGTCTAGAGGTAAATTAAAACACTGATTTGAAGTTGAAATTAAATGTCATGGTTTGTTGCATTTTTTAATATTTGGCCAGATGTCATATACGCACCGCAGGTTTGGCGTGATATTTTTTTTAACTATTTGGAAAAATGGTTATTTTCCTCTGTCAGGGTAGGAAATCAAAAACATATCTGAAGCTTTTTATAAGTTGAATCCGCATTTTATTCGTTTTCTGATTGGTCTATACAGTAATCAGTATTTTCCCTTTACTTTCAACAAAGATGGATACTTCTGTTGCCACTATGACAAAAAAGTAATAAATACTACAAAAAAAATTAATAACTCAGAAACAAATTGAGATACAGCTTTCAAACAAATTGCAATGAAAAGTCCATTTTTTTCTCTATACGACGGTGTAAAAAGTAATATTGTGTAATGTTTAGAAGTTTAAGAATGAAATTTCATTTAAAATTGGTCCAGGAATATTAAAGTTCAGTCCATGGCGTACGTAATGTATGACCAGCTCCGTAGAAGTTTAAAAATTTACAGTACCGAAAATTGTAAAACTGAAATTTCTTTTAAAATTTGTTCATGATGGGTCCAGGAATGTTAATGTTTAATTCATGGCGTACGTAATGTATGATCAACTCCGTGCGATTTTTTATGTCTTAAATGTTAGTCTTCGGAAAAATCATTTTTCAAATAGTCGTTGCAATTTGTTAAATTGCTTTTATTTTTTTTATTTTATTTTTTATTTTTTACAAAAATTTGGTGAAAACCTCGTTTTTTAATACCAGTTACATATGTATTTTTTGTACTACTTAGTTATCCCGTCGACCAAAAATCTATCGCCAAACTATAAGATTAAATGCCAATAATGGTTGATCGTAAATGGCACATTCACTTGACTTTAAGCAAGTTAGACGTGTTTATGTCATCAAGTGATTTTTATTTCGACGTTTTATTTGTATATTTATTACTGTAAAATTAATTTTTTTGTTCTTTCGTTATTTAAATAAAAATTATGTCAATTTGTATAATTTGGCGAGTGGTTTGGCGAATGATATAATTTGGCGAAATTGGTCGACGTAATAACTAAGTAGTACCGTATTTTTTAATTATATTCTATTATTTTCAAAAGGAAATAACAAAAAATTAATTGATAACTATAGAACAAAGTAATTTGTATAATTTTAAAAAAGAAATAAAAGTATATAAACATTTATTAAAATAAACAACAATAGCCAGGTTACCATGTCAATCAAAATAATGCCATTTCGGGGCAATTACTTACCCCGCTGCGTATATGACATCTGTGCCTAATATTTTTCTTTTCGTTTTGATTTTTAAAAAAAAGAAGTGAAAGCCATCAATTTTAAACGTTTCAGTTTTAAATGAAAGTTTTGTTTTTTAAATAAAATGAATGAAAGGATTATATTTTAAATGAAATTAATGAAATATAAAAAAGTGCGACGGGAAAAATGTTTGGCGATTTATCACCGGCGTCTCGCTAACGTAGAAATACCGAGTTCTTTATTTCTCTATCAGAATCTTTCGATTTGGCGAAAGATTGTTCAAGTAAATTGAATTATGAATAAAAGTAACATGATACATTTCTTAGCATACATTTAAGGGAGGTCAAACTGGTCGCCAAATTAGTTTAAAATAATAACCTTTTCTGTAATATAAAAAAATATTTTTTATGATTAAAATTTGAGTTGCCATCAATAGAAAAAAGTATTTAAAATTAGAAAAAAAAAATAATATTTCGAAAACTAATTCGAATTTAAAAATTCTAATACCAGTTTTGAGATCTGCAGATCAATACGGATTTTAGGTAGGTTTCTTTACAAAAAGCTGCCTATTGCAGCCGTTCGGAGGAAAGCTATTTCAAAAAATTTTGGTATATTTTCATCGATCATGACCCCCAGACCCCGAAACCACCCTCCGTTCAAAATTGATATATATATCCATATATATATATATATATATCTGACCTATGTCACACTGTAACTCTCGTATTTATGAACCGATTTGGATGTAATTCGGTGTGTACATAGTACATACCAATGTCTCGACCGAGTTCGTTGGCCAGCTTCATCCCCCTTTTTGTTTCAAAATGGCGGCCATTTAAAAATTTTAAAAAAAATTTTAATTTGAAATGTGGTACCAAAAAATTGAAAATGGAAAAATATTTTTTTCTTATGTATTTGACCTTTATACAAAGACTCCGTAGCAGTTTTTGTTTCGTCTATATCTTAAAAAATGGCTGAGTTATAGCATTTTAAATTTCTAGCGAAGCTGACATTTTGAAACTTCCTGAAATTTGTCACGCGATAAAAGGTGTATTTATGAACTGATTTGGATGTAACTTCGTTTATACATAGTACAGACCAATGTCTCGAACGAGTTCGTTGGCCAGCTTCATCCGCCATCTTGTTTAAAAAAGGCGGCTATTTAAAATTTTAAGAAAAATTTAAATTTGAAATGTGGTAGCAAAAAATTGAAAATTGAAAAAATATGTTTTTTTATGTGTTTGACCTTGATAAAAAGATTCGGGAGCAGTTTTTGTTTCGTCTATATCTTAAAAAATGGCTGAGTTATAGCATTTTGAATTTCTTGCGTGGCTGACATTTTGAAACGTCCTGATTTTTGCCACGTGATAACAGACGTATTTATGAACCGATTTGGATGTACCTTGGTGTGTATATAGTACATACAAATAACTCAACCGAGTTCGGTGACCAGCTTCATTCGCCATCTTGTTTCAAAATGGTGGCAATTAAAAAAAATTTAAAAAAATTAAATTTAAAATGAGATGCCAAAAAATTGGAAAATGAAAAAGATTTTTTTTTGTATGTGTTGGACCTTAATACAAATATTCCGGAACAGGTTTTGTTTCGTCTACATCTAAAGAAATGGCTGAGTTATAACATTTTGAATTTCTATTGTGGCAGACATTTTAAAACGACCTGATTTTTGTCACGCGATAACAGGCGTATTTATGAACCGATTTGAATGTAACTTGGTCTGTACATAGTACATACCAATGTCTCGACCGAGTTCGTTGGCCAGCTTCATTCGCCATCTTGTTTCAAAAGGGTTGCCATTTTTTTTAATGTAATTTAAAATTTAAAATGAGGTATTAAAAAATTGGAAAATGAAAAAGATTTTTTTTATGTGTTTGGCCTTGATACAAAGATTCTGGAGCAGTTTTTGTTTCTGAAAATTTGTTCTTTTGTTTATATCTTAAAAAGTGGTTGAATTATAGCACTTTGAATTTCTATCATGGCTAACACTTTGAAACGATCTTGTATTTGTCACGCGATACCACACGTGTTCGCCTATTTCGATGGAAGAAGGCATGTGGATAGTATACATCAATATCTCGACCAAGTTCGCTGGCCAGCTTCATCAGGCATCTTGTTTCAAAATGGCGGCCATTAAATTAAAAAAAAATTATATTTAAAGTGAGGTGCAAAAAAATTAGAAATTGAAAAAGGTTTCTTTCTTAAGTATTTGACCTTGATATAAGGATTCAGGAGCATTTTTTGCTTGTCTTTATCTTAAAAAAGGGCTCAGATATAGCAGTTTTAATTTCTAAAGTGGGTGACATTTTGAAAAATCTGATTTTTTGCCTGCGACAGCACTCGTATATATCAACCGATTCCGATATGAGTGAGCATGTGCACAGCAATTACTAAGGTCTCGACCAAGTTCACTTGTTAGCCTCATCTACCATGTTGTCTTAAAATGGCAGGCACTTTAAGAAATCGCCGAATTTGGCAGCCAAATATAGGTGACTTTAAATAAAAGCAGCTTGGATAAAGCTGACTAATTTCGGGAAATTCTCATTCATAATGATTTAGTATTGATAAAAATTAGTATTGAATCTCCTACATTCGGTTTCCACTTAATTGAGCTTCGTGTGTTTGAATAATATAAGTTGGCTTTTTAAAAATAAGGAATATGAAAGCTACCTCTTCCTCCCGGCACTGGCTGGAAGGACTTTTTGGTATTAATTTCATCGCAAAGTACTCCATATTTTAGGAGAAATCACCGTGAAACATAATAAGTTGTTTAGTCAGACGTTTCAAAGAATCGTTTCATAAATTCGTTTCATTTCAGCCGTTTCATATATCCGTTTCATAAATTCGTTTCATTAGGATTTTATATATAGAGAGTAGATGTATCACTTTTTTCTGGACACGATAACTTCCGTAATTCTGCACAAATATCTTCCAAACTGATACATAATATCAAGGGGCATAAAATGTCGATCAAGTTCGTTAATGGGCATAATCAGACCAAGGGGATGGAAATAATGAGGGGTTTTGTGAAAACCGAAAAAAACCCATAACTTCTTAATTTAGGTACATATCAAATCACTTTAAAGTTTTTATAACTTCTAAAGATAGGGCCAAAAATTTATGTATGGCAGATTTTTTATCAAATTAAAAATGGGCTCAAGAGTCGCAAAAAACATGGTTTTAGGGAGAAAAAAAATTCATAATTTCGTAAATTCTCAAGATATCAAACGCAATTAAATTTATTATAAATCGTCTTAATATTATCTACAACTTTTATATTGACACGTGCTGGAGAGTTAATTACGCCTGTTTATTTTCTATTAAATTTATATCCAAAATTGTTAATTGGTCCAAATCATCCAAGCAACCTCATAGCAAATTGGTATATAATTTTATATACCTTAGATAAATTCAAATAATATAAGTGATCGTATTTACCTAAATTCTAGTAGAAGAGCAACGCGAAGCATTAGTAAAATTAAATTATACTTCGCGTCAAAATGTAATTATTAAATTTGAATAATTACGAATAAAATTAAGAGTTTGCGTTGTGAATTATTTAGATGAAATCTTCCACTTATGAATTAAACTAAAATTTAAGCTGTAAAAATAAATTGACACACCTTAAACATTATCAATTAAATATTTGCAGAAACTTTTTAAAACTTGATTAAATATTTTATTTACATTGAACACAACTATATACAGAAATACATAATATTAATTCAAAAAAAAGAAAGCAATACTTTTGTTTGCTTCTCATTATTTTAAGTATATTTAACCTTTAAAAAAAAAGACAATATTTTCATATACTCTAATTATTATAATTGTTTCTTTTTGCTAAAAGAATAATTCTCTTTCATTTTTAAATTACCTTAATCTTATTTAATTATTGGTTTTGTCGGATCTCAGATTACTCTCTACCATAAAATATCAGAAAAGTATTTTTTTTTATTTTTCATATGATCTTAAGTGGTAAAAGAAAATGTTTAAAATAGTACCTTTTTTTAATATACGGGATGGTGGCCTTTATTCATCAAATTCAGAGTTGTCGCGTTGCTTGGGATCATATTCTTATGTCATCCGGAATTCGCTTTGTATCAGAGCGGCAACATCGGGATGGCAGGATGCAAAGCTACGGACCTCTGTAGAATAATCCTCTTTATTTTAACATCAGGAAGACATCCTCAATTTGGCTTGCTTAGGCTCACTCCGATAAGTACATCAGGAAGACATCCTCAATTAGGTTTGATTAGGCTCGCTCCGATATGTACATCAGGAAGACATCCTCAATTAGGCTTGATTAGGCTCGCTCCGATATGTCCATCTCGCCTGGGCATTACTAGGGCTTTCAGGATTCATTGCACGGGCTTTCAGGAGAGCTCCTGCGTCCTCTACATCTTTTTTCAGACTCTCTTTTTCAAACCTTATTATTTTTGCACCCCAACTCCTGCAGTGGGTGGAACTATTTTGTCTAGTCCACTGTTATTGGATGTGAGAAGATTTTTTATTATACTTCGATAGGCCTATTAGCTAACAGTCTGCAAATGGCCCCTTACATATACTTTAATATTATTATCTGCCTTAAAGTTTGGGTGGTCTGAAAAGCCATAAATTTATCCCAACACTTTTATTGAGGCCATAAATTTATCCCAACACTTTTATTGAGGCCATAAATTTATTTCAACGTTTTTATTATTTTACGATTTCTAATTATACACCACTTTCCATTGGCTTGTCATAAAACGACACCATGGCGTCTGGCTATTGTTGTTGTCTGAGATCCGAACTCTACTCAACATTATACATTCATTTTACAATACAACAATTTTTAAAAATATATATTTAATATTTAAAATCAACTTAATAATTTTTGTATGAACTTACACTCCTATTTTACTTAAATATATAAACATTATAATTTTACACTCATAATTATATTTTATAAAAATATTTATACAAACAGAAATAACAAATTACGCAATTTTACTTTGATTTAACCAACATGGTGCGGGAACATATCATAGTTATATGTTGCCCAGCATCTCTCCCGGTGTCAGAAAAAAAAAATAAAAACTGATTGCTGGTTTTTTTTTTTTTTTTTTTTTTGTAAAGCTTAAAGGAATGTACGTGTCCATATGACTGTGTATCTACACAGTTTTTGAACTAAGTCTGTAAAGTTTAATTATCAATGGTTCTGGTATATTTTATAAGAAGTTCTTCTATTTTTCATAACAGAAAGTTCAACACATGATAGCATAGTTGTCTGTTGACATTCACATTTATAGAAGACCTCTGTACTGAAAATCAGACGTCTTTCTCGAAGCCTTTTTTCTTTACCACACACATGTTTACTAATTTTGTAACTTTACAGTTTAAGTGCCCAAAATACATTCAAAGCTATAATTTTGTCTGAAACTAATATGCCGAAATAAATCTAATTATAAGAAAAATAATGGCATACACATTTGACATATTATTTCCTCACATATAACCTTATGACACAGTGTTTCATTTAAAACACATTTTATACTGAATAAAAGTAAATACAATGCTTGTCGTATGACATGTTATTTTTCACATAATTAATCTGGTGTATTCAAATTATAATCAGAAAATATTGTATACAGACTTGTTACATTATTTTATTTATTTGTTACTTCTAACATGTATGATATGTCAAAATATACAAGCTATTTCATCTCCTTTAATATATCATTACGCAATGCTCTCCAACTTTACCCGATACGAGAAAGAGAGAAAAAAAAAAAAGAAGGAGGAGGAGAGAATAATAAAACCAGTTATTTGACCGTCACCGATCCTCCCGAAAAGTGGGGGTTGGTCAAGCTACTAATCCCTTTCTGCGAGATGATTTGTGCTGTGACAAAATTTTACGACTTCAAAAAGTATGTATTTAAAACCATTTCATGCTTGTAATTACCTTATTAATTAGTATAATTTCTTGATATACTTTCTTCTTAACTCACTCTGCATGCCTGTATGTAATTTTAAACATAATCTATGCATAAACAGTGTATGTATTTGTATCGTATCTAATGTAAACCTTCTGCTTTTTTTTATTATTTTGCAGAGGAAAAATGGCGATTCTAGCATCTGAATTCTCCTGCCTCATACTGGAACTGAAGCGAGGGTGGCTTTTTATGCTGTCAGGTTCACATCTAAACCAAATTGCCTTTCAGGATTTAAGAAAAAATGCATATAATTTTCTTTAACAGATTACATTGTATATTTTTAGACCTTTCTAACAAACACAAATTTTGATTCATGATATTGTTTACTATTAAAATGTAAACAACACGGAAATATGACTTCTACAGCCTCTCAAAATGCAAAATATGCATTACGCTGACCTTAAAAATGCACCTTCATTTAATACTGTTAAATAGTGTTGTCAGAAAATGCCATTGACGAAGAAGAGAACAATTTTTTTGTCTTAAATTATTATTTATTTAGCCAACAATTCTATCTTAAAAGATTGTTAAATTTTCATATTTATTTATTTTTTACTGAATGAAATAAAAATTTATTTATTCAAAATTTTATTTATCATTAACATTCCGTATGTGAATTCTAATGTCTAAAATTTAATGATATGTTTAAAAATAAAAGATAATAAATTATTATTATTAATCAAACATTAATAATTATTATTTAATTATAAAAAAAATGTTATTAATACACTTGTATAATTTTAAAAATACAAAAGCAAATGATAATTACTACGTAAAATCGTATGTAGTAACCCATGAGTACTCGGCCGAACCAAAGAATTTCTGCCAGCAGAAAAGAATCTTTGTATACTCATAAATATCTACACCCAATTGTTACAGATTAAGTTTTTTTAAAATAATTACTGTATGTACTATAAAAAAATTAAGTAAATAAATTTATTAAGCCATACTACCTATTTTAATAAAAATAAGGCCAATATATATAAATATATTTATTTATTTATTTTGTTTCCTTATGTTAAATTGGCCAAATTATATAAAAAAAATTTATGAACTCACACACTCAAATTTATCAGTACTATGTATATTTATATGTGTTAAATTTAGAATTGCATTTAATTCTAAGGGAAAGTAAAGAGAAAAAAAAAATGCTTAAATTCTAAAATAACATAAATTTGTAAAATATTTTATTTAAAAAAAAAATCTAATTTCTAGCTGATTTCAGCAAGATGTCATTTAATATTTATATTAAATAATTTTGCTAATACATTTTATTAATTATTAAATTCGCATATTTTTATAAATACAATAAAAATATAATAGTCTTACATAAAATTTTACACTATAACAATGTTATTAATTACTTTAACTTGAATTTAAGCCTACTTTAATTCTAATTGAATACCGTTAATAAAAGTAAATTAGCTTATCAAGTTAAATATAATATAAACTATGTTTGTCTAATGTTAATTTTGTTGAAAATTCCATAAAATTTAACTGCAAATGCTAATTGCTATACCTTTTGTTATTTATTTTGAAAACAACACCAACTTATATTTTTATTTATTATTTTTTTTATTAAATCTAGGAACTATACACTGAGCTAGACACTCCATAAATGTGTAAAACCTAAAAATCAAAAGTTTTCCTAAATAAAACTCAAAATGCTGCTTTTTACAATATAATATTACTAATTTTATTGTTTCTGAGCATAACATCTAGTAATTATACCATACTTAATTTTTTCTTCGATTCCTTTTTCAGCCAAGAATCCTGAAGTTGATGCCTAAGTGATGACTATATATTGATGAATTGATAAATAATTTTTCTACAAATATTTTGTTGGTGTTGGTGCATACCCAGCCGTAGGCCAAAATTGCACCCTATACAGAAAGCCTTTGGTGAGAAAATTTTAATTTTACTTCAATTATTTATTTGTGTAATTTTTTTTACAATAATTTTGTGTGCAATCATATTGAAATAACTTGCCTTGTCCATTGTTATACATATATATGTTTTTTAAAAACCAATGTGCTACACCAAAATCCTTTTTTTAATTTTTTTATAACACTTTTGTTCACAAAACTTATCACTGCTGTCTAAATTCTAGACTTTAGCATATAAGTTGTAATTGAACTACCGGAATAAATCTTAGTACTTTTTGCATATTTTATTATATTTAGGCTTATAGCTGACCGCTATCCTAATATAGAGTGCACTAATAATTTATTCCTTGTCAACCATATATTTATATAAGAAAAAAATATATATATGAGTATGCTATAAAGCTGTTCTAACTACCCTGAACCTATAGCTTACACCTACTCATTTTAAAGAGTAATTCTGAAATTCTGTCATCTAAATTGTAAGGCTATTAGCAAAGGCTACCCTTATAGAAGACAGAAAAAATTCTCTTTTTTTTTTTTTTTTTTTTTTTTTTTTTTTTTGAAAATTACTCCAAGATTATTTACTATTAAATTAATTAAGTTTTAATGTTATTTGGCTTTGTTAAGATTTTATATTTTCTAATTCATATTCGAAAAAAAATATATATATAACTTTTGCCTGGAGATAAATATTTCACTGCTCCAGTGAAGTTTTGTGAAGCACATTACATAATTTTATAAGTATGTTTTCGGGTGCGCCCTGCACATTTGCTCAATATTGTAACCCTGAGACAAATTGGCGTTCCCATGTTCCTATCCTTTCTTATTATTATTTTGAATTTTAAAAAGGCAAGTTATTAATTTTGTTTCAATATTTTTTTACCTAAAAGAGAAAAATTTATTTTTAAATTTTGAAAATTTTTTAAATTTTGAAATTCGATTAATTATGTATTTTGATTTATTTTTAATACCAATTCATATCCCTTACTTGTCCCTTTGATCATCAGTTTTACCCTTTTTATTATACTTTTTTTGATACTTTTGAGCATTCTCTTTTAAATTCTCATTTTTATCCTCATTTGGATAATAACTGGCATGACTCTGAGGTTGACTATCCCTATATGGCACATGCTGAGGGAAGTAATTTGGTGGGGGTGGGGGATATGGAGAATATCCATAGTAACCACCTGTGGGTGCATAAGATTGAAAATGCCACTGCTGGTTTGGGTTAACAAATCTAGGATTAAAATTCGCTCTCGGTTGATACTGCCCATTATAAGAGTACCTTTTATTAAAATGCCGACCTGCGAAATCTCTGCTATCCTTATATGTATTTTTATTATCATTTTTGTACCAGCACGTTTCTAAAGTATGCGAATTTTTTTTACATAATTCGCACCATCTGCTTGATGCAGTGTCTTTTGTTTTAACTTTCAAATTGTTTATTTCGGAAGTCAAAATTTTAATTTGCTCCGCGCTTTCCATATTTAATTTTAACAATTTGTCCAAATTTTCCTCAGTGGAGGTTTTTGTAATCGAATTAATTTCCTTTGATGCAACTTGATTGTATGCATCTTCCATTTGTTTCGCAAATTTACATGCGTCGTTGAAATTTTTCGGCGCCATTCTTCGAATGTCCAAACTTAAATCTGCCCTAACTGATTCTAAAAATCTTGTGAATTTTATCATTTCAAATAAACTACCATTACCGTTGTCAATATTTTGGCCACTTTTATCTAGGTAAAGTTTTGCAGCCGCATTGAATTCACTGATAAAATCAGCGATAGCCTGCGCAGGTTTTTGCCTAAGAGAAAAAAAATTGCTTTGAGCCGCAGAAAAACTTGTTTTAGTAGAAAAAGTATCGATTAATTTTTCTTTAAATTTACCATAGTCTTTTTCTGTATTAAGATTTTCTTCATTAGCTAATTTATCTCTAGCACTACCGACTAATTTAGTTTTTAAGAGCGCAAGTTTCGAAACATTCTCTAATTCCGTTTGTTTAATTAGATTATCGAATTCGTTCACGAAAAATTTAATATTAGACTCTTTCTTTCCGTCAAAGACGGGGATACAATTCAACAGCGTATCAACACTAGGTTGAGTCATTGTATTCTTTTTAGTTTTTTGTAGCGAATAATTTAGAGAAATAATTTTATTTTTCTGTCCTCTGGTTTTAACTCCAGAAGTATTTAAATCTACACTTCTCCTTTTAAATGTTCGCTTATTGTTGGGCATAACCTTTTAACAGAATATTTCTGTTTATCATACTTTTTTTTTCTATATTACCACATATGTATGAAAATATTCTAAATTGCATAAATACATAAAAACAACAACACTAAAATTAAAAAAAAATTTCTTAGGAGATGAAGTTGTTTTGTAGATTATTCTTTTACACACATAAATACCCCTAAAATATTTATAATACACGTATATATAAAAAACACAACATAATTTCATTTAACAGAAAAATATCTGTCTTTGTCTACAGAAACAACAATCTTATTTTTTTTTTTTTTTTTTGTAAATATTGTACTACTACTTCGTAGTACGACTCATAAATTTTCTTTCGTAGCAAGGTGATACAATTTCAAAAATCATGATCTATTGACATTTCAATCATTTTTATACCAGACATATTATCAAATTTTACTTATTATTCTTATTATTATTATTTATACAGTATATAAAAAAAATATTTTTTACAAATGTGTCATCTGTGATGTGAATGCCATTATTTTTCAATGGTAACTGAGATCCAACCAAAAGAGAAAAGAGAGAAAAAAAAAAAAAATTGTAATTCCTAAATTTACCTATGATAAATCCCAGAATTATTTTTTTCATTTCCTTTTTGTTTTTTGCTAACATATATTATTCATTTTATTTATATAAAATTATTATATGTGTGTCATTATTGTTACAATAATCAAATTAATTTTAATAAAATTTTAATCCATTAAACTTAAATACCTACAATATCTTTAAAATTGTGACATTAAAATAATACTTAAATTTATTTTCCTTTATTATTATTATTATTATTATTATTATTATTATTATTATTATTATTTCTAATGACCTCAGATGAACGTTCCTGAGTCATAGCACCATTTTACTATGAAGGGGGGGGATGCTGGACAGATAATTACGCCTGTTTATTTTCTATTAAATTTATATCCAAAATTGTTAATTGGTCCAAATCATCCAAGCAACCTCATAGCAAATTGGTACATAATTTTATATACCTTTGATAAATTCAAATAATATAAGTGATCGTATTTACCTATATTCTAGTAGAAGAGCAACGCGAAGCATTAGTAAAATTAAATTATAATTCGCGTCAAAATGTAATTATTAAATTTGAATAATTACGAATAAAATTAAGAGTTTGCGTTGTGAATTATTTAGACGAACTCTTCCACTTATGAATTAAACTAAAATTTAAGCTGTAAAAATAAATTGACACACCTTAAACATTATCAATTAAATAATTGCAGAAACTTTTTAAAACTTGATTAAATATTTTATTTACATTGAACACAACTATATAAAGAAATACATAATATTAATTCAAAAAAAAGAAAGCAATACTTTTGTTTGCTTCTCATTATTTTAAGTATATTTAACCTTTAAAAATAAAGACAATATTTTCATATACTCTAATTATTATAATTGTTTCTTTTTGCTAAAAGAATAATTCTCTTTCATTTTTAAATTACCTTAATCTTATTTAATTATTGGTTTTGTCGGATCTCAGATTACTCTCTACCATAAAATATCAGAAAAGTATTTTTTTTTTATTTTTCATATGATCTTAAGTGGTAAAAGAAAATGTTTAAAATAGTACCTTTTTTTAATATACGGGATGGTGGCCTTTATTCATCAAATTCAGAGTTGTCGCGTTGCTTGGGATCATATTCTTATGTCATCCGGAATTCGCTTTGTATCAGAGCGGCAACATCGGGATGGCAGGATGCAAAGCTACGGACCTCTGTAGAATAATCCTCTTTATTTTAACATCAGGAAGACATCCTCAATTTGGCTTGCTTAGGCTCACTCCGATAAGTACATCAGGAAGACATCCTCAATTAGGCTTGATTAGGCTCGCTCCGATATGTACATCAGGGAGACATCCTCAATTAGGCTTGATTAGGCTCGCTCCGATATGTCCATCTCGCCTGGGCATTACTAGGGCTTTCAGGATTCATTGCACGGGCTTTCAGGAGAGCTCCTGCGTCCTCTACATCTTTTTTCAGACTCTCTTTTTCAAACCTTATTATTCTTGCACCCCAACTCCTGCAGTGGGTGGAACTATTTTGTCTAGTCCACTGTTATTGGATGTGAGAAGATTTTTTATTATACTTCGATAGGCCTATTAGCTAACAGTCTGCAAATGGCCCCTTACATATACTTTAATATTATTATCTGCCTTAAAGTTTGGGGGGTCTGAAAAGCCATAAATTTATCCCAACACTTTTATTGAGGCCATAAATTTATCCCAACACTTTTATTGAGGCCATAAATTTATTTCAACGTTTTTATTATTTTACGATTTCTAATTATACACCACTTTCCATTGGCTTGTCATAAAACGACACCATGGCGTCTGGCTATTGTTGTTGTCTGAGATCCGAACTCTACTCAACATTATACATTCATTTTACAATACAACAATTTTTTTAAAATATATATTTAATATTTAAAATCAACTTAATAATTTTTGTATGAACTTACACTCCTATTTTACTTAAATATATAAACATTATAATTTTACACTCATAATTATATTTTATAAAAAATATTTATACAAACAGAAATAACAAATTACGCAATTTTACTTTGATTTAACCAACATGGTGCGGGAACATATCATAGTTATATGTTGCCCAGCAACACGTTTTTGATAGGACCAATTCCTACCACAAAAGAAAATTAAAAACTAAAACAAAAAAGGCATGTTGAATAAGAAAAAAATCCATAACTTCATCAATTCACAAGATATAAAATACGCATGAATTTATTATATATTTTCTTAATATTATGTACAACATTTATATTGACAAGTTTTTGATAGGACCAATTCTTACAGCAAAAACAAATTAAAAATACATAGTCGTTCAAGAAAAAATCATCGTTTTAAGGGGATATTCAAATCTCAAACTGCTTATTTTCAAATTCATTTTTGCTATTAAACGCATCCAATTGGTAGATTCTCTTATTTAGAAACTATATAATGTACCGTAATGGTCGATTTTTTGATAGAGGCAGAATATAATTCAAAAAATTATGTCAAAGTGGACACTTTGAGCCGAATTTCCCGAAGCAATTGTATTGGAAATGAAAAATATTGTCCTACTGAGAAAATAATTGTTTATAAATCAAGTTTTCATTAATTGAACGAAAAATAAAAACACATGTCGCTTATGAATCTCTTCAAAAATCACGTCAGCAAGTTTCATATTTTTTCTTTTAAGAAAGAATCTGAAAACATGCCTGAAAATTTCGAGTTGTTGAGCATGGAAAAATATTTTTTTTTAATACCGCCTTAACATGATTCTGATAAAACCATCTCCTATATAAAAATGAAATAAAAACTTGTCAAAAGCGGTCAGATAAAATTGTTAAAGTGGGTTTATCTCTAATCATGATTTAGTTTTTGTTGTTGAAATTAGCACTTAACTTCGAAATCTACTTGTGCCTGTAAGTCTAGCCGGCAAGTTTTTTTTTTTTTTTTTTTTTTTTTTTTTCTGTCACATATCACTTACTGCAACTTCGAGTTAAATTCGAAGAAATGTACTTTGCATCGTAATTTTTTATATGTAACATTGATATTTAAATAAAGATATTAGAATAATACAGAACAAAGTTTTGTGATGGTCACAGCATATTAGTTTAAAATATGAAGAAGGAGAAAGAAAAATAAAGAAGGTGTAATTCAGTTACCATATCTGCTGAAATCATAAGTCAATTTAATGTATTTCAGTTATCTCATAAGTTTACACTGCTTAAGTGGCCGATTATTTTATCAGCTACTTTTGAATCTTTGATGGCATTTCATTTATTTTTAAAAATAACATCTAGATATACATTTTAATGTAATTGTACATTGAATGTCTAATTTAGAATACTTTTGAGCGTTAATTTACAACCTTTTTATTATAAACTAAATATATAATTTTAAATAACTTATACGGTTTTTGATGCGTTCGTAATTATATAAATACGTAGCAACTATAGTTGTCATCTGGTCCGCCCGTCTGTCTGTCTGCCCGTCTGTTCGCATACAACAGCACAAAAACCACCCAACCGAATAGTTTAAAATTTAATATATATAATCGTTTCCTAATTTTGTCGCGTCTTTTCAAATTTTATGAAATACAAATCAAAACTTAAAAAGATATCAATAACAGTTTTCTTCATTCTATTAAATTCTACAATACGTAATCCATTCAATGATATCCAATAAATTTCGTATTCATGCATTTTTGCTTAAGAATGCAATAGCTATTGCACCAGGATCTGAATTTTTATAAAACTAGTTACAGTACGAACGCACCTCATTTGTCATGTTTGAAGTGCAATTTCTTTTTTTTTTTTTTTTTTTTTTTTTTTTTAACTTTAGCACTGTACTAAATAATAATGTACGATTGATAAAACTCGTAAATTTTTCCTTTTCAACAAATTCATTTTGGGCAAGAAAATGGCGTATTGGTTTATTTATAGAGCTTGTTGATATGATGGAAATAATTCTTGCATTGAAAAAAGAAAAGATTTTCTTATTAAATATCCTCTCTCGAGTTGTATATGTCTGAAGTCTATTTCAACAAATAATTTTTGATAGCAAGAAACTTTCTCACTTCTTTCCAAATAACAAGTTTCTTTAAATTTTCATATTTTTCCTATAAAGGACTGAGATTTTTTTTTTTCTGTATTGAATTTTCTGTTCTGTGATCACAATTTTAAAGGAAATATTTTTCCCCATATTTTATATATAAGACACATTTCTTTCTTTCTAGAGGCATTTTCTATGGTAAAATATCAATCAAATATTTCTTCGAAATATTCTTACTGCACGTATTTATGACCCATTTTCAGAAATGTTATATCGTAAGTACCACATATTTTCGTCTTTCCGAACTAAGAACGAATATTAATAAATAATGAAATGCGGAGTTATTATGGAATATTCCGAAACGATATATAAGCATAAATATTTATTTCATATTATTACTGTAATGCGATTTCTTCGAGTAACAAAAAATTCTTGTGACACTACTAAAAGCAATTCTTTATGCACTTGTAGATCAACACATTTATTATTTATTAGTAGTAAAACAGTATAAATATTTAATACTTCATCTTGAAATAGTTTATTGAAAAAGAACTGAAACTTAAACGCTAAAATCGCCGATTTTGTCTCCAACCAGTGAAATTTACTTTACCATTAAATGAAATGTGGATTTTTGTATATGTATATTTGACTTCGCTTCTGCAGTATTTGTTATATTTCTGTATTTTACTTTTTTTAAATCTCAAACATTTAGTAGAATAATATCTATACATTTAAAACGCGAGGCTGGTTCTTTCCAACGTTCATGGGAGAAAACTATTGTATCAATTTCCTTCATTTTGGTCTGAAATGAAAGAGTTTAGTCGATAGATGTATCAGATTTAGTTTTACTCATCGATATTTTAAATTATCAGTAATAAGCAGTTAAAAATAGCTTTCGGCACATGCGTAGAAAAGTGGCATTAGGTCAACGGCCCTGGATAAAAAAGAAAGAATTGACACGCTTTATTGTGACGTCGTGAAATATCGCACGAAGAAAGGAAAACAAAGTCAAAAATTCGAATAACTTGCATGTTTCGATTTCGTTTGCTCGTGGAATTATTTATTATTATTTACTAATAATAATTAATAATTCCAAGAGGCAACAAAATCTAAACATACAAGTTGCTAGAATTTTTCCCTGCTTCGTGTGATGATTCGTGACGTCACAAAAAAACGTGTCACGGCATTCTTCAATCTAGGGGGCGTTAACTTCGCGCGCGTTGGAAACCACAAGCGCAATAAATACAACGGATTCTTATTGAAGTAAGTCAACTTGGTTTGTTTATTCCGAGACCATTGAGGAATACAGCGTATTCTGACATTTTTTTATTATTAATATTATTAGCAAGTAGAATCAAGCTCAAATGAGGCGGAAATTATGTTTCGTATTGTAATTATAATAAATAAACATTGGATTAAATGTAATTACATATTTTAAGGTTTTTTACAGTTAAAGCATATAAGATCCTCATAGTCCATGAAATTGTTTTTAAATGCATAATTTGAAGCTCCAACATGTTTAAATCTATATAAATTCCTATAAACAAGAATCTAAATCCAATTAGTGAAGATATTGAAAATGGAAGTATATGCGATACTGTAGATGAAACTATAGATAAATGTCCTTTAGATATTAGGGGAGAGTTTTACAAAACCGGGAGGCGGGTAAACTAGGGTAGTGCAGATTCCTCCTTGATTTGAAATTTTATCTATCGGCCAACACCAGGAATTGCTTGTCGAACGCCATTACGTTATTTGTAATTGAGTAAAACGCTACTGTGTGCGGTTATTTTTCGTGAGAAAAATTTCGTTTGAATTGCTCTTAAAAATTTTTTATTTGATTCTAGATTTTACATATATATTAACTGTTTGTCAGCATATTAAATATTGGTAAGAATTATATCTAATTCTTTGCTCTTTCTGCTAGTAATTTAACAGTTTTACAAATCTATTACTATAGGATTGGCAGCAGTAACGGCATGTTTTTAAATATGTCATATTGGGGTAAAACCGGGTACTTAAGAGTGGGGCAAAACCGGGTATATCCTGTTTTGTCTTACACTCATGGAATGAATTTTTAGAATAGTTAATAATTTAGCATGGATCTTTAACTTGCAATTTAATGATGTTATGTACTGTTAACTCCTTGATGTATAATTCATAGCGCCTCTAAACTCATACTACAAAAAAGGGGTGAGGAGATAGTAATTTTACAATCCTGGGTAATCTGTAACAATTTACTAAATTGGGAATTTTTTCAAAGCTGCATTTTCGAGAGCAGCATTTGAAAATACTCCAATCAGACAGTTTTATAAAACAGGAATTTTCCCCTACAAAAACGAGGTTTTTCCAGACCACCTTTTGTCCTCCTTCGGAAATGACAGAGAAATCCATAAAAGTCACCCTTCTACATCTAAAAGTGTTGACATCACACATCCAGCAGTTGTCAACATGCAGCCTCTTCCATCGACATATCAGATTGTGTATCTCAGCAATCTGCATTTCCAATTACTCCTAAAATGTCATTACCTAACCCCAGAAAGGCTTAAGGATTGAAAAAAGATCTGGGAAAAGGAGGGGAAAACTTACTTTGAATTCTTCTCCTTATAAATTAGAGCTGGAAACAGATATTAAGGTCAAATAAGCCAAGCAGCCTGGAAAACGACAAAGGAAGTTTCTTTAAAAGAAAAAAGAAATTAAGAATCAACAGAAAAAGAAACCAAAAAAGGATGAGGAGACATCCTCAGAAGATGAAGAAGATAATGAAGACTGAACGTTTTGCAACGAACTTTACTCCAATTCTGATTTCAAAGAAGGTTGGATACAGTAGCAGTGCAGGTTTTAGAAAGTATTTAACAGATATGCCGTGAAACTTTATTGGATACAAACTAGAAATCAATAAAAAAAAATACAGGAATACAGTCAGAAAATCATATTAACTTAAAAATCAACTGATAAAAAAAGGGGGGGGGGGGTTCCTTGAGCCCACAGAAATTGAAAAACAAGTGACTCGTGTTACTTTTTCAATATATTTTAGAAAAGAAAATATTAATATGAAGCAATCGATCATACAACAGTTTCTTGCGCTAATTGCTGAAATATATTGCATTTATCTTTACTTTTTCTTCTTCATTGCAATATAAGTTTTTTAGAAGTATATTTTTTCCAAAGATTACCGATTTTAGTTTATGTTATATTTTCTTCTTTAATAATAAAGAATATTAACTGGTATTCAGAATTTGTTTATGTATCGGTTTCTTTAATGGTAAATCAAAATAAAAAAAAAATTACATACATAAATATTTTCGTTCTCATCCAGTTTAAAAAGAAATAATTAAATTTAGGAAAAACCAATATATCTATCTATGTATATATATACAGTGTGGTTCATAAAGTTGAAAACAATAAGTCTATTTCCTTTAATATTGCCCCCAGACACATACTTCGAATTGCAAAATTAAAAAAAAAAAGGGTAAACATTGTAATTACATAAGTTGCACCATCATGGGGGTCTATTTGAGAAAGTACAAAAAATAAATTTTTATACGGTTCCCGTAAGTTAAAATATCCAATTAGTAAAATTCTCCTAATCCATTACTGAAATAAACACAAAAAATTCGATCTTAATATCGGCAAAATTCACAGAGAAATGACACCGTTTAAATAATTCGTCAAATTTTAAGGGATCAGACACAAATTGAGATGAGTGTAATTCAAGAATGTATGTTAATTTAATGGGTCCGAGAAACATTTGTTTATTTATTTATTTTATTTTTTAGAATTTAGAATTTTTTGTGATAGATATCAATATAATTTTTAAACAAAATCAGATCCTAAAATTTCTCGTAAAGTTAAAAAAAAATTAAAATTAATTTTTTTAAAGTGGGTTTATTTAAAATCCTTTATTACTCGAAATCGATTTTTTTTTCTTTTAATTAAAGGAAAAATTATAAATTTTAATTTTGCTTAAGCATTTTTTTAAATATTAATTAAAAGTATTCAAAATATTTAAAATAAATATTTAAAAAATTCATGTAACTTTTAAAATTCATCTTTTCAGAAGTAAATATTTTTTTCTAATTTTTCGAAACAATATTCGATATGCCGCCATTTGTTGATCACAAATCTCCAAACCTCCCATTGATGTGTTGCAGCAAATAACGCTGGCTGGACAAGAGACATCGATTTACAGATTTCCTTCCTTTGACCATTGCTTGATGGTCTGCAGAGAGTTACGTCCTGTACACGTACGCCAGTGTTGTAAGGCAATACAACTTTCTTATTGCCTTTCCACTCGACCACTGCAATTCTTTTTTCTGAGACGTGCTCAATGCTTTCACCCCTCTTAAGAGCCGTTGACAAATGGGATGCCCTTCACTCTATTTGTCTGGATTGTGCCTATTCCTTCAAATTTTCTTTTTTTAGTTCTTCCAGCATCGGTATTGTGTTGAAATACCGATCGACGAACATAAAACTAGGTTTAAACCAGAGTAAGGACCACAGCAAGTCCTATATGCCTAGATCCTTGTGGACCAGATATGTACTTTCCCACTAGTACACTACAAAATGTAAAACTATCCCTGATCATGCTGTTACCACAGGATGTAGTTTGTTTTTTACATATTGTTTTACTGAGGCACGACTTAAAAAAGAAATCGTCTACTCATCTATGAATTTTTTTCTGATCTCTTGATAGATTCAAGCAGACACTACGGAATCTGTCAAGCATTTGCTGAATTTTCCATAATTTATTATTCATTCCTGGTGGTTTACTTGCTGTGTCAACAAAATAGAATGAATTTCTCAGATTTAAAAACTTTTATCGTGGCGTGCATACAACTCATATAAATATATAACTCACATGCCATCTATAACTCAGAACGGAAACATACAGTTCGTTATATGTGCATATTATTTCTCGAATAGCATATTTTTTACATAGAAATCATTAATAGTACAAGCCTATTATTTAAAAATTAATCCGCTTTAAAAATGAGATTAATATAAAATAAATTGCTAAAAACATAATTTAAAAAGAATCACTTAATTTTTTTTTTCAATATTAGGAATTGCAACTATTTTTGAAATGGTAAATGTTGGACTTGCACAATTCTGTAGGTCATTAATGTTTCCAACTTTTGTAAAGCCTAATTAAATTTATCAAGGACAAAATGAATTAAAATCATAAATAAGTATATAAAAAGAAAAATTAAATCCAAGCAAACACTAAAAATCCTATTTATAAGAAATTACGGCAGTAGATACTTTTTGTCTATTGCTGTCAGGTGATATAGTCTTCTTAAAAGCAAAAAATCACACCCTGTGTACCAGTTAGTAACAGCTAGTTGTGCCTTATCAAAGCATCTGAAGCCAATTAACTCATGCAAATGTGTAGATTCGGTTTTAAATCGCACAAACACAGAAAATAGTCTGTTTCTTTTACTTTAAGATCACCTACACAATTGTGTAGGTCAGAGCTTAAAAGATTAATGAAAAATATGAAAATAAAACATGTGTAAAGTATTTATAAAGTGCATAGCAATTACAAAATTTAAACGCATTTTTAAATATTTTTAAAAGATTTATTCATCTAAATAATTATACAAATCTGTACACTTAAAAATCACTGAATATTCGATTTCTAAACAATTATTTAAACAAATGAACAATTATAATAGACAATATATAACGTATATATTCACTCCTTAAAATAAACAATTTCGAAAAATTTTATATGCCTTTTATCAGAACGAATATTTCGAGAGTCCAAAAAATATTGTTCCGGATAATCGAGGTTAATGAAATTCAAATTTCTAGCCTCTATTTCAATTTGTTCGTTTACAGATACATAGACAGACAGACGGATGGCAATTTTTTTTTCTAAAAATATGTTTTTCGGAATCTCCAGTGTCTGAATCTTGTAAATCCGTCATTTTTTTTTTTTTTTTTTTTTAGATTTTTAAAACGGTTACAAGACTTACCCTATGTTATGTATGATGGTAAATAATAAATATCTCAGCACAAGGTGCTTCTTTAAAAATGGAGATTATAAACATGAAAAAAAAGTTTAAATAAGTATTTTTGGTCAGAACTCCTCGTACGAAACAATTTTTAACTATATCGATGTAAAAATCTATATTCAGTCGAGTCGGGACGAGATTTTAACTATTTTCAGTGACAGACCGAAATTTTATATGTTATACCGCACCGGGCCAATAACATTTTTATGCGGGCCGAAAATTCACAAACACTCAACATCCCGCGCGCTTGACGCCCAACCCTGCAGCCAAGCGCTTTGGCGAAAAAATGAACTTCGACTTTAATACGGTCATGTTGCATTCTGTTTCTTGTACAGTAGTTCGAAGTTTACATAGATTTGGGGGTTTACTATGAAATTACTACGAAACAATAATTGTTGGAAGTACGTTTTCAATTGTGGTACACGTTTTTAAATGTATTTTTTGCATAATTACATGGTGTATATAAATTCTATAGATTATATACAGGGCTGAACAAAGCGTCTCAAGTACTTTCGTTTATTGACGGAAAGTTTTAAAGGGTATTTTCAACAGTGTTACGCATTTAACTGAATCAACTTTTAACGTAATATGTAGTATACATAAAAATCTATCGATCATATACAGGGCTTGTGAAGGCGATTTCCTATGAAAGGGGTATTGGTTTACCATAAAACGGTGGTTCCAGGTTCGTAAATAAAAGGGAAAAAAGCTCCAGTAATTCATGCCAACATGGATGTTTTTTATTTAAATAGAAGCGAGAAAACACACATAATGTAAAACACAATTTAAATGCAATTGTACATATGTATGAGGAGAAGTGCTTCGTATCATCAAAAGGAGAAAAAAAATCAGCGGCCCTTTTTTGCACCTCACAGCACAGGGGAAGGGAGTCAACTAAACTTTTTGCGTATTGAATCACATGACTAGGCGTATTACATTATCGCCAATTTACAAAGTTTTTGACGCCGGAATTACAGAGACAAAGCATTGGCGGCAGGTGTAGCAGAAAATAATGTGGCATTCCCCCTTTCAGCAAACCAACAGGATTTAAAGCAACCCTACTTTATTTCATGGAAGACGCCATGGTCGGGATTTGTTTACTTTAACAACAACAAATGGAGTTTAATGTGATTGTGAAATCTTTAACGAATGTATGTAAAATGCAGAAGGCATATGTGCTAAGTTAAAAAAAATATTTGAAACCGCAATTCCCATAAAATACTTTTTTTTTATTTCATTTAACCCGTCAAATTCTAACATTAATTAAGAGTGAGTTATTTATAACGCAGATAAAATACGATAAAAGAAAATGAAATGTTAAAAAGTGCAGATGCACTTAGGTTTATGTGTCCTTGATTACTTTTATCTAAAGACCGTTAAGAAACAAAAATAGGTATGCGAGAATGGAATTTTGAATAAGTGGAGAATGCAATTATAAATCTTTGTATTTGAACGTGTTAAGTTCGTTCTGAAAAGGAGAGAGAATATATATATATACAATATATATATATATATATATATATATGAGTATATAAATATATATATCAAATATATATATCAATATATATAATATTGAATATGTTTTACCTGTTATGAATCAGCAACAAAGCACTTATCTTAGCATACTCTCAACTAGTAACAAAGATAATTATAGTGAATTATCCTTTATTTATGGTGATCATTTAAAGAAAGGACAGAGTTATAGAGTGGGTCTATAAGATTAAATATTTCACTTGTTCACAATCACAATATATATACATGCATATATTCAGCTCAATCATTATTCAAAAGATGACTGTAGTAATGTATTTTGTGTGCTGAAACTAGATGGCAGCCCATGATACGTCTAAAACTCCATAAATAAATACTTTAGCTTCGGAGAAGAGAAGTTATACTTCTTATACAGCATATATCTGTAAGATTAAATACTTGTCTTGCTCATAATGCATATATAATTATTCAGAAGATGAAATAAGCATTTATTATTAGGTTGAGCAAAAAGTTCCGGGAAATTTTTAATCTAATTGATAACAGAATTTGTATCGTATATAGGAGTACTAGTGGCATATCTATAAGAGTTCAGGAATTTCGTCTTCAAAATGCCTATTGAACACTATGATTTGCGTGTGTTGATCCGGCATTATTGGAGAAGAGGTCTAACAATTCTAAAAACCGATTCTCAAGAGTCTCGATTTGAATCCTTTAATGAAGTTGAAGAAGCATCTCAAGAGTTTTTCGATTCCAAGGAGCCGCCATGGTACTTCCAACAAATCCGGAATCTGGCAGAACAATGGCAGAAAGTCGTGGACTATGATGGTCTCTACTTTGAAGAATAGTTCTTGTTGCTTTTGTTGTTAATTTGCGCATAACAACGCAACTTTCATAAATTTCCCACAACTTTTAGCTCAACCTAGTATTTCGCATTCGTATTCTTGAAAGTATTCCGTAAGCAAGAAATACGCGATAAAATGAACGAAATATCGAAGGTCGAAATTAGCTTCAGACGTGTATGCGCGTGGAAGTTCATTTTCTCGCCAAAGGCCTAGCTACAGGGTTTGGCGTCAAGGGCGCAGGGACGTTGATGATTGTGAATTTGCGTACGGGTCTTGCCATTAATTCTTTTTTTTTTTTTTTTTTGTATGGGCCTTGCCAGTTCGGACTTTTTCCTACGGTTCGTTCCGGGCTTTCGACTGAAAATTTCGGCCCGTGCAGAGCTCAAGTGTAGAGCTCCAGTACATTTCGAAAGTACGTTTGACGTAAAATCTAAACGCTGTTTTATTGTGTCCAAAATAAGAGGCAGTGTCTTAAATCGACTTTTAAAAACGTGTAATTTGTGGATGATCTCCATCTTTCATTCCAAATGCATGGATATCACGTCGCTCAGAGACATGTTTAAGTCGTGTAAGTCACGAAGTTCGAATTTTAATATCTCTGTGAGTTTTGGATATCAGTATGGAATTTTTTGTGTTTAAATCAGGAATGGATAAGGTAAAATTTCCTAATTGGAAATTTTACACTAATGGGGCCGTATAAAAATTTAGTTTTTATATTTTCTCAAAATAGACCTCCGTGCGGCTGCAAATGAGGTCATCAAATTTCCATCTTTATTTTACGAAATTTTGCAATTGGAAGTATGTGTCTAGGGCAGTGGTTCCCAACGTGGGGTGTAGGCCCCACAGGGGGCAATTCGACTCTTTAGGGGGACAATTTCAGATTTGCTACTCACTCATTCACTTTTCTTCTTCTTCTTCTTTTTTTTTTTTTTTTTTTTTTTTTTTTTTTTTTTTGAAAAACTATGTTTTAGATTACATATAAAAGTAATACATGAAACATTTAAAAATAAATAAGTTTCGTTGTTGAATTTTAAAAGAGTTCCAAATCAAAATGTTTAAAATGGTAATCCATACCAGAATTATTATATGAACAAACTTTAAAAATATTCTACCAGCCCCTCTTTCCTTTTTTATTTTTAAAAATTTCTGTAATTTTTCTGGTTACTAATATATACAATTTTTTTTCAATCATTTATCGAATGAGTTATTTTTATCAATTCACTCTGCTGTATGGAATACGAAGAAAGAAATTTTTCCATGTGAAATTACTTCAGAGTATACCGAAATCTAATTGACCGTAAAAAATATTCGAAAATAACTAAATGTGATACTACCAACTTTATAAAATTTATATAAAGCTTTAATAGTATTAGAAAAGGAAATAGATAAATAGTAAATATCTATAGCTGTACTGCAGGCCTTTTACACGGCAAATGAATATATAACATATACTATAATATAAATTTTAAAATGTGGCAATACATGGCAGTTAATTAACGATAATTGAGGAGGGAAAAAGATAAATATGTTTCGATTGGGATTTTGATGTCTACTTAAAATTCATAAACATCAGAATCTTGGACTGCTTCTTGTGTATTTTGTTATCCACAGAAAGAAAATTTGGTGCCCAAAGCTGTTCCAAGAGTTCTTAACAGGTTATTAAAATGGATTATAAAATGTTTCAACATTTTAATGCTAAGTGTGACGTCTCCTTAAGCACTTTGGGAAGATAAAAATGCAGATCATGTACAACACTTTTGTTAAACATCGAATTAAGTTGGGAAGGCAAACTATTTTGGCATAAAAGTAAAGATTTATAGCCCCATTGCATTTATAAAATAATGTTAAAAACATATTGGTGACACAAAATTCACTTCTATGATAAGTTAAGAATGTGAAATAAATAGTTATCGTTAAAACTCTGTTAGGCTTCCTTCAGGTAAATCGACTTCACTTTTAAAATAATAAAAGATATAAATTTCAGAATATGTGTGTGAGGAGGTGGGGGTAGGGGGGACATTGTGATTTTACAGATGCTTCTGTGGGGCGTGGACAATAAGGTTGGAAACCACTGGTCTAGGGCAATATTTAAGAAAATATACTATTGTTTCGATGTTTATAAAACACACTGTGTGCACATATATATATAACGAATTTTGAATTTTAACGAAGAGACTGTTTCGTAGTAAATCAACATGGATATTGGAAAGTAGTTGCAGTCATCGAGTGGTAGGCCAGGTAACACATTTATCCAGTGTAGGTTTCTCCGGAATAATTGAGACAATGCATAATTTAACTCAGGATTTTATTGAAAGAACTTTCGGCGGTGCAATTTCCACCAATTCATTTTAATCAAGCTACTACGTAGTATTTAATTATGGGTAAGCAAATTATAGATAATAGAAAATATCAGACGGCGACCAGGGGAAGATATCAAAGTAGAAATACGACAAATTTTGCTGAAACACAGTGAGTATCGACTTTTTGTTCCTCAAGTGTAAGAATACAAATATGACGTAGATCGCGCTCTCAACCAATGAATAATTAAGAATATCACGTCATGAAAAAAGTGCGGACAGAGCAAGCGGATGAATTTGAAGGGAAAAAGGCTAACCTCAGAAATGCGCGGGAAAGTAAAAATGGAAGCTAAAAGAATATTCTAGAAAGAAAAAAGCACGGAAATGGAACATTTAATTTAAGAATACTAAAAGCGTAATATTTAAGCAATTTAGACAAGTGAGGCATTAAATTAAAGGGAATTTAACAGAGTTAACGATAGAGATTATTTAAGGATAAGGATTTAGTGAATATAAAGTAGTAATTTAGAATAAGATAAGGAAATCGCGGGATTAGATATAATAATGTAACATATATATATATATAAGGGGGCTCAGCCCCTGCGAGCTACGCCCGCCAATCCCCGTTCAGGCTTCGCAGACTCTAAAAACATAAGTAATGTGCCCTGTTTTAAAATATTACCAGGTTGGGGAATATTGGATGATGTTATCATTATAACGGCGGCTATCTTCTGTAATCGGGTTGTCATGCTTTTCAGTATGAACGGGTATTTTTCGATTACCATGGCCTCATCCATCACTCTCGTAACAACTGACGGCGTTTCGGGATTGATAAGTAAGTTCAATTACACATTTGAAAATCAGCTTGATAAAATGATTAGGTTAAAAACGTCTCTATCTTTCTGACTTTTATAACGACGCTATGGACAATATTTTTTCTTTAGGTTTGTGTTTAAAAAAACTCCGTCTCCGTGGGAATAGCTATCAGAACACGGTATTGAAAGGCATTGTGCTTTGAAATTTTACACTTATATTTTAGGTTTTGATAGAGTTTTAGTTATTTTCAGGAACAGGTCTCGCTTATTCATGAATTCTTTTCTCTATTTTAATACACCATCATGCATATTTTCATATTATTTTTACAATGTGTATTGTTTTTATTAATTAATGAGAATATAAAATTCTCTAATATGTATTTATCGAACAGCAATTAGTACAAAATAAATAGAAAGTATTTTGCGCATACATTTACCTGTATTTATGCTGCTTCAAGTGATGTAAGATATAAACAAATGTTCTAGTCGCACTAATTTTATACTATGTGATGTCACATTGAAATTCTCCGAAATTAAATTCGTTTTAATGTATCATATTAATATATGACGTGATTTTCACTATTAAATGCATTTTGCATGCAATAATTTATTTATTTTAAAGTGTTTTTCTCCTTTAAGATTCACGGGTAAATATATTATTTAATTTAAAAGTGTTTGGGAATGTTACTATTTGAGCTTTTAAAATATGATCTAATATTCACCATTATAAGTTTTTCACAAGTAATATTTTAATTATTTTAGACATTTTAAATATAACGATATTTATTATTTGGGCATTCCTTCTCTTTACTGTGTAGGACATTTTACGTATGACGTAATTATCGTCTTTAAATTCCTTTCGCGTGTAAATTTTATTATTTTTAACTTTACGTACTTTTTTTAATATTTACATGTAAATATTTTGACGTAATTTCCCCTGTTTTCAGCTTTTTACGCGTCAACATTTAATTCTTATTTTAAATTTTTCTTTCTGTTTTTAATAATTTCATTTTCTAATTACAATTCGAAAATGACGACAAAATAGAAATCAAATAATACTTTTCGTTTTTCCCTTTTCTCTCTTTTTTTTCCGCAAAAATGGAATATATATTTTTTTACATTTATCGAATTTATGTCAAAGTTGAAGATTTTAGACAATTTTTAATTTCTAAAATAAACTGATTCCTGACGATCTAAAAGTGTAAAAAAGTTCTTTTTTTTTTTCAAATTTTATTGAATAATATAATTTAATCACAATAATGTCTTTACTACCGATTGAAATAAAAGACAATTTCCATTTCACTTTGGAAATTAAGAGAAAGATGAAATCTAACAATAACTATCATTTCCCCATTTCTCCCTTTTTCCACAAAAATGGAGTAATTTAGTTGCCAACATTACTGAAATATCATTAAAATTAAAAAAATAATAAGATCTCGAAAACTAATTCAAATTTTAGAATTCTAATGCCCCTTTTGACACCTGTGTATTAATACGGATAATTGTTGTTAATTTTACCTCCAAACAGCCCTATTTTAGGAGAAATAGGTGTGAAACTAAATCAATCGCTTAATCAGTAGTTTCATAAAGTCGTTTCATAAAGACGTATCATAAATTCGTTTCATCGGGAATTTATATACATAGGATAGATATATATATCAAATGTAGCCTATATACATAGGGTAGATATATATATCAAATGTAGCCTATATACATAGGGTAGATATATATATCAAATGTAGCCTATATACATATATTAAATATATATTCAGAAAAATATACAGTGACCTCTCACTTATACGACTCTCAGTTATACGTCTCTCTCAGTTATACGCCGAATTCTCTCGGTCCCGTCCACGCTTTATGGGAAATAATGCTAAACTTCTCTCAGTTATACGACTGCTTCTCTCACTTATACGACGCTTTAAACGGTTCAGGCGATTTTACATTTCTCACTCTAGAATTAATTTTTATAATCTTTAAAGTACAAATCATTCACGTTTTCTTACATTTATCCTTTCATTATTGTTAAAGTGTTTATGAATAATGAATAACATTTCTTATCTACCTTCGTTTGTTATTAACGATGAAATTTATGGCGGGAGGGTGATTGTATGGAATTCTCTTGTGTCTGCCATTTAACAAAAGCCAAATGACTACCTGCAGATCACGTTTCTGTATGGCACTGGTGGAGAAATCAGGGTTTTTGCAAAATACATTTTCCTGGAAAATTTTAACAGCTTTAAGGAATGCGTCGTCTTTTAGGAATGAGGTTGTTTTAAGAAAAATAGACTTTTATTTTAAACTTAACAAATCGAAAATGGCAGTTCTTGAACATCACTAGAAAAAATACTAAAGCGAGAACATATCGGAAGCACATCCCAAGATATTATCATGCCAAAAGACCTATGCGTGTACAGCCCGCACAGCGAAGGGGAAAAAACGCGTACGTTACAAATCGCTACAACAAGCTTCCGTACTAGACGCGTGAAAGGTTATTCATTTCGCTGTAATTTTTTCAGTTTGCTGCATGTCGATACCTAAACTGTAAATGTCAAAACGTAAAGCATTAAGCATACAATTCCAAGTTGAAACCATTAAGGAATATGATAAAAATTTACTACAATCAAAGAAGTCATTAGCTGCTCTCTTCAATCTGCCAGAATCAACACTAAAAGAAATTCTGAAAAATAAAAATGTCATTATAAATGCATCTAAAAATGTCGATTCAAAGAGATCCAGGATACAATGTGGCAGACTTAAAAAATTGACATCAGCATTAATCGCGTGGTTTAACCAAATGCGAGCTTCAAATTTACCGATAGATGGTGTGATTTTAAAAGAAAAGGCTCGCACTCTTACTGAGAAGTATGGAATCGAGAATTTTTCAGCGTCTTGCGGTGATTCGAGAAGCTAAAAAAAGACATCGACTTTTGCATCGCCGCATCACAGAAGAAAGCGCATGTGTTAATGGAAATGATGTTAGACAATGGTTGCAAAATCTACTTATGTTAATTAAGGATTAAGGGATCTAAAGACATTTTTAACTGTGATGAAACGGACTGTTTTTCAAGCTGATGCCAGATAAGACATTATCATACAAAGAAGAACCATGTCAAGGGGCAGAAAAAGTAAAGAAATATTAACTATCCTTTTTTGCACAAATAGTGATGGTTCAGAAAAATAGAACCTTTAGTAATAGGAAAATCAAGAAAATCTCGATACTTTAAGAATAAAAAATAATTGCCATGTGGCTACAGAAATTTAAAAAAAGCAGGGATGACATCAGAGATTTCCATTGATTTTTTAAAAGAGATGGATGATAAATTTCAAAAACAACAAAGAAAGGTTTTACTTCTAATGGATCAATGTCCATCACATCTCGATGTAAAAGATCTGCCGTTTCTGCAGCAAATTAAATTTTAAAATTTGTTTTAGGAAATTCAGTTTTCCCACAAGACCAAAATGCTAGTTCAACGAATAAACCTGCTATTGAGAGCGTATGGAATCCTTTAATAACGAAGACTCGAATAAAATGTTTATGGACGAAGGTATTAATTTCAAAGATTATGTAGAATGTGATGATAAACGTCTTCTGTCAGAACTGAGAACTGCTGAAGAAATCTTTGAGGATATTAATAATGAAGACGTGAGCAAGGAGGATGACCAAGATGAGAGCAATGTTCCTGCTGTTGTAAATTTTTCAAAAGCAAGTACCGCTTTAAATAAATTAAAGAATTATGTCCATCAAAATGATTATTCCCAAACTAGCTTAAAAGCTTTATTAGACTTAGAGAAAGACATTTTCTATTTCCATCTACGACAGCTAATATCACTTCATTTTTTGAGAAAATCTGATCTGTAAATTTTTAAAATAAACATAGTGGTAAATGAACAATTTCGTGAACTTTTTAAACATATTTTATGTTTAATTTTTTAACACATTTTACAAATTTTGTTAAAATATTTTCTTAGTACTCAAAACTTATCGTTTTTAGTATAGGTAATATAATTAATGCCTATAAAGTTTGAAACTTGTATTATAAGGCGGTCTCTCACTTATACGACTTTCTCAGTTATACGACTTTTTTCTACGGTCCCTTGTAAGTCGTATAAGTGAGAGGTCACTGTATTTCTAAGAAATATTAATACCATTAAAAAAACTACTACTATCTTACACTAACTGTACTTAATCGTAATCGATTTAATACAGTAAAATGTTCAAAACATTTTTAGATTACGTATGAATAAATTTTGCAATATAAGCGTCTTAATGTTTATGTTAATACGATTTTTAATTTACTTAACGAATTCCTCCATCAGTATTCATTATTTTCATTTTGAATTATGCATTAATAACATGCGTCAAAAGAAATTTAATTACATTTTGCTAAGGAATATTAAAAATTCAGCACATTTTCTTTTTAAATTTTGACTTCATTAGAGAAACACTCTCTCTGATTCTTTCTTAGTTTAATAAATTAAGTTTATTAGAACTTGAGTAATTTAATTACGTGTCTTTATTATTTTTATGAAAACACTAAATTACTTGTTGTTATTTGAAATGGGATCTGTAGCATTCTCTTTTTCTCATTTCTCTTGTTTTTACCGTATTCCCACGCATTAGCCGGCATGCCACAAAATTCGAGGGGGAGCAGATTTTTGAATATTAGTTCCTGGTCTTTCCTGGCATGCCGGAAAAAACGAAGATCTTCAAAATTGGAAAGGAATCACGTTCATTAGCTGTATTCTGTAGCAGCGATTGGTGTTGTGGATAAGGGGTGCAATATAGAGTTTTTCCCCGCTTTTCTAATTATTTAGTTTACTTTTTTTTTTTTTTAATTCAAGATAATAAAAACGTGTTTCATGTACCATTTCACACAAAGCTCTTTGCCTAGCACCCATCTCCGATATTTACAATGTAGAAACTGATTATCTCATAAATTATTACAAGAACAGAAATATTCTTAATATATATAAAATAAGAAAAAAATATAATAATTATCTAATAACAACTAATAATATATATAAAGAGAGAAATATATGCTTACATTACATCAAAAATGTAATTTTATATGATAATTTAAAAAACTGAAATTTAACTGAAATACAGGGTTTTGAAATAAGAAAGATCAGCGGACTATGGATGGAAAACTCTGAAAGTACCAAAAAATAGAAAATCTTTTTTTTTTTTTTTTTTTTTTTTTATGAAAAAGAAACGTCCTAAATGTCAAGCTTAACAAACACGAAAAGGCTTGAAGTGCTAACCAAAGCAGTAATAGTTCAAACAAGTCGAAACTTGTTCATTAAATGTGGCAAATGAGGTGCTTTCTCCCTCTTTTTTCGCTCTTTTGAAAAATTTCCTCTTTTGAACTTTCAGCGTTTTCCATTCTTAGTCCTAAATTAGAAATACAAAATTTGCTGTATATTTAATTATTCATTATCACCATACTTGCTTTCTTCCTCTGTTAGACCAGAAGTCTCGTCTTTGGCATCAGAATCAGGAATAGTATTTTTTTTTTAATAAGTTCTTTCAAACGATTATGTAAAAAGTCTTTCTTTTCTCAGTTAAACCACTTTAATTTAACCACACCCGTTCAATTAAGTTCTCGGAAACTTTTTTTCCATACTGTCTTTACCTAGAGAGCTACAGTAAGATACAAAGCAGATCGGCGTTTACCAGACTGCGTGAATTCCTGTTCTCCATTTCTTAGCCAATCACTCCAACGCCTAATTTATTCTTTAAAAGTTTTATTCCAATGCACAACCGCGGGCTGTAACAACGGTGTCAAATCTCCAGAAATTATAACAAGCTCTGTTTTATAATGTTGTTATTTAACAGTTGTTGTTAGATGGGGTTTTGAACTGTCCGATACTTAGACGGATTTTGGTGTAAAGAAAAAATTAGGGCGGTTACCCCAAACTTTTTGCGTATATATATTCATCAAGTCACAATACATAGAATCTTGGACACAGTGACTACAACATCCTTTGGGAAATCTGACTTTGGAATATTTTTTAAGCCTTTAAAAAATAAAATTAGTTTCAGTTTTGTTCTGTCGGCCATTGCGCTCAATATAACTGTGTATCGTAGTTTTCCTTAACAGTCGTTCTGCATAATATGGATTCCATAGATTTAAAGTCATAAGTTTTCTACTGCGGCAGATCAAACCACATACCAGATATATAGTCGTCGTCATATATATAGACAGAGACAGAGAGAAAAAATAAGTATTGATGGTTTTTTTCTTAAAATGAAAAATGTTGTTAGAAAAACCAAAATAAATCAGCCGCCCGTCCTCCAGTATCGAAACCTCACATTTTCTGGCATGCCGGTAAATACGAGTTTTTCCGGCATGCTGGTGTACCTCGATTTTTTCCTGCATGCCGGCTAATGCGGGGGAATACGGTATATAGGATAATATTTATGTATCGATCATAACATTTTCAGAAAATTTTTATTGAAAAGTTTTAAAATCTTCATGGAAAAATATTTGGAGAAGACATGATCGTCTTAGTTGAATATGAAATAAAAGTAACATTTCTTGAAATCTCTTCCTCTACTATGTTTCGGTATTTGCAAACAAGTCGGAAATTGTACCTCAAACCTGGAAAATGACTATACGTACTATAACTAGGTTTTCAAATACTGAGATCTTCGTGGAATAGACGTTGCACTCTTGGGGATAAATGCATGAATTCAAAATTTATTACTATTACATATATATTAAATTCAATAATACGGATATAATAGGACTCTATCTTGAATCTGACGTCATCACCATGGCAACCTAGAATCATTACTCATCACGGGATGTCATTGAATTAATTACGTACGATAGTATTTAGTAGAATAAAGAAAACTTTTATTAATATCTTTTTAAGTTTTGATTTGATTTCCATAAAATTTGAAATGGTCCGAAAAAAATCTGTAACGATTATATTAAATTTCTAACCATTCTATTGGATAGTTTTTGCGCGGTTATATGCGGACAGACAGACGGACCAGATGACGACTATAGGTGCTACGTATTTATATAATTACGAACGCATCTAAAAAGAATTAAAACATAGGCATTTTGCTTTTGTATTAATAATAATTCAATCGCATTCTCGTTAAAAGTGTCGCACGTTGCAATCACATGAATTCGTAACATTTTAAGATATTATAACGTACATGCAGCAAGCAATTTCTATAGATAAGGTATAAAATCTTTCTTTAGACTGTCTTGCTGTAAAACATTAAAAAGTTAAAAAATTAGTCTGATATGTTCAAAAATATATACAAATTTATGTTACATAGTAAAATACTTCATATTGTGTATAAATAATAACATAAATAATAATTACTTAATTTTGTTTCTACAAAGCGAAATTGGGAATCCTTTATAACTTTTTAATCATTGAATACTAAAACCATGCTTAAAACCGACTCCTAATCTCACATTTCAGATGAAACCACCATTTCTGTTTGTTACATATCTTAATGAAATGATATAGCCAATAGTCAGTGTGCTGTTTCACAGTGTTATTGAAATGTCTGTGACATGTAAACACTGTAAATTAAAATGTCTGAAATTCAGATACTTAAGTGTCTGAAACGGAGTGTTCAATTTTTAGACATTTTAAAATGTCTGATTTTTTTCAGATACTTTTTGTGTCTGAATTTTAGACACTTCAAACGTCTTAATAGCATCCATTTTTCTTGTAAGCATCATACGTAGCCATGTTTGACCACGTTGAATCCTAGAAAAATATTTGGCTGCCCCCCCCCCCCCCTACGACCTGAATTATTTGGTGCTCCCAATTTTAGTACGCAATTTTTGTTAAGCTGATAATTTAAATCTTTTACGACATTTTACTGGTTATAATCAATATTTTGATCTTCAGGAGTAGAACAAGATTAAAACAAAAAATATTTATCTAAATATTAGATTTTTAAAATTTGTTTTATTTTTAATCTTATTTTACTTTAAAAGTTCAAAATATTGATTATAATCAGTACAATTTCGAAACAGATTTAAAATATAAGTTTTACAAATATTGCACATCACATTTGTGGGCACTAAAATCGTAGGGGGGTGGGGCACGGCCCAGTATGCCCATTCTTTAATCAAGAAGTTCTTTTGCAAAAAATGCAACCCTGCATTATTATTATTTAAATTGAGATGTCCGGTATTCGGGAGTATCCGTTGCGGAGGTTAATGGACATTCCCGAATAGCTGAAACACGTATTTAGCGAATACTTTTTTTAATCCGCATAGCATACGTATTTGTATATTTTTACCCCACAAAAGCAGACATCTCCGATTATCGGACAAATTCAACGGCAAGGGCTATTGAAAGCTTTTAAAGTACAGGGATAAAAATATATATTTCTTATAATCTTGTCCTACTCTACACTGTTAAAAATTTGCAGCATTCTGGCAGGTCATTTGACCGTTTTTTCCGAAAACGATTACACAACCGGTAATTTAACATTATTCTGACCATATTATTGGCCATTTTATGGTCAGAATACAGTTAAATTATGGTTATGAAACCGTTTTTCAAAAAACGGTCGAATGACCTGCCAGAGTGCTGCAAAATTTTTAACAGTGTACTTCATATAATTTAAAAATAGATTTTTTTAAACATTTATATTGCCGCATAGGCAATTTTACATATATATCAGATGATAATCACAACAACTATTTAACTATAAATAAATAAATAAATATTCTACTTTATCCCTTTGCACTCGAGGGCTCCGGAGCGGAGTCATTTAAAATTTGTCTTCAAACTCGAGGGCTCCGCTACGGAGACAATGCAAATAATTTTGTGATACCTGTCTAGAAAAGCCAAGATTACATGGTATCACAAAATTATTTGCATTGTCTCCGTAACGGAGACCTCGAGTTTGAAGACAAATTTTAAATGGCTCCGCTCCGAAGCCCTCGAGTGCAAAGGGTTAATATTGAGAAAAAAATTACTTCGTTATTTTGTTTATTTATATTTTGTGTTTTTAATTTTGTTCTACTCTAAAAGTTTAAAACTTTCATTATAATCAGTGCAAGATTTAAGGTATCAGCTTTACGAAAATTTCATACAAAATCCCCCCCCCCCCCCTCCCCGCAAAAAAATGAAAATTCTTATCATTTAAAAATTAGATTTTTTAAAAATTTATATGCCACATGGGCTTATTGTTATCATTCCTATGAGCTACTAAACAAGACATCTTTAAAGCAAAATAAAGCCGCAAAAAAAAGTTAGCATGTGATATCACTATCACACTTGCGATGCTTATCAGTAAAGTCTAATTGGAAAATGACCTTCGAAGTGAAATATATTTTCTACACACGAAGCAAAAACGAAATAAACAAATGATTTCCTTTTTCCTGACTGGCTTACTTCTATGTTTCCACATTAAAAGATTTAATAGCTTTAGAAATATATCTAAGAAATACTTGAGAAATATTCTTTTTCAATTATATATAAATTTCATAAAAATCAATTTATTTTTTTTTTTCCAAAAGCGAAAGTCTATAAATATATTTTTTAATTTCAGCTGAATATTGTTCAATTGAAAAAAAAGGGCAATCCCGAAAAATCCCGGGATCTTCGGCATTAAAATTAAAGCGGGATCCCGGGATCTCAATCCGGTATTGTAATCCCTAGCTAGGAAGTAAAAAAGCTTTAGGAGATCTTTCAAAGTTTTTTTTTTCTATTTCCTTGTGGTCGTTTAGTATGAGATAAGCATTAGCCATTGAAACTAAGAACTGCCATATTGAAAACAAAACAAAACAAGAGAAGGAACTTAACTTAAAATTTGTCTGTTTTTTCGTGATGTTATTACTTTAAATTTGAGAAAAATGATGAGAATAAATAATACATAATTTGTAATAAAAGACAACGTCATAAGTTTAAAAATATATACTTCTAGAATTAGTGTTTTGTTTTGCAAAAAGATTCAAAACTAATTAAATTTCATGCAAGATTTTGTTTAGTACAATAAATAAAATCATAAAAGACACTAATTTTAGTACTATAAAGAAATTATAACACTTACTTCAATCGCTGTTTGCAAGAGGTAAAAAAAAATCCTCGATTTGAAAGTTTAAAAACTACCACAACCACAGTGAAGGAGGAAGACTTGCATCAGTTTAAAAGGTAATCCCGTAATACATCCGACTAGCCATATTTAAAGAATGAGATGTTTCATCCTGAAAACATGACCCGCCAGACAAAAGTTTCTTTTTTTGCCAGCTTCGACAGGACGAAGATGAATAACACAATATTATTGATATAAATTAATACGAGTTAACACTAAGCCCATTGCACACTAGGGTGGAGCGAAAAAAATTAATTTTTTACAATCAAAAACGGGTAGGTGCCAAAAGTTGCCTTTATACTAGTACATCATCTGCGTGCAATATCACCGCTGAAAAAAAATGGCTTGAGTCTGCGCTTTTTGTCCAAAAGTCGAAATTTTGGGTAAAATTTGACATTTTTTCAAAAAATTAAAAAAAATTCTACATAGATGGTTATTATTTAAAAGTGTTATTTAAACCTTTATTATTAATGACTTAATATAGTTAAACGATAAAATGATATATTTGTTCTGTATGACTGGAACAAAACTGACAACTTTTGCTGAAAAAAAGGCGTTGCCACTCTGTTGTGTCATACAAATAATTGTTGTTTAGAGTACAGCTCTTACCTAGTTGCTTTCAAAACTACCCAGGAGGTAGCACATGGAGGTGACTGCATTTCATGTCACAACAGTGCATAGCTCGACCATCCTACCATCTGAACTCAATGTTTTATTTATACATTGAATTGTGATTTTTTATCAAAGACTGATTTTCTATGTATCAACGTAGTGCATCTGTTCTTTGAATCCATAGACTTATTATGCTGCTGCTGTGATCTCCTTTATGTATTTTTCTACCGTTTGTGTAAGAGGAGACAAACAGTGTAATGCAGTGCGGATGATATTAATGTAATCTATTCTGCCGTCTATTATCTTCACCAAGCTTCCACCGTATAAATGCATATTGATTAGAGGTTCAGTTACCACAACACTTTTCCAACGAATTAGATTTATATAATTAGCTGCTTCAAAGTTGATTGTCGATATTTCAGATTTGCGTATGCCATCATTTACTCTCATCTTTCAACTATTATGTGCTGAGCAACTAGTTGTTTAACGTGATGGAAATCGTCAGAGAGCATTGAATTAAGAATTTCCTCTGCGAATGCAAAGCAACCATTGCTCTAAATAACCTTCTTTTGGTAGTCGTTTTATTCCGTTTTGTGAGTTGTTTAGTAGCAGAATAATTTCCCATGAGTTTTTAGATCCCTTCTTTAGCTGTGGATTATATTTGATTCTAAACTATCCTGAGGCCGAAATTGGATATCATAGCACGTTTTGAGTGAACCTAGAGACTCTGATGGGCAGTGAGAAAGGCATTTGAAGGCGGATAATTCTGTTAGTCGTTGTCATCGATTCTGCGGGGGACATGTTTAGAATGAACCATTACAATTGATCATATGCCACATCCAAATCCAGTGAAATTTCTCTGCATCATTTATTAGACATGATCGTTGGCAAAAATTAGATTCTAAACCACAGGGATTCATTGGACCAATAGGAAAATCTTTGTCCACGTGCCATTCCCTTTTTATTTCCATTTTTGAAGCCATAGAGAGTAATTTTCAAACATTATTTCCTAAAATCGAGAGAATAGTACACATCACATACCAGAAATACCTGCTAGATATTTGCAAAGTTATTTCATCAAGATATGGCTCAGAAGAACAACCGAATAGGAACTCAAGAAACTTCTCCTACGCCAGATGGCTCACAAATGCACATAAAATTATTCGATTTTATATAAGCACTGGTTGACCATCAGAGTCTGGTTCACTCCAATGTATGTAATCCAAGTTTATGCCGCAGGATGGTTTACATCAAATATAATCCACATCCAAAAAATTGATCTAAACACTTATGGTAAATTACTTAGCTACTAAACATCACAGAAAACGGCAAAAAACAAATACTAAAAACAATTATTTAGGACATCGAGAGTAAATTTTTCACATCGAGAGCAATTCTTATTGCAATTTTGATGACGATCGCCATCACATTAAAGAACAAGCTTATCAACATATAAAAAATGCAAGAGTTAGAGTTAAGTATGGCATACTCAAAGATGAAATACCTAAATGTTGTAAAATGTTGTAGGAACAGACCTCCCAATTACTATGCAGTAACTGGATGCAATTTTGGTGAAGCTACTAGAGGACTGACTAGATTCCATTAATTCCACTGCATTACTTTGCTTACCTTATCATACACAAGCAGTAGAATACGTGAGGATATATGTGAATGAGTGTCACAGCAGCATCACCCAACGTCTGTGGATATAAAAAAAAAGAAATGGACTAGGTTGATACATAGAAAACTTATGCCAGTTTTGATAAAAAATCACAATTCAATACATAAATAAAACACTGCGCTGAGATTGAAGGGTGGTCGGGTTATGCACTGTTGTGTCATGAAATGCAGCCAATTTCACGTGGTACCTCCTGGGTAGATTTGAAAGCAACTACCTAAGAGCTATATTCTAAATAACAATTAGTTGTATGACACAATAGAGTGGCAACGCTTTTTTCCCCACCAAAAGTTGTCAGTTTTGTTCCAGTTATACAGAACGAGGATATCGTTCTATCGTTTAAATATGTTAAGTCATTAATAATAAAGGTTTAAATAACACTTTTAAATAATAACCATATCTATAGAATTTTTTTAAATTTTTTTTAGAAAGTCAAATTTTACCCAAAATTTCGACTTTTGGACCAAAAGCGCAGACTCAAGCCATTTTTTTTCAGCGGTAATATTGCACGCAGATGATGTACTAGTATAAAGGCAAATTTTGGCACCTACCCGTTTTTGATTTTAAAAAATTAATTTTTTTCGCTCCACCCTATTGCACACGCTTTGTAGAATTTCCGGGTGTAATCATCAACCGTCTTCTACTTCTGTTCTGTGTCTATCCCGCCCTTATATCGAAGACAGCTTCTAAGAGACATTTGATGTCAAGCACACACGTCAGATGTATGTATTCAATAAATAAATAATCCAAGTTAATACGAATTAAAATCACAGTACTTCACATTTCGCAAAAAACGAATAAAAATACACGCGTACATAAAAACAAACTTTGTTTGAATTACAACGTATATCACTTCGAACGAAGTCATCTAAAACGCATGCTCGGGAAAGCCCCCTGGTGGTTATTGCGTCGGAAGAATCAAAACGTCTTAAATTAAGACACGTTTAAAGCAATGAAGTTTCTTAAAATAAGACGTTTGCGGATATTTTAGACATTATTCTCAGTTCGTTTACACCATGGTCATAGTAAGACACTTATGCATATTAAATTAAGACATCCATAATGTCTTAATTTTCAGATTAAGACACTTAAGTGTCTAAAATTCTTTTTCAGTCACATATGTGTCTAAATTTAAGACGTTTCTATTTGCAGTGAAGGAACTGACGATTAAAAAAAGCATAAATGACGACAAAAGATATTTATATCTTTGAAAATGCGTTTTAAATGAAAACAGTGTGTTCGACTCGCATTGCTATGTCACTTTGGTGACAATGCAATTTTTTCAGTATTTACATAATTTATTTAATATTAAGAAGCTACTTATCTATTTTTCTTTACTAATAGAAATAAATTGTATATAATTAATAATAATAACATTTATATAAATAAATTGTCTCTATATATATACATATAAATCACATATAAACAAGTAAAAAAGTTCTTCAGGTTTGTTTTCATACCTGTTTACATCATTTAGCAAACAAATCTCCCTTTCTGAAGCACGAACTGCGCTAAGGTTTTAAAAACACACCAATGATGGAAAAGTACCACAACATGGATAGAGATCAGCATCTAGAAGAAAACCAGGGAATTTTAATCACTTTGCATGTAAAGGAAAAAAATGAATGATACAGACAGAAAATATGGTTTAAAAGGAATGTAATTATCAGTAAATGGCTTTTCAAAGTTCTTTCTTCACCAAAGCATGGTAGTTAAATTGTATACGCAACTGGATCACGAATCGTTATCAAAGTAGATAAGATGAGAATAATGATACGTTTTCTAATCTTCTGTAATCGAGTCTTCAGCCACGGTTAGCGTGAAAAAAAAAAGATATCAACAACAATATGCTTTAAGGGGATTCTTCGCACACTTGAAAACATCCGCTCAGTAATATTAATCCTATGGGCAGGTTATTTTCGAATTTCTCGTTTCAATTAGAATATTTTTAAACGATTTTTCTTTGCATAGGATAGCTGAGCTCAATCTTTAATATGACTCTTTTTTATTTTTTCGATTTTTTTAAGGTACTTTTAGTTTTGAAACCGGTTTGGAAATTGAAAGTACCTTTTTAAAAAAAAATCTGCGACCAAAAGTCGACCAAAAATCGAAAAGGTAAAAAAGAGTCATATTAAAGATCGACCTCATCTAGCCTATGCAAAAAAAAATCGTTTTAAAATATTCAAATTGATACGAGAAATTCGAAAATAATCTGCCCATAGGATTAACATTGCGGAGTGAATGTTTTCAAGTGCGCGAAGAATCCCCTTAATGTGAATGTAGATACCATTAAAGGATTTTTACGAAAACAATTCATTGCACCAAATCGTATTTAACTAAAATACGCCAATTTACAGTCAACTCAATTCTGAATATTACTTTAAAAATTATTTTAGAAATTCAATTGCGATGTTTTACCTATTTTTGTGAATCTCGGCCAGCTATTTTTAATTATTTAAATGCGATTTTCAATTTTTTTTCCAGTCTATCGACTATTTTTTCGCATTTGTAAAATGAATTCGGTTTATAACCTTCCTAAAATAGTAAATTCTGTCGTCTGCGATTTTTGAATTTTAGCAACAGTCTGTGTGATTTTTAGCGATTTTTAAAAATATTTGGACTTCAACTACAATTTTTTTACTTTCATGAGAGATTTCCGATTACGCTGTTTTACCCCATAATGGTTCATTTTTACCTCAGCTATTTTTTAATATTTAGCAATTTATATGCGATTTTTGAATTTTAAGCGACTCTTCGAGTTCCGCGGTGATTTTTTGACAGTCGGAAAGAGAATTTAAATTTCCTCCTCCTCGAATTTTTACATTTTTAGTGATTTTAATGCAAATTTTCGTGTTTCATGGCAATTTTTTGACATTTGTAAAAGGATATTCCGTTTAGAATTCCGTTTCAAACTTTTAGCCGAATATGAATTTTCGTCAAACTTTTACCTTTTATTAGTAAATTTACTCTTCCGCGATTTTTGAATATTAGCAATTTCTAATGCGATTTTCAGCGGTTTTTTTTTTTTTTTTTTTTTTTTTTTTTTTCTTCTTCTTCTTTGAGTTCCGTGGTGGTTTTGTGACATTCGGAAAGGGAATTCGGTTTCAAACTGTTAGCCGAATGTAGTAATGTTTTTTCGGTGCGAATTTGAAATTTTCGAGGTTATTTATCGTGAATTTTAGTGATTTTTCACATTTCAAGGCGATTTTTTAATATTCATAATTGAATTTAGATTTCACACTTTTATCCTACTACAAAAAATTGTCCGTGATTTTTGAAGTTTTTGCGATTTTTCTGTTTCTCTGAGATCTTTTGCGAGTTTTTGATTTTCGATTTTTTGATCTAATACAATTAATTCCGTCCGTTTTTCAATAAAGTTTACTCGGATTTCATGCAGAAATTTTTGAATTTTTCATGTGATTCTTTGAGTTATTTCCAGTTTCGTACAGAGATTTTTCGACTTTCGTAGGTGAAATCCTGTTTTGATGTTTTAGCCCAATACAGTAATCTTTGTCTTTTGCGTCTTTGGATATTTTAGTGGTTTTTATCAATTACTGCGATTCATTAGTAAAAGGAATCTTATTTTAACCTTCTGGCCCAATATATTTTTTTTCTCTTCACAATGAAGTTTATTCAGATTTCTTACAGCATTTTTAATTATTTTTCGCAACTTTTTATTGTATTTTCTAGATTTTTTTGCGTTTCGTGCTATTTTTTTAATGGTCCGGGCAACGACGGGCGAATCAGCTAGTTAAAAGTATAAAAGTAATATCCGTCTAAACTTTAAGGGAGACCAAACTCGTCACCAGAGGCGGCTATAATTACACAAAAGTATTTTCTGGTGGCCATAGCATTTACACTAAAAGGACCAGATATAAAAAAGTAAAAACATTAATTATATCTTTTATTTATTCTATTAAATTCATTGTTACACATTATTTATACATTTTTGTGGTTAATTAAACAATTTTTTAAAACTGGAATTTTTGTGATACAAACCGTTAAATTAGAATTAACTAAAAACAACTTTTATCAAATTCTTCACTGAAAACTTACTTGCATAAAATGAAGCAGGTGACGTAAAAGCTATAAAAAAATATAATAAAAATCGGATCCCTCAAGTGTGTATTCTTTTCTATATTCAAGACATGACTCAACAACACTTTAGAGTAATTTAAATTCTTATTCGAAGCACCCATATACGCTTTAAGAATATTTTTCTTCTAAAATAGTAAAAGCAATATTAGCTCAATCGCTAAAGCAAAAGTCTTATGCTTGTCATCATTTAAATGTGAAAGATGAAAGACATTAAAGAGTGAATCTTTATCATTCTTCTAAATTTGAAATGCAAAACAATTGCTTTAATGTGCGTTTAGTGGATTTGACTTTTATTTTAAGAACTCTTAAAGACTGATATCTGCCAAGCGATAGTAATTGCAATTTAAAATATTATATAAAATGAAATACGCATTGTTGGAAGAAGATTCTTTTATAAACTGAAAATATTCTAATAAATATGCCTTTCATTGAAAAGGATTTTTATCATGTAGGTGTTCGAATGCAGCTGTTTAATATGAAATGTATAGTTGGCCAATAAAAATAGACAGTCCATACGTTTGAATCACCAAATCGTCTCAGTAAAATACAACGGAAAATGTCATTCCACTGAAAATTACGTCTTCTCTCGGTTTATTAAAAAAAATAAGTTTAAGGGGGGTGGGGTGTCTCCATACAAAGATTATATCAAATTATAATACTTTCAGTACAAACACATAATTTTGACCTTATCTTTGTATTTTTCGGTAAATTTTACTTTAGAAAACCTAACAGGAATAAATATTTTAGAAGTTATAGCGATTCAATGTTTTGAATGTCTAATATGATAATATAAACTTAAAGCGTTCTAATATAATCTTAAAGCGTAACTCAAAAATTACTTGGCGAGATGAAATGAAATTTGTAATTTGAATATCTAAAGCTTCTAGATATCTGTTAACGTTTTTACAGGTTACAATTCATATTATTTTGAAAATTAATTTCAAAAGCTGGCTACACAAAATCACAGTACCTGTTCTGAATCTCAGGTACTTGAGGGAACGTTACCCTTGCTGAACGGATCTATTAAAAAGGTTGGTGACGTGAAAATTACAGTGGGTCAAGCTAATGGGGCAGATTTACTTTGGACACGCTGAACCATACAATTCGACATGCTTGTAAAACGTGTTGTTAATTATGGATATAGTTGCCCTGGAAATCTAAATATCTTCCCAAAGGTCTATAATGCATAAATATTGATTGCCATTCACATTAAAAAGTTCATCATTATACTCCATTCATTTTTAATAAAATACATATCGTGTGATTGAGGTGGCTAATCAAAAAATAGAATACTGTTAAATTTAAATCTGTTTTTTTGTAGCTTTTCAGGTATGGAACGTTGCTTTATTGTGTTGGAAAATGACATTTTCTCCTCCTACAAGCAACCATATGCCAAAATTTGTGTTTCTAAATCACGGTTTCTATAATTTATTTCAGCTAAGTACAAACAATAACTTGTTTGATCTTATTTTGAGCTGACATAGCACCCGAAACCATGACTGATCCTCAATTATTTTTAAGTTTCCTTGCGACGTTTCCTTTTCTCCACAAAACGTGCCAGTATTAACGTATAACTTTAGAAGGATGGCAGATGGTTCAATATTCATGGGTATAAAGTTATAAGTTAATAATAGCACGATTTGTGAAGCAATGCAAATTTCGTAATGGGTCTTTAAAATGATTGAGGATCATTTATGTTTCGTAGTGTTGCGACAGATCGAGATAAAGTTAATGAAGTTATCTTTTCTAAAAAGATTAATTAACGTGTACATCTATATGTTTTAGAAACACACGTTTTCGTATACGGTTGCTTTTAGGAGAGAAAAATTCGTTTTGCAATACGATAAGGAAATGTGCCATACCTCAAAAGCTACGAAAAAGTGGCTCAGATGCTCACTATCCCCTTTTTGATTGGTCACTGCAATTACGCGATATGGATATAATAGAAATTTAATGGATCGCAATAATGAACTTTCTTATTTCAATGGCAAGTAATAGTCATGCATATGTTTGAAAATCCTATTTGCAATTCCTGGGCAGCTATAATCACATCAACAACATAATTATCAAAACTTGTTACAAGGATATCGAATCGTATGGTTCAGCGTCTTCAAAATAAATATGGTTTCATTTCCCTTTAAAATTGTATCTGATAGAACTTATAAATATGACCAATTAAAAATTACAATATTTCATATTTTTTAAAGGCGTTATTATATTTTAATACAAATGAGCTAGACTCTATAAATTTTAAGTAGGGAAAGAAAGATAAAGTGACCACTTTAAGGTTTGATGAATTTTTATAATACCTTTTCATTCAGTAATGTCCTAGAAACAAATACCAATAGTATTTATAACAATAGTAGTTTCAATTGCTATTTTACTTTTTTTAATATTATTTTAAGATGTTCACGTTACTTCAAAACAAATATTACTAAGTGGCTACCTTGCCGACCAGGCTGGGCAAAGTGGCCAGCATAGGTAAATGAACATATCACATTGATTCAGGATGCATATTTAATCCAGCTAAAGTTAACACACATTACGAATAAGTATAATGTTTTGTAATATTTTAAGAATTAAAATAGCTCGTGTGCAGCATAACAACAACAGAGTGATCCGAGTTTGGAAGTAGTGTACCGACGAGGATCGGACAACTCGGAATATGGGAGTGGACCCCAAACGGTGTCGTCAACGCGCGATGATAGACACATGGTTCGCGTTTCGCTGATGAATCGTACAGCTTCTTCTAGACAGCTGGCATCCCATTGATGAACTGCTACAGGTCAACTTCGTCAATTTTTCGACGTCTGCTGTACCGTGGACTGCGTTCAAGAATTCCTTTATAGAGGATCTCACTCACTCAAAACCAACAACGCCTGCAGCTGCAATGGGTTCATGAACATAGAGACTGCTGTGCAGATTGGCAACAAGTGATTTTTTCTTTCGAATCCGGCTTTAAATTGCGATACAATGAGGGTCGTATTCGTGTTAGACGCTAAGCTGGTGAACGCCACCTTCCAAGTGCATTATCGAACGTCATAGAGGACGAACACGGTCTTGTAGTCTTGCGTGCGATTGCATATCATGGACAATCTCAGCTGCTAGAAATTTTGGATATTCTGAACAGCAATAGGTGCATCAGTGAAGTGCTGGAGATCGAAGTCCTTCTTTTCCTTCAAGGCATTCCTCGAGCTATCTTTCAACAGGATAATGCACGCCGACATGTTGCAAGGAATGTTCAAGGTTTCTTGACAGCAGAAAACATGCAGCTTTTTCCGTGGCCTGCATGTTCGTCGAATATATCGCCTATTGAAAATGTGTGGGATTTCGTTGATCGGCGTCTAACTCATGATCCTCGTCCTACAGCTTCTACAGATGAAGTGTGACTACGCATACAAACAGTAAAGAATGCTCTTCCCCAAACAGACATTCAAAAATTTGTTCGCGTCCATACCACGTTGTACAGCAGAACTTATTGCAGCTCGTGGTGGCTACACAAAATACTGATTTCGGACACTTAATATCGTTTTTTTTTTTTTTTTTTTTCTTTAAAAATGTAATCATTTGTTTGTACCAATACCGGTCGTATGTGTATTGAATTTCATTTAATTCTGATGATTTCTTCATGGTGTTACAATTTAAACAAACATGAGTGGGTAAATATTTTGTGTTGAATAAAAAAATTACAAGTAATTTTGAAGCAAAAGGTCAAGGCGATTTGAATTGACAATTTCCTAATCCACGACTGGGGCTTAATTTTCCCCGGAGCTCATCTCCGGTGCTTCTCTGTTTGCAGTAATATTGATCGTAATTCACCGGAGCTCATAAATACAGGTCTCCGGAGACCAGTGCAATAGCGCTTTCGAAAATCCGAAACCTAAATTACCCTTTCATTTCATTTCCATCTCCAAGCTTTTGCATTCTTTATTTTTTATCAAAACACTTTTTCAAAACATTTTTCTTTATCAATGTGACGTAATGTGCCGCAAAGGAGATGAAGATGAAACGGAATCAATTTTTACATAAATTTTTAGGCTTCTATTCTATTTCAAATCATTTTAATGCTATATTCGTCAGAATGAAAGGAAAACAGAAATCGAGTTTTTCTATTCAAGTGATATTTCCAAATTTATGTCTGGCATTAATGGCAACGACGTGTTGATACGGCGCCACTCAAGAGACTGAACAATGAATTTAAACAATGAGTTCGATTTCCTTTTGTAACATTGGGATAATTTTTATTGGCTGGTTTATTTTATTTTTTTATTTAGATGTCTAATCTCAAAAGAATATTTTCTGTTTTAATAAGCGGGCATCAGCTTGAAGTTTTGTTTATTTGAAGCTTCTAGCCTTATGTTGTGATGAATATAAAAATCGCGTTACTGATTTTTCTATTTATTTTGTATCATTAACGCTGCCCATGCTAAGGCTCTGCTCGACACATTTACGAAATCACTGTCATTTGTAAGTGAGTTACAATTACCACGTATTGTTATTCTGATAGAAAGCAATCGTGCGATGTTTCCTTCTATTCTTTAAAAGTATCGAATCTTTACGATAACGTTGTCATTTTTTTTATTTAATCTGATTTTCAGGGACTCACCACAAAAGATTGTTATGCAGAAGTAATCGATAATAGTTTAAAATATGCACCATTTATGGGAAATTGAAAAACGTTGTCCTATTCTTCAGCGTGTAAATTTTAATTTCTGTAAATTTCATTCGGGTTTTTTTTTTCATAAAAATGCATAGTGGGAACTATTACTTTTTTTGTGTCAACACTATTTTCGAATAATAATCGGTACCATATTTAATCGCAGAATTCTGCAATTTATAATATTAAAATTAGGCAAATGCTTCTATTCAGAAGGAGTGATAACTAAAATGTAGAATAGGTGACAGTTAAGTACACTACACGCATATAGATATAAGTATTTTTTTTTATTTTGCTAAAGAAAAAAATGCTTTATATTTTGAAAATAACGTATGACACATAAATATGCAGATTGGAGTGACGACGACGATGGGGGTGGGGGGTGGGCGTACGCTACGGTTTTAATACTGCTGAGTATTAGGGCTCCAGTATTTTTTTTTTTTGTTAGAAATTAAGTCCTGTCCACGACAGGATGCAGCTATGCAAAAGCTTTCATGCTATTACTATTGCTAATATTGTATATTTGCATATTGTAAGCTAGTTATAATATTTTAGAGACGGTGGATTTACAAAACTGACAATTTCTTGTTAGAAAACTTTATTTTTGTTCGCATTAATCTACTTTTTTGTCAGTAGAGTGCCCTTTTAAATAACAGAGTGGAGACGTCATCATATAGCGCATGCTCAGATAGGAAATGTTTGTCCAAGATAGTGAAATCAATATTCCAGAGATCTTGGCAATACTTTCCTACACTAATTCAATTAGTCTAGTGAGGTAAGGCAACAAACATTAGCTTGTCGATAATAGCATGCACACAAAGTTTTGTCAATAATTATCTCGATCACCAAAAGTTTATTCCTCGTATGTTGTTCAAAGATCTTTTAGAATTAAACCGAGCATGGTAATATTTTTGCAAACATAAGGAGTAGTCAAACATCTCTTATGCTTTCCAACAGCAGCTGACTTGATTAGAATGCGATAATGAAACGCAAGTTTGAGACGATCCTCTCAACTAATCACGCATCTTCAATAATTCAGCTATGATGAGGAAAAAATATTTTTCTTGAGAACAAGAATGTTGTTCACATATGCCGCCTGATTATGAAAGATCTATGATGTTACCACTCTCTTATTAAAAAAAGTACTCTGATTGGTAGCGGCGCATACTTTTTACATACAGTAGACAATCATACATTAAAATATTTAACACGAAATCTATATATCTAATTTTAAAAGAAATCTATATGCAATCGGATAATTATTTTAGCTTGAAATCGTCCCTCGTGTATAAGATTTGTAATGTAAAATGTCACATTTAAATCCATTCGGAAATATTTGACCAAATTACTAAAATTATTGTTAAAATTATTTTTATAGTATGTAGTTGTATAAATAAAATAATGTGCTATACTATGAGGAATAGGTAGTTTTTCAGTCCTAAAAATATGTTGCATTATAATCTCATGCTATAATACACAATGTCCCTGTAGCTGTAAAAGTAGCCCCTGAAATGGTAGTTTTCGAAAAGAAGGCACGGGAGGAAATGAAACAAAACAATTACCTGTCATACCTATACATTTAAGTTAAGTAGTTGTCACAATAGCTACTGTAAATAACCTTCCTTAGCCAAAAAATAAAATAATAATAAAATGTGCAATAATATTTTATTAAAAACTAGCAAACACCGCGGATTGCTCGCATAATATTTGAAATATGCCAAGTGATATTTATATGTCAAATTTTTATTAAAAGAAATTATACTTTTAGGAATAATTCAAAAATTACTATTTAAGACACAGTTTGACTTAACTTCATAATTACACTGAATTAGGCAGAAATGAGACTTAAATTAATAAAAATAAATAAAACTAAATAAATGATAATTTAGAAAATATTTTGAAACTTTTAATACGCTGCTCAATTAATATGCTTATTTCAGTATTCATTTGAGGTTTTGAATTTTTCGGAAATCATCTTCTCACATCTTAAAATTAACCATCGTGTCAAATTCCAAGTCCTACCACCACTCTCAGCATAAAGGGCTATGCTGAATGTCACCATTAATTTGCCAACATTAATTTTTAAATCGGTTTGTTATTTCCTAATATTCCACAGAAAGGTAATTTAGAAAGCTTTTAAAAGCCTTTTGTAGAACGTTTGTTGTTTCTGTGAACCCCCGGTGGTAGAATCATCGGCACAAAATACAGCCTGTGCAGGATCAGAGACTGTTACCATTGATTCGCAACTATTACTTTTATAATCAGTTTATATTCCATGAAATTGCTTAGAGATCGTAATTTAGGAATTTTTTAGAACTTTTTTCACACCTCCCCTTTGCTTCACAATTTTTTATTTCGAATTTATTTTCGACAGGTCTTCGATGGCATTTATATTTTATAAATAACTACCATGCCATATTTACAGTTTCTAGCCTCTGCAGTATCCAGCTATCGCAATTTAGAAAGTTTTTTGCTCCTGCAACCCTCTGGTGGCACTGGCACAGACATAAATTATACCTTATGTTTGCGCAGGTTCTATCACCAACAATTTGCTACCATTATTTTTTAAATCGGTTTGGTATTTGATAAAATTGCATACAAATTGTAATTTAGAATGTTTTAAGAACGCTTTTCGCTCACTTCATCCTTTTAAATTTGGAATTTTCTTTCCACTGTTCTTAAAAAGCAGTTGCATCTTGTAAGTAAATACCATCCCATTATTCAAAATGTTAGACCCCTCAGTTGTGCAAAAAACACAAATTAGAACATGTTTTGCTCTTGCAACCACCAGACGGTAGTGACAGCAACATAAAATATAGCCTATGTTGGAGCAGGAACTGTCACCATCAATTTGCAACCATTACTTTTGAAATGGGTTTGGCATTTACTGAGATTGAGCAGAAATCGCAATTTAGAAGGTTTTTTTTAGAACGCATTTTCACCCCTTTTAAATTTCCAATTTTTTCGAAACTCTTCTTAAAAATCATTTATACCTAATAAATATGTGCCTTCAAGTCCGTAGGCTCTACCGATCACAAAATCGAAATTTAGAATGTTTTTTGCTCCTGCAACTCCAGGTGATAGTAACACCGACATGAAATAGCGTCTATGTTAGAGCAGAGGCTGTCAACATCAATTTCCTACCATTCCTTCTGAAATCAGTTTGATTCTTCCTGAGATTGCTCAAAAATTGGCATTTAGAACGTTTTTAGAACGTTTTTCGCACATTTTCACCTCTTTTAAATTTCAAAATTTTAAAGAAATGTTCTTAGAGATCATAGCTATCTTATAAGTAACTACCATTCCAAATTTCATGATTCTAGGCCGTTCAGTAACGCTAACATCGCATTTTTAGAACGTTTTTTGCTCCTGCATCCCCGTTGGGGTAGCGGCACCGACATAAAATACGGTCTATCTTGGAGCAAGGGTTGTCACCATCATTTTGACAACATTATTTTTTAAATCGGTTTGATATTTCCTGAGATTGTGTAGAAACCCCCATTTAGAACGTTCTTTAGAACACTTTTCGCGCATTTTCACCCCTTTTAAATATCGAATTGTTTAAGAACTGTTCTTAGAAATCCTTTATATCTAATAAGTAACTAATATTTCAAATTTTATATTTCTAGGCCCTTCAGTAACGCAAAAATCGCAATTTTAGAACGTTTTTTGCTCCTGCACCCCCTTTGGGGTAGTGGCACCGACCCAAAAATATAGCCTGTCTTGGAGCAAGTCTTGTCACCATCATTTTGACACCTTTATTTTTTAAATCGGTTTGGTATTTCCTGAGATTGTGTGGAAACCACCATTTAGAACGTTTTTTAGAACACTTTTTGTGCATTTTCATCCCTTTTAAATTTCGAATTGTTTAGAAAATGTTCTTAGACATCATTTATATCTTATAAGTAACTAATATTCCAGATTTCGTATTTCTAAGCCCTTCAGTAACACAAAAATTGCATTTTTAGAAAGTTTGTTGTTCCTGAACCCCCTTTGGGATCGTGGCACCGACATAAAATGTATCCTACGTTCTAAGTGTGACTAACACCATCATTTTGATACCATTATTTTTTTAATCGGTTCGGTAGCTCCAGAGATTACCTCTAACAAACACACAAATAATTTTTACTTCTTTATAATATTAGTATAGATTTATGCCTTTTTCAGAAACATGCATCGTCCAGTTTAGTTGTGTTTGGGAAGACATTTCAAGCGGATCCTATGACAACATTATTTCTTAAGGGGATTCAGCACTTATCATTTTGATAAAAAATGACAAGAAAGTGCAATTTCAGAATTTTATTTTAAAATGTGCTTTCGTATTCTGAGAGCATTCTGTCCAAATTTCGGAACGATGCGAAAAATAATAAAGGGGATATACATAATTTTATTAAGCCTTTCCGTTTAACGTCCCTTTAAATGCCAGTGTTTAAACTCATTTTTCCCAGTTCGCAATTTTTTATATTTTCATTTTAATTGAAATGCTAAGGTTTTTACAATAATTACACAAATTGTCTGAATTTTTTAATGTTTGTAACTTTTAAAAAAATTATGAACTTAAAAATATGCTATTTTCCAAGTTTTTTCGATATACATTCACTATTTACTTTTTTTTCTGCTAATCTAATCAACTAATCAAAAATCCGATACTTTGATTTATAGAAAAAATATTCTGAATAAAGGATGAAAAAAATGTGTTTCCAAATATGAACTAGTCGGATATGACAATTCCAAAACTTTCTTCTATCTCATGCATGTTAATACTTCAAAATTCCTTAGTACAGTTCCAAAATTAAATCCCTATTCCCATCATAAGGATTCTAAAGATATGAAATTTCGTGCAGTGGTTCTTGAGATAGGACTGTCTCTAAAATCATGTAAATCATGCAAAATGCAGCATATAAGCGCAATTGGTTAGTTGTTTTACACTAAAATCTAATGATCAACAACTTATGTTAACTTCAGATGAATCTGAAGTTTTATGAAAATCTATGCATTAGTTTTTTAGATAGAGCTATTGCGGAAATTCTAAAAAAAATTTGCATAGCAGTGCCACCTGTTGGGCGATTTACGCATAAAACGTATTAGGACCAATTAATATAAGGAAATAACTGAATCCGAAAGTTGAAGAAAATTCATGCATTAGTTCTTGAGATACAGCTATTGCGGTAATCGTGAATAATACAGCACAGCAGCGCCACCTGTTGGGCTATTTACACCAAAAATTAAACAGCACTAATTTAATTTATGTCAGGAACTTACTGAATCTGAAGTTTGATGAAAATTCGTGTATTTTTTCTTGAATTCGACCTATTGCGATAATCATGAATAATGCAGCATAGCAGCGGCACGTGTTGAGCTATTTTCACCAAAAAGTAATCAGTACCAAACACTAACTGAATCTAAAGTTTTATGAAAATCCGTGCTGTAGTTCTTGATCTATAGCTATTGCAAGTATCGTAAAAAATGCCGCATAGTAGCGCCATCTGTTAAGCGATTTTCACCAAAAACTAATCAGGACCAGTTTATATCACAGTCTAACTGAATCTAAAGTTTTGTGAAATTCCGCGCATCAGTTCTGGAGATAGAGCGCCCACAAAATTTTTGTCACATACAGACTCACAGAGTGACAGAATGACAGAGTGACAGAGTGACAGACAGACTCACACACAGACATTTTCTAAAACCAATAAATCGTGATCAGGACATTCTAAAACGTATAAATCCGTCAAAAACCGGAAGTTCAAAAATTTCACGAATCCAGTACTTCCTTCTTGTAAAGATAGAAGAAAGTAAAAGTGAAAAGAAGAATAAATTTTAAAATTGTTAATTTTTGTATTCAATTTTTAAAAAAAAACATTATTGCTATATTGAGAATTTAACATGTTTTATGATCTATTATGACTATGCTTTATTCAAACATGAACCTAAAAATATGATATAGGGCATAGTTACACAATATTTTTTTCTTGGTGCCGCGTCCCCTTAAACATAAAGGTATTTTGTTTTATTTCCTCCGACGCTCTTTTTCTAAAATCAATATTTCCCGGGTCTACCTCCCAATGAAACACCCTGTATAGATATAGATCTGCTTATAATGTGTTTCAAAATAACATATTCTATAATATTTTTATGCATACATAATATATCGGATGGACGCGGAACGCTAGCACATTCACATAATATTTTACGCATAATATCGTAGACATAAAATCTAAAAAAGTTAATTTTGAAGAAATATTTGTAGTTATAAACAGCTAACTACTGAGTATAGAATATTACATTATATATTCTCTTAGTTAATTCGTGCATAGCAATCAAGTACCCAAAAATCTTTAATTAAACCAAACTTAAATGGAAAGAGAAATATCAATCTAGATTCTGATGTAAATTTCCGTTTTAATTTGTACATTTAATTTGATTAAATTAATTCTTTCAACGCTTTTGCAGGAAAAACTAATCCGAATTCCCAATTAAAACTAATTTTCAGGATAAGGACAATTGTAATAATTAGTTATTTTATTTTAAAACATTAATACGAGAAATTACTCAATGAATAAATTACACTTTAAAGTTCGGTTATATTTACGATAATCAGAGCTACGGTTGATAATTGATGAAAACATTTTCATTTAAAGTTAAATTTTGTTCCATTTATGGTATACAACACCTAAAAATAATGTTTTAATTTATAATTAAGATTAAAAATATTAAAATTGTATATTGCCACCGTAAACATACATGACTGTCCATTTTTTGTGATACTAGTATATTAGTAAATAAGTGAAAAATCGAATACAAAATTCCACCTTTACATCCAAAATCCAAGTTAAATAAAAGATTGTAAAAAAATTGCTCACATTTCCGAAAAGTGCCTTCTGCCTCAAATTGTTGGAATGCTTAAGCTAAACTAGAAATTTCTACAGTTCAAAACAACGCAGTGCCAGTATTGACGAAAACTTTGAATATATATATTTTTTAATATTGTTTACAAAATTTATGACTTGCCTCATAAACATGTCTCTTATTTCATCTTTCTATATATCTTCTATAACTAGCAAATCTGCAGATCAGGAGCCTCAACGTCATATTTGGAAGTCATTGTCTTTTAACACTCTTTGCGCAATATTCATCTTACATAAATATTTATGAGAATAAAAAATACTTCGTAAATTTTCAGAAATTAAAAGTGTTAAACAAGTGGTTATACTATGATATTCTGAAATTCTGATGAGTTGCTTATTCTGGTAACTTTTAAAATTAAAAATTGCATTCAGGGCCCCTGACCCCCTGACCGCCCCCCCCCCCCCCCGATTGTATTTAAATTTACATTCCTAATTTTTTATTGATTGTGCGGATGGTTATAGTATATCTTAGATTTTTTTTCGCTGTAATTTATAAGGATAAGCAAAAGCTTTTTAAAAAATAATAAATTAAAAATAAAATCTTCATATTAACCGTACGCAGATGATAAGTCTTGAAATGACGCCAAAAATGTAACCCCAAAATCCGCTAAATTCGGCGCAAATACAACGGCGTGCTTAAAAAAAAAAAAAAAAAGAATACTTTTAATAATTCGCAGTTTTTAATTCATAATACGATGAAATGCTACTTCAGAATGCCTAAATATAAGCAGATCATTTTCATTTAGAGAAAAAATGCACGGATGAAGTCAAAGAATTCGGTCCCTGTTCCACGTGCTTGTTTGCTTGGGCCGAATGAGGGTCTGTAAATTTGAGAGATAGCGCGCATCATATTGCAAGCTGTTTTTACGTCATATTGCATCTCCATCTATCTCTTTCCTGCGTGAATAAAATAGTTACTTTTATTTTACCCAAGATTATTTTATTCCAACATCTTTGTTTCTGATAAATGACGTCTAATTCACACATTATTCGTACTTACTCAAAACATTTCACCTTGTTATATTAAGAAATGCTTGAGAGTTTTCTTTTTATTTCCAGTATAGCGCCATATTCATTTTTTTTATTTCATTTTCTTTTTTTTACGTGAAAATCTTTCATTTGAAAAATTTTTAAGAGAAAATATTTTTTCCGGGTTTTGAATTTCTTGGCAACGATTAAAGAAATATTGGTAAATTTTATGGAAAATGTCACCTTACTCTCTATAAAAATAATGAACTTTTGTATTTTTAAGCAAAATATTTGAATAAAATAAATAAAATACTGCCTATTTTTATTTCCGGGCTAAAATCCATTTATATACAAAGATACAAATGCATTAATTCATACACTGCAAATAGAAGCGTCTTAAATTCAGATACATATGTGACTGAAAAAGTACTTCAGACACTTAAGTGTCTGAATATGAAATTTCAGACATCACAGATGTCTGACTTTAAGACACATAAGTGTCTTACTGGGATTATAGTATGGATGAACTGAAAGAAATTTCTGAATAATGATGAACCGTCTGACATTAAGACACTTAGAAATTCAAACACTTAAGTGTCTGAATGCAATACAATTGTATCATATGTATGATGGCTGTATATACAATTGCATTGCAATATATATGCCAGGATAATCAAGAAACGTTTTCGAATGGATGACAGATCTTTAAAATACTTTTCCATGCACTACATTTGGTGTTATTGTATAAAACAACCAACGCGATTAGACCATAGGACGTCTGTCAAAATTATAAAAGTCCGTTTATTGAGTTTTGGAAATAAGGTATTTTTAGTGCAATAGTTAATTAACGAATTGTTTTTCACAAAATACAAAGTTTTCCAAATAATTATATTAAAATAATCTACCAGCTACCACCCACCTCCACAAACACACAATTACCTAATAATGTCTTAGGATGGGTTTCGTCGAGCAGATGCAATTTAAAATAGTGCGACCCTACCGTAGTGGGTTATTATAGTGTTTTTAATGTCTTGACGAAGGGAATCGCTGTACAAAAGTAATCCCTGGACTTTTTAAAACGTCAAACAAAAATTTGAAATATAAAAATTGCTTAAAAGTGTGATGACAAAATTTTTATTTAAGAGGCACTTCAATCAAGTGAAAAGATTCGTTTGCTAATGGAAGAAATTTATAAAGATACCTCGGTTGCATTTCGCTATTTTTAAATGACCCTTTTTTGCAGTGGATAGCTGAGTTCGATCTGTTCAAAGGCGGATTTTTACATTTACGATTTTGATTTTACATTTTTTTTTTTTTTATGAGGATGCTTTTAGTTTCGAAACCGGTTCCGGAAAATGAAAGTGTCCTCGTTAAAATTATATGCAATCAAAATCGAAAAAGTAAAAAAACGGCCGTTATACTTATCAATCTCAGCTATCCAATGCAAAAAGAAAAAAAAAAATAAAAAAAAAAAGAAAGAAAGAAATTGAATTGCAACCAAGATATCTTTATAAATTTCTTCCGTAGAATTAGCATTAGCGAACGAGTCTTTTCACTTGACTGAAGTATCACCCAATTGCCTTCGCCTAAAAGCATCATAATTGTAATAATTATATCTTATAATGGATAATTGTAACGGATTAAACAAAATATTAAAGGAGGAGTAATTTTTTAAAAATCTGTTTGTATTCGTGCGCCATTTCACTTCCTGTGATAAAAATCTAATGATTGGAACTCCCTTCCCTTTGTATTTCAATCCTGTCGAGTCCGAGCTCAAAGTCAATGATTACGTCACTAACGGAAAGCGGAAAAAAGTGCTGACAGGGGTGATCTTTCCTGTGAATTATCTTTTGTGAAGACACATTAAGCCTGTTACCTCGTTAATATTTTAAATGAAGATATTTTCAACGAGTATTTGTGGAATGGTCTCCAGATTTTTTTAGTTTAAAATACATATTTTTATTACAATGGATTGTATGGATTTGGAAACTCATACTCATACTCGTTCCTATTTCAGCAAGTCTAGTTATTGTTTGGCGTGTGTTTAAAATACGGTATATGAAAAAAGAATAATTGATTACTATTCGAGAAATTGCTGCGGGTTTTAGAAACTCGCTTTAGTAATATTTTTTCATTATATCTGATATTCATTAGCGCATTAGGTAGAAGAATGCAGTGCCAAGAAAATTTAAAAAATACATACAACATTTTTCAAAAATAGCGCTGTACCGGTACTTTCCGAAATACTTTATTCATAATAATGGATTACACTGAAAGGTAAGAAAGAATGCATTTGTTTGATTATGTGAACTCAATATCATTTACGTTATTTTTTTAGAATAATTTGCATATATAAGTTTTTTTTTTATATCCAATAAATATTTTTCGTTTTAAAAGGCTCGTGTGTTCATTTTGTGTATTTTCAATAAATCATGACTTTCAATGTAATGAATTTGTTTAATATTTTTTAGACTTCCGTTTTAGAAATAAATATTTTATAGTCTCGAAGTAATTTTTCCTGCTTGTTATATATATATATATATATATATATATATTTAATGATTGATAAATAGCTCGATCGATTGCAATTTTCATTTAACCTATATAAACAAAGCTCATATATAAATAAAATGAATCTTTCTAATGATATTTCATTATTAAGTTTTTTCATTACAATTTCCAGTTACTTTATATTTATGATATAATTTTACGTATTAATTTTTATTTTTTGCAACATCATGATAAGAGTATCATTTCATTTAATTCTCTTACAGAGTATATTTTCGAAATAAATGTTTTAATATTATCAAATTTAAATTTATGTATGGTAAATCTTTTGAAAATGCACAAGCTTTATATGACGGATATAGAACATGAAAAAAAATCGTGGAAGCACCAGAGTGAAGTTATTGTGAATATCTTGATATTTTATTTTAAAAAATTCAGTTTTTCCGATGGTAAATAAATCCTACTTATATAGTATTTATTTCTTTTTAAATGATCCTTCTGAAAACTTGTTTCAAAAATACAAAATCTGCTTTGATTTTCTGTGTTCCATATCAATAACATATTTAATTTTCAAGACACTGAGACATCCTGAAAATATACTTTAAACAAGGAATAAAAATCGTTGTAATTAATCTAAATTGTGCTCAAAATTATTTAAAGAAATCAAGCTGCATAAAATCCTATTAAAAAAGTGCTGATATTTAATATTTTGAGAAGGTGATGATGGTTGAAGTTATAAATATTTTTATAATTGTGTTCGATCTGAGTATATATTTTTATACTACTGTTAGGCTTGTTTTCTCTCTTCTTAATTTATTTCTGTATTAATTACCATATATTTTTCGAAATTTTAAACAACCCTCCACCCTTTCCTATGTTTTTTAAAAATTTGTTAAAACAATATTCTTTAATTTTTGTTCTAATATGATACTAGAACCTCTTGTTTAATTGTTGTGTGTTTTCCTCCTACCATTGAGTTTAGAATCCTGTAGGACTTTCTAGGTGTTGTTGTCTGAGTCTTATCAGTATTTTTCATTTTTACAATTGGGTTGGAAATGTGTATTAGTAATTAAAGTCAAAAGAAATGAATGTAGTTAATTACTATTTAACGTATAGTCATATACAGGATTCAGGGTATTGGTAACTCAGTGTTTAAGGAGAAAATCCCACAACACTATCATTTGTTCTTATAAGTTATTTTTATCGTCATGTTAACAGAAAAGAAAATATGTTTTTGACTTCTTTCTCAAGTCACTTTTTATGTATTTAATGGGGAGAGAGAAGAGTGATCCATGAAAGAAAAAAAAATCTGATTTGGGGGAAACAAAAATCGGATTTTTAGGATTATTTTGTATATGATAATGTAGCATATTTTTATAATTATGTTCGATCTGAGTATATATTTTTATACTATTGTTAGGCATGTTTTCTCTCTTCTTAATTTATTTCTGTATTAATTACCATGTATTTTTCGAAATTTTAAACAACCCCCCCCTCTTCCCTATGTTATTAAAAATTTGTTAAAATAATATTCTTTAATTTTCGATCTAATATGATTATGCCAGAACCTCTTGTTTAATTGTTGTGTGTTTTCCTCCTACCATTGAGTTTAGAATCCTGTAGGACTTTCTAGGTGGTGTTGTCTGAGTCTTATCAGTATTTTTCATTTTTACAATTGGGTTGGAAATGTGTATTAGTAATTAAAGTCAAAAGAAATGAATGTAGTTAATTACTATTTAGCATATAGTCATATACAGGATTCAGGGTATTGGTAACTCAGTGTTTAAAGAGAAAATCCCACAACACTATCATTTGTTTTTATAAGTTATTTTTATCGTTATGTTAACAGAAAAGAAAATATGTTTTTGACTTCTTTCTCAAGTCACTTTTTATGTATTTAATGGGGAGAGAGAAGAGTGATCCATGAAAAAAAAAATAATAATAATAATAATAATAATCTGATTTGGGGGAAACAAAAATCGGATTTTTAGGATTATTTTGTATATGATAATGTAGCATATTTTAGGTAGCTTTCATTACAAAAAGCTACCTATTGCAGCCGTTCGGAGGAAAGCGATTTCAAAAAATTTTTGTATATTTTCATCGATCATGACCCCCAGACCCCGAAACCACCCTCCGTTCAAAAGTTGATATATATATATATATATATATATATATATATATCCATATATATATATATATATCTGACCTTTGTCATACTGTAACTCTCGAATTTATGAACCGATTTGGATGTAATTCGGTATGTACATAGTACATACCAATGTCTCGACCGAGTTCGTTGGCCAGCTTCATCCGCCATTTTGTTTCAAAATGGCGGCCATTTAAAATTTTTTAAAAAATTTTAAATTTTAAATGTGGTACCAAAGAATTGAAAATGGAAAAATATTTTTTTCTTATGTATTTGACCTTGATACAAAGATTCCGTAGCAGTTTTTGTTTCGTCTATATCTTAAAAAATGGCTGAGTTATAGCATTTTGAATTTCTAGCGTGGCTGACATTTTGAAACGTCCTGAATTTTGTTACGCGATAAAAGGCGTATTTATGAACCGATTTGGATGTAACTTCGTTTGTACATAGTACATACCAATGTCTCGACCGAGTTCATTGGCCAGCTTCATCAGCCATCTTGTTTAAAAATGGCAGCCATTTAAATTTTTAAGAAAAATTTAAATTTGAAATGTGGTACCAAAAAATTGAAAATTGAAAATATATTTTTTTCTTATGTATTTGACCTTGATACAAAGATTCGGGAGCAGTTTTTGTTTCGTCTATATCTTAAAAAATGGCTGAGTTATAGCATTTTGAATTTCTAGCGTGGCTGACATTTTGAAACGTCCTGATATTTGTCACGTGATAACAGGAGTATTTATGAACCTTTTTGAATGTACCTTGGTGTGTACGTAGTACATACAAATATCTCAACCGAGTTCGTTGGCCAGCTTCATCCGCCATCTTGTTTCAAAATGGCGGCCATTTAAAAAAATTTTAAATTTAAAATGAGATACCAAAAAATTGGAAAATGAAAATGATTTTTTTCGTATGTGTTTGACCTTAATACAAAGATTCCGGAACAGTTTTTGTTTCGTCTATATCTAAAAAAACGGCTGAGTTATAGCATTTTGAATTTCTATTGTGGCTGACATTTTAAAACGACCTGGTTTTGTCACGCGATAACAAGCATATTTATGAACCGATTTGGATGTTACTTGGTCTGTACATAGTACATACCAATGTCTCGACCGAGTTCGTTGGCCAGCTTCATTCGCCATCTTGTTTCAAAAGGGTTGCCATTTAAAAAAAAATTAAATTTAAAATTTAAAATGAGGTATTAAAAAATTGGAAAATGAAAAAGATTTTTTTATGTGTTTGGCCTTGATACAAAGATTCCGGAGCAGATTTTGTTTCTGAAAATTTGTTCTTTTGTTTATATCTTAAAAAAATGGTTGAATTATAGCACTTTGAATTTCTAGTATGGCTAACATTTTGAAACGATCTTGTATTTGTCACGCGATAACACACGTATTCGCCTATTTCCATGTAAGAAGGCATGTGGATAGTATACATCAACATCTCAGCCAAATATAAGTTACTTTAAATAAAAGCAGCTTGGATAAAGCTGACTAATTTCGCGAAATTCTCATTCATAATGATTTAATATTGATAAAAATTAATATTGAATCTCCTATATTCGGTTTCCACTAAATTGAGCTTCGTGTGTTTGAATAATATAAGTTGGCTTTTTTAAAATAAGGAATTTGAAAGCTACCTCTTCCTCCCGGCACTGGCCGGAAGGACTTTTTATAATTATGTTCGATCTGAGTATATATTTTTATACTATTGTTAGGCATGTTTTCTCTCTTATTAATTTATTTCTGTATTAATTACCATGTATTTTTCGAAATTTTAAACACCCCTCCTCCCTTCCATATGTTTTTTAAAAATTTGTTAAAACAATATTCTTTAATTTTCGATCTAATATGATTATACCAGAACCTCTTATTTAATTGTTGTGTGTTTTCCTCCTAACATTGAGTTTAGAATCCTGTAGGACTTTCTAGGTGGTGTTGTCTGAGTCTTGTCAGTATTTTTCATTTTTACAATTGGGTTGGAAATGTGTATTAGTAATTAAAGTCAAAAGAAATGAATGTAGTTAATTACTATTCATATAGTAATAGCATTTATATTGTAGTAAGTATAGTATAGTATTTATATTGTAGTTAATTACTATATACTGGAGTACCCTAAAATCAGAGGGCAGAGAAGCATCCCAGTTTACCCACGTTGCAACCAGCTCTGCTTTATGGTAACAAATTATTCCATTTATAAAAAAATGATTCAATGTGGTCAAACATGGCTGCGTATATGGCTTAGAAAGAAAAATGGTCAAAGATGGCTTCATATTTAAGCACCCCCTCCCCCCAAAAAAGGCTCAAAGATGGCCGCAATTAAGACAGTTGAAATGTCTGAAATTCAGACGTAAGAAGTGTCTGAAAAATTTAAGACGTTTTAAAATGTCTGAAATTTTAACACTCTTGTTTCAGACACTTAAGTGTCTGAAATTCAAACGCAAGAAGTGTCTGAAAAATTTAAGACATTTTAAAACGTCTGAAAATTGAACACTGCGTTTCAGACACTTAAATGTCTGAATTTGAGACATTTCAGTTTACAGTGTACGTTTTGACCTTGACTTTACTCAAACATTATACACACATTTATAATAATATTATTAGGATCAAATACGTTGCTAGGCAACTGATGAAAGAAAAGGAAAGAATTAAATATGTATTATGTCAAATAAGTAAATTGATAAAACAAAATGCTTTATATTATTGGAAAACATGCATGAAGTTCACCAAAAATTATAAACGGAATTTAAAAAATCTGGCCAATATATTGACAAAATTTCAAACTACAGGGTGGCTACTAAATACTGATACACTTCAAAAAATAAGAATTAATTTAAATCGTTTGGTAAAATAATTTATTTCTGTATTTCAGCGTTTGGCAATTTTCTATTAGTGCAGTCGATTTTTGTAAAAATCAAATATTTAGAATTATTTTTAAAATGGAAGCTAAAAGAATGATGATTAAACAGCTCTTTGATCGCGGGCTTTCCGCAGGTCAAATATTTAAGCAATTGAAATGCCTTGGTTTTAATAGATTATTTATATATAGAACTATAAATCGATTATTGGATACTAATAGCTGTAAAGATCGACCTAGGTCTGGTCGCCCACGATCAGTTCGCACAAAAGAGCGCATCAAAAGAATTCGTGAAAAGTTACGAAGAAATCCACAACGCTCTGCAAATAAAATGGCTGCAGAAGAGAACCCGAGTCGCAGAACTATGCAAGTTATTATAAATGAAGACCTGGGTTTTCGTCCTTATCGGAAAAGAAAAGTTCAAGGTTTGACTGATGCCCAAAAGATAAAAAGATTACAAAGATGCAAGAAATTGCTGAAGTGGCACGGTAAGAAAAATATTGACAGAATGATATTTTCTGATGAGAAGCTATTTTGCACTGAACAGTGTTATAATGCTAAAAATGATGTCGTATATTCAGCAACGTTTGAGGATATACCTGAAACTCTCCGAACTGTTAAACGCTTTCAGAACAAGAATTCTGTTATGGTTTGGGCTGCAGTGTCAAACAATGGGAAATTGCCTTTGAAATTCATAGATAAAGGGGTAAAAATCAATGCGGAATATTACAAACAGAACATATTGGCTGCACATTTATTGCCACATGCTGACAGGTTGTATCCAAAAAAGAATTGGATATTTCAGCAAGATTCTGCACCTTCACACCGAGCTAAATCAACACAAGCTTGGCTCCAGGTCAATTGTCCGAATTTTATCATGCACGAAGATTGGCCACCTTCTTCACCGGATCTAAATCCTTTAGATTATTGTGTCTGGGGGATTTTAGAGGCTAAAGTAAATAGCAAACAACACAGAAGTTTGGACTCTCTCAAAGCTTCCATATTGCGTGAATGGGACAAATTACCTCTTAAAATGATTCGTGCCGCCCTCGGACAATGGCATAAGAGATTATCTTTGGTAATTGATAAAGATGGCGGTCGATTTGAGTGAATTTGTTTACAGGTAAACTTTCATGTATGATGTTCATCATATTAGTGTAATTATTTTTTTCTATTTTAATTTTTGTAAAATAAAATGTCTAAATATTTGTATCAGAATTTAGTAGCCACCCTGTAATTGGAATAATTTAAAATCCTTATTTGTAAATTTTAGCATTCATCATTTACCATTTAAATACATTAGTCAATTGAGCCGTTTTCTTTGAACAAATGGAAATTTGAAAATCGTCGGAATTGCCACAGAAAAGCTTTATGGCGCTAAAGAAAATGTTCTATATTCACAAACGAATGAACGAAATTTAAACAAAAACTATACAGCTAATTCCGGGTACCTCACGAACATGCTTACTTAATTTCAAGTTGATCGTATGTTTTTTGCGGCAGTTATCTCGGAACAGACAGACTAACAAGCAAAGAAACAAACAAACAAATGGAAACCAAAACCTTTTCGGATCTCCACCGTAAGCCTTCACTGACGTTTCTGCAATTATAAAGGCCAAAATGTTATGTGTAAAGCTAAAGTCATTTTACGACTGACAACAGCAGACGATCAAATTTCGCTTTTACTGCATTTTAAAAAAAAAATTAAACTTCTAAACATAAAACATTTTCAATTTTGACACCGTAGAATAGGGGAAAAAAGTATTTTCAAATGCAGTTTGTTCAATAACCATATCACAATTGTTTGAAAACTGTTTCGCAATTTATTCAATTTATAATGTTTTTAAAATAATTTTCAAGCATGATTTTTTTTCATCGCTATCGTCTGCAGACGATTGTGAAAGATAAATCACTTTGGACTTTAATTAATATAAACAGAGTATCATTTGTTTCCAGCTTATATTCTATAACGAAATTAAAACAATGAATCAATATGAAGAATAATAAAATATAAATATAACACAAATTTGTGACATATAATCTAAGTTCGCGCGTAAACAAATGAAATGAACAGAATCAAAAAGGCGGATTGTAAATATTGATCGTTAGCGATTTCTTCGGTTGTTAAATCTTAACACGAGACCAATAAGAAAATATCGCTTTTAATACATTTCAAAACTTTATTTTAAAACATTATTTCTGTTTTTCATATAAATATGATTTTTAGTATTGTTAATGGCCATGTTAAAAATATATATTAAATGTAAAAAAAATATTAGAATTATCAGTTTAAAAATAAACAATAGATACATGCGAGCTTTTCTCACCGCAACCTGCCAGATTATTTGTTGATACGCTTTTCCATTAACTACATTTTTTTTTTTATCAAACAGAGCCTGTAAACGATATATAAATAATCTGCATCAAAAGTCGCTTACAGAAACTTTCGAAAAATACCCCATTCATTGCTTTGCCTTTAGTATGTACAAAGAAAAAGTATGTTGACATCAGAAATAATATATATGATGGTTTTCACCTATATTCTGTATCCCGGGAAGTCCGGGTTTATCCTCTAGTTATAGTTAATGAAATATTAAATTTTAATTTATAGTGTCTTTATCTGATATCCCGTAAGTATTTCATGGGACTTATGTAAATTAAACTGTAAGCAATATCCCAGAACACGTCTTGCAGTTCAGAATTTACATTATCGTGCAAGAGTAAATTATTAACACCCGATATGCTATTTCTTTCGGGCAGTAATTAAAATATCGTACCTAAAAAATAACGTTCTGTTACATAAGCCAACCGTAAAACGAAGCAGATGTAAAAAATAACGTTCTGTTACATAAGCCAACCGTAAAACGAAGCAGATGTATCATTGTGCGGTTAAATACCCATAATCTCTACTGCAATTTTTTTAACTTCTAAGCATCGCACATTTTCATTTTTTACATATTCGTATAGGACAAAAAAAATTACTTTTAACTGAAATTTGTTTGAAAATTGCATTTCAATTTATTTTTGATATATTAATTTTTTTGTAATTTTTTATGTCAATTCTGTAATGGTGGCAACTGAAGTACTCTATTTCTGTATAAAGTAAAGGGAAAATAGTAGATTACTACAGCTTTTTATTGCCATTTTCTCATAAAAATTGAAGAAAATTGTATAATTAAAATACGTGCTATTTTGAAAATATATGATTGAGCGATTTCTGATAAAACTTGGAGCTATGATAAACAATATTTAATTTTAAGTATCCATATTAATGTTACAAACAAATGAAGGCACATTGCTGGGAGATTAATTGCTCAGAGATAATTGCTGGGAGAAAGAAATAGCATATCGGGGTCCAATAATTGACAAATTGTTTCTTTTTATGGAATTTATTGCAATGCCCAACGTTGCTGGTATACTGTTGCAGCATAAAATACTTGTTTCTGGTATATATTATACTGGTATGAAATTGTGGAGCTATCTTCAAATTAACTAGATTTGTTTGAGAAAATTTCAAATGAACGAAACGCTCGGAACATAATTTCAATCAATTACTGCTCAAGTTAAGTTCCACTACCATAGATTATCATCAGTAGATAAATTGTGAGATTATTATTTTCTGTGTTGCATTTGCAATAAATATCTCTATGAAATTGCCATGAAGCCTTTTTTTGCCAATCTCTTGATAACATTGTTTTAATGGGTGTAATTCTTCTTTAATATTTCTGCAATACAGCTCAAAACCAGAAAAATCTACAATTAAACACTATTCCAGCATATCTGAAGAACGTTTATGCTTATTGTTTATATGTAAAGTAGAACCCCGCTAATCCGAACTAATTGGGACCAGTACCTGTTCGGATTACCCAAAATTCCGATAAAAATAGAAAAAAAAAGGTGTGTGCTAAAAAAATGTAAGTAAGAAATACTTAGTAGCAAAGTAAACATAATCTAATCCGCCATCCTAAGTTCCGGCATGCTGGATTAGTCCATCGCGACTTTCCGGAAAAAAATAGAATTCCTTGTTTAATCTCTTCTGATGTTTCTAATAATCGAGTGGAACTTCAGAATGAGGAATTACGTTACAAACCGTTACAAACGGTTCAAAATCGTGAATCTATAAATGTCTCAGTCACTACGTCGACGAGGGGGGAAGAAAAAATATTTCTGTAGATAATTTTCAAAATCAAATTGTTGAAATGAAAAGTAAATTTTTATCATCTGAATTAAACAGTTTTTACATTTTAGAAAAGAATTTTATAATGACTGGCAAACAAACTGATATTCGAGATTTTTTTAACCGGTAACTGGAGACGAGAGTCAAGATGACTCCGCGTTGTTCATTGGCTTTGATTATCACGTGGTTTTTTGCCCTTGAATGCAATCATCTCCTCAGTACCTTCAAGTAGATCTTTTATCAGTGTGTTGGCAGAAGTCCAAGTTTGAACACACGCCTGTATCCGAGTTATTCTTTTTCAAAGTTTTCATTGCTATTTATATAGTCAGATTGACTCCACGTCTCTGAAACTGTGACTGAAAAAATATATAACGAACCAGTTAATTTCTACGTATTTAGCATTGACATCTGCTTCCTTTGTCTAGAATAATATATTGTTGTTTAAAAGGAAATGGATAATACTCAACCAGGACCTTCCAGGAAAAAAATTCGGCCATGTGATCCAGATTTTGAAAAAACTGTGATGAAGAATGCGAAGTGTCAGAAGATGATTTTCATATTATCAATGCAGAAACGATTATGAGCAATCATGAAGAAGATAGCGAACAAGAAAGTGAAGAAAATTAGGACGTAAATTCAGAAGGTGAAGACGACATGGTTGACATGGAAAATTATATGGGAAAGGAAAAAATAGATTCAAATGGTCCAAGAAGCCGTTAGTAAATTCGCATTTCCGGACTCCTCAGCACAGTATTGTTCTGAAGTTTTCAACGGATATTGTTGACTGCAAATGGAGCCTGGATCTACATTTCTCGACCGACATGTTGCTTATGATTGTGAAATATACAAATCTTAAACTTGCTACAATTAGACAAAACTATAAATATCAAGAGAAATCAAATTTTCGTGATTTGTATATAGTGGAATTACGCAGCTTTATGGGTCTACTGTTTTACACAGCTGCTTTTAAATGAAACCATGAGGATCTCAGTTCACTGTTTGCAACAGATGGCACGGGTCGAGACATTTTCCGGTGTAACATGAACGTAAAACGCTTTGCAGTTCTACCTAAATACTTGAGGTTTGATGACCCAAATACGAGAAAAAAACGATTAAGAGGAAATCCAGTAGCATTAATATCAGAGATTTTCGAAAAATTGGTAACAAACTCTCAGTCAGCTTACAGTATTGGCACTTTAGCATGTATCAATGGGATGCTTGTTAGTTTTAGAAGAAGGAACTAACAAGCATCATTGTATATATTGTGTGATATATAATAATATATATTGTGGTAAAAATTCTGACTGTATGACACTTTCAGAAGAAGATAAAATGTTTCAGAAACCAACGCAGGCAGTTGTGCGCTTGTCTGCTTGTATTGCAGGTACAAACAGGAATATAACAGTAGACATTTGGTTTTCATCAGTTGAGTTTGTAAAAGTTTTGAATGAAAAAAACTTAACCTATGTTGGATCTTAAAAAAAAAAAAAAAAAAAAAAAAAAAAAAACAGAAATAGTTAAAGAATTCCTTCAAAACATAAGCAGAATAGTCGGGAGTTCAATTTATGGCTTTTAAAATGATTTAACCTTGGTATCATGTGTTCCTAAAAAAGGCAAAGCTGTATTGTTAGTATCGTCTAAGCACTCATCAATATCCCAAGATACAGACATCAATAAGCCGGAAATTATCGCTTTTTATAATAATACCAAATCTGGTGTTGATGCCTTGGATGGAAAATGTGTCGTATATTGTACTGGTCGGAGAACCAGAAGGTGGCCAATGGCTATATTTTTTCGCCTTATAGATATAAGTGCAGTTAACGCATTTATTATTTACCAGGCCACGCGAAACTATAGAAAAGAGTCGACTAGATATTATAAAAAACCTCGCAAAGCAGCTTGCCAGTGAAGAGTTAGAAAGAAGGTTAACAAATATCCGTCTTCGACAGGAAGTGAGATTTTCAATTGCGAATATGCTTGGTACACTGTAAAAAATAGTAGGAACGTTTACTATTCTAACAGGAACATTTCTGATAGTATCCGATATGTGACAGATATTTCTATTTTCCGAAACAACCGGGAATGTTCCTGGTTGTTTCAGTTTACTTTTCATGAAACGGCAAAAGCGCCTGTACGCATGCGCTCCAAGTATTTCACCACTATTTCTCCTTACGCTGAAACCGGAAGCAATCGCCTAAAGTGAAAGTCAACTCATGTTGTTTGAGATGGCGGCGTAGGGAAATTTACGCTGTACCATGTGTATTTGAATTCGTTTATATTTTGAAAAAAAAAACAATATTATAACATTTTTGTTATATTTTGTGGGCATTTTTTATTGCGTTTTAAAATTATGCAAGAAATGTACCTTGGATATTACCAATGGACTTTTTAGAGCTTTGGAAATTTAGTATTATTGTACACGGAACGATCGTAATTCTGGGTAAGTGTTTTTTTTTTTCTTAATCATCTACAGTATTACTTTTACTTACTATTATTTATTATTACTTACTTCTTTATTAGTTTTCTTTGTTGCAATACACGAAAAGAAATTAATAAACTATTTATTTTTTAATATATCAGACTTTGTTTTATCTGTTTTTTTTTATTATAATAGTATATATAAATGTATGCATGAAAATAAGATAATATAGTTAAACTAGATGTTCATACTGATTGCGGTATCGTATTCTCCTTTTTACAGCGTGTTCTTAACAAATTATTAAATGCGTTAAACTTAAATAAACAGTAAACTATTCTTACAATTATAGGATTCATTTTTATAAATCATTATAGTAAATAAAATTGATTCATTTGTTTTGCTGTTTACTAAAAAGCTTTCAAAAATTCATTTTTTATATTCACCTATTTTCTCCTCAAATTTTGATAGAAAAATAAAAAGAATCGTTTTAGATCATTAACTTGTTTAGTACTCAGGTTCAAATATGAAAATCCCCCCCCCACACACACACACACACACAAACACACTTTTTTCTTCCTTTTTTTTAATGTTTCGAAAAAATTAACCATTGCATTTTTTTGCGATTTGAATTTTACTTGTTCATCTAAATATTCTTGCTTGAAAAGAAAAATGTTTTCTTCTGATTTTGCAAGACTGAATTGTGAAAAAAAAAGATACTATTGTTGTTATTTTATTTATGCACTTTACAGTAAACAAAATTGAAAATTTCTAGATTATTAACCATCAACTTATTTTATGAAAATATAGTGCACACAATTTCTTGCTTTAAGTTATAAGGCATATTAATTTATTAATATTATGCTGTGAAAAACATAATATGATATTGAATCAAAGATAACATAAATTCCAATCATATCTTATTTACATGCACTAATGACAATAAAATGTTATGTATTAAAATGTCTGTGCAACAAAGAAACGGTAATAAAGAACTAAAATAATAAGTAAAAATAATGCTATAAATGATTAAAAAAATAAATAAAACGCTTTTCGAAAGAATTTATCATTCCATTTTTAATAATAATACAGTTCATGAACTTTAATGTTACTTGTTATTCCGCATGGTTAAAAAAATATCACTGCAAGATGTTAAAACGCAATAAATTTTATCTAAATTATGAAAAAGGTATAATAATATTGATTTTTTTTTCAGAATAAATCCAAGCAGATATATATATAATAAAAAACCTCAGAAAAAGATCACTCAGAAATGAACTTCCATATAAGACTCTTTCATAAAAATTAATTTAATAAAACTGGCTTCTTCACAAAATCCATTTTACTAAACTAAGCCCCTTTCACAAAATAATCTTCAATAATTGAATGTTTAAATACTAGTGCTAAATTCAACTTGAGTAAATAATTAAAATTCATATAAAAAAGCTCAAATAAATGTACTAAAACTACTTGCAGGTGCATTGCACATAATATAAAATTATTTAAAATATATTAGAAATATCTTAAAAATACATTAAAAATTTTAATTTATTTTTGAGATTTTCTAATGTATTTTAAATGATTTTATATTATATGTATGCACCTACAAGTAATTTTAGTACAGTTATTTGTGCTTTTTTATGTAAATTTTAAAATAATCCTCGTCTTCAGAAAGGTTCCATATATATTCAGAAACCTTTCCGATTCGTAATAAAAGGTTTCCTATACATTCCGAAACATTTCTTAGTGTTCAGAAAGATTTTGTGTGTATTCAGAAACCTTTCCGATCTGTAATGAAAGGTTTCCGATATATTCAGAAACCTTCCATTTCGAATCGGAAATGTTCCGTATTATAACCGAAACAGTTTTCTGCTCGAATCTGAAACCTTTCCGTTAGTATCGTGCAGCACAGGTCTCCGTTACTTTCGGAAACGTTTCTGAAAATTTTTTACAGTGTAAAGAAGAGGAAAAAGTAGAAGCAGATAGCAGTGGAAAATTACCTACTAGAAAATACTGTACCATTTGCACAAAAAAGTTGAAAAGGAAAACATATACTCTATGCCATTCTTATAAACACCCAGTATATGGACAATGTTCTATAGCCGCATGGCCCCAGCTGTATTTGAATGATGTAAAAAGCAAAAAAGTATAAAGGAATATTCTTAAGGTAATATTTTAAAATATGGTATTCATCATTTTTGTTTGTTTAATTCTAACAGTTATTAACATTAATGTCATCTCATGATATATAAACGAAGTAAAGTACTCATTAAAAGGTTGTTTAGAGTTTTCTTATGTTATATTTCCAACAATTAATATTATAACATTTAACAGTTTTAATATAATTATTTTTAATATTTTGGTAATTACATGATTTCCAGACTATATTGCGTTTCCAAAATAAATTCCAATGCTGTTTACAAAAGACAAAAAAGAAAAATAAAATTGGAGTCATTTTGACTCTATGTCTCTGACCACGTAAAGAAATTCATGTCTCCAGTTACGGGTTAAGATGGCTTCTACTTGTAGGCCTACAGTGCACGTTTTTGTTTTATTTTTGTGTACATATTTTGTACTTTTACATTATTGAGTATTGTTTTTTAATCTATTCAAACTGTTTAAAGAATAAAAAACATACTTTACTGCCATTTTTCTACTTTAATTCTAATATCTACACGTTTTTTCCCGGCATTCATTCTGTAATCCGGAAAATTTCACGAGTTAATCTCTTTAGCTAACTAAAATTATACAGTTCAAGTATAATTTTCAAAAATAAAATCGGTTCAGATTAACCAAAATTTCGGATTAGACGGGTTCGGATTTGTGGGGTTCTACGGTATATCTCTATGAATGTATGTACGTATGTCTTTCTGTCTCATGTGCCTGTTCAACCACACGTTATCTTTGGTAAACATGCCTGGGTTACCACAAAAACAACATATGTTGTATGAAGTACATAACCACCAAGAGATACCTAGTCGGATGTGCTAAACTCAAAACTTTCTTCTATCTGATATTTGTTAATACTTCAATATTAGCTATCCCAGTGCTAAAATTAAATGACAATCTATGCCCATCATGAAGATTCTAAAGCCACGGTCGGCAACTGGTGGACCGCGGAAGGTCGAAGCCTGGACCGCCGAAAAGGATATTCAAATAATGAATTTATCCATTTTCCAACAATTCTTAAATATAAAAAGAAGAATTCCGAAATACACACTGCAGTGTTCCTAAGTTTTATGTCATCTTGTGAAGGAATTTGAAGCAAGATTCCAAGACTTTGCAGATATAGGTAAGTTGTCTCAATGCATTAAATCGCCATATGAAATTGCTCCAGTTTCAAAGTGGACTGATGTGGCTTCGAAGTTGTTCAGTCTTGAAAAACCATTTCTTCAAATGGAGATATTTGACTTGCAAGAGGATATCTCCTTCCAAATGTATAAAACTGCATCACCTGAAAATTTTTGGGGTAAACATTTCTCCGAAAAGTAGGAAAATTGCAAAAAACTAGCTATTAACCTGGCTAGTATATTTAGTTCATCATACGTATGTGAAACAACTTTCACCAAAATGAATTTTTTAAGAACAAATATTGTTCGAGATAAAAGGAATCCCACTTTGCACTTTCAAGACACACTTCGCATTAGCTGTTCGTCAACCAAACTATAAAAAACTGACTCAAGATCGCAAGTATAATTTTTTCGCATAAAATTTTCAACGATCACCTCCTTTTCTACTTTATTATATGATGTAAAAAATTTCAGAATGTATACCTGTGTATGTAGAATTTTTCATAACGAATACCTCACTTTTCTATTTCATATTATACGTATATGTATGTAAAAATAACCATTTAAAAATAATAAGTACTTATATTATTTGCGTTCTTTTTTCTGTGAACCTCGATAAAATTTTTCAAAAGTATTCGGACCCCACTTAAAATTACTTGCCGACCCCTGTTCTAAAAGAATAGATTCGTTGAATTGTGTACAATTGAAAGGAAAATATAAGCATCGCATTTTTACTTTATTTTAGCTTTACAAGAAGAATATGTTAATTTCGTGATAATTTTCGACATCCGATTTTCGACGGATTTACATGACTTAAAATTCAGAAATCCCAAAAAACAGGTTTTTACAAAATGTCTGTCTGCTACTCTGTCTGTCTGTCTGTATCTGACACAAATTTTGTGGGCGCTCTATCTCAAACACTAATGCACGGAATATAAGTAAAATTTTTAATCTGTTAGTCCCTGATATAAATTGGTGCTGATTAGATTCTGGTGTAAATCACCCAACAGGTGGCGCTGCTATACTGCATTATTCACGATTACCGCAATAACTCTAAATCAAGAACTAAGGCACGAATTTTTATCAAACTTCAGATTCAGTTAGCACATGATGTGAATTGGTACTGATTATGTTTTGGTTTAAATCGCACAACAGGTGCCACTGCTACGCTACATTTTTCACGATTTCCGCAGTAGCTCTATCTCAATAACTAATGCACGAATATTCATCTAACTTCAGATTCAGTTGAACTTTGAACAAGTTGTTCATCATTAGGTTTTGGTGTTAATCACCCAATAGGTGGCGTTGTTAAGCTGGATTTTTCAAGATTTTCGCAATAGCTCTCTCTCAAAAACTAATGCACGGATTTTCATCAAACTTCCGATTCTATTAGTCTATGACATGTATTGGTGATGTTTACATTTTGGTGTAAATCATTCAACAGGTGGGGCTACTATGCTGTATTTTTCGCTATTTCTACTATAGATCTGTTTCAAGAATTAATGCACGAATTTTCATCAAACTTCAGATTCAGGTATACCTTGATAAATATTATTGCTGATTATATTTTGTGTAAATTGCACAAAAGGTGGCGCTTTTATGCTGCATTTTTCCTTATATTCGCAATAGTCCTATTTCAAAAACTAATGCACGGAATTTCAGAATCCTCACGATGGGCACAGATTGTGATTTAATTTTAGCACTGTGATAGAGAATTTTGAAGTATTAACATGCATGAGACAGAAGAAAGTTTTGGGATTGCTACTTCCGACTAGTTTTGTTTTATGACGTGTTTATTTATGTTTGAAGGTATGTAACAATGAAACAACAGTTTTAGGTATATGTTTTTCTTTTTTTTCCACTTCTGAGCGTAAAGCGCCCTACTTTAAAATCAATTTAGGGTGCTTTCAGAGCACATATACAAATGGGATTTTTTTAACCATTTGGAAATGATTGTTGTTTTCGGTCGAGAATGGGGCCAAATGATGCTCGCATTTTATTTTTTTAACGAAATTCAACGATGGTCTTTACTTTTAGAAGAATTTTTATTTTAATAGGTAATAGAAAAGCATAAAATAGTTAAAAATTGTTTTAAGAGGTAATCGAAAGGCATAAAATCGTTAGAAATTGTTACAAAATGGGTAGGCGCAAATTATCAGATATGGAAAAATCCAAAGTCAAAGAGAAACGCCAAAATGAAAATCGTCTTGCAAAGCAAAAATCGAGGTCTTCAACTCATTATGTAGGCCATGAAAATCTAGGTCTTCAACTGATTATGTAGTCCATGAAAATCGAGGTCTTCAACTGATTATGTACCCCATGAAAATCGAGGTCTTCAACTGATTATGTAACCCATGAAAATCGATTACAGAATAAAAGACGAGCCCGAAGAAGGAAGCAATCTAATGTTTAATTGAAGGATAGTAAAAGGCCATGTCTCGAGAGACTCCAATCCACTAGCTACGGCGTTTTACAATCGGTCGATTCTAACCGGGAAAAATTGAGCTCAACGTAGGTAATTTGTCGCAATCTGTGGATGATTCGGTGGAACTGCTTTCGATTTGGAAACTCTTTTTCTTCTCGAAACGGGACTTTGAGAGTTTATCGATGAAGGTTTTGGTCGTCTGAAGTTTGATCTTGAAGTTTGATTTGACCACACAATTTCATTTTTTACAATGTCGAATAGGAAAAAGCTCTTTCAAATGAAATGTGTTTGAAAATTGTACCTCAATTTTCTGATTTTAATGGATTTTAAAGTAATTTTTAAGCATGGATATTTTTAAAGTTGAGTACAACCCGATTACGAAAGATGAACCTGTTTACACTTAATGTAATAGTATAAAGGAAAGACATGTCCATGAGTAACGCTGGTATCATATTTTTGGTGGCAACAACCTAACATAAAAATAAATTTCCCTTTTACTGCAGTTTAACGTCTAAACATTGTACATTCGATTGTTCCCACGTATTATAGAAAACAAAAGTACTTTCAGTAATATTTGTTTGTAATGTTTATCTCAATTTACAAATTTTTTATGGGTTTTAAAATAATTTTTAAGCATGCATATTTTTTAAATAGGCTTGCAACCCAAATACAAAAGATAAACTCAATTGTTCAAAATCATTGTAAATAATTCAGAATTTGTTTGCTTTCGCGTAATATTCAATAACTAAATTGGCAAACGAAATTAAAACGCCAAAAATAAAATAAAATAAAACACGAATTTAACAGATATCAAATCAAACTACTCAAAATAACCTGATAAGTATATAAAATTCAAATGGGAATTTCGTTCCGGGTGCATATAACTTGAATTCTTTAGAACGGATTTCCATGCGACTTGCACTATTAGTTTTTTAGAGAAGATTTTAGCGCGTAACATATTGTTTTCCATTGCTTAGTCATAGAATTATAGGGGAAAGTTATATAATCATGTGAACCCAATTATGAAGGATTAGTCTTATTAGCTGAATGAAAAATGTAGAACTATTTTTATCTCTAAGTATATTGACGGATTTATCTTCAGTAATGGGGCTGTGCGCTATGATATTCTTATTTTAATGAGTGTGCCTGACACCTATTATGGCATGCACCTTTGTTTAAAACAATATAGAATGATTTATGTTTTAAGCGACTATCTGGCATGCAACTTTATTACAAAATACTAACCTGCAATAATGCTTAAGATGCTTCTCCAGTTCCCTGCTCAACAACGCGAAACTTTTTGACACATTTTCTGACTCATTAAACAGGCTTAAAATTTGTAGGCCTGATTATTAATGCGATTTGGAATTGAAATGAGTTTTTCCTTTTTTTCATAAATAAATTACTTATCGAGTTATGAGCAATTGTGGTTGCGTGACGGCTGGTTTTTATCCTTTATTGCACTGTTGCGTCCGAAATTCAGTTCAAAACACAAACTAAAAGTTCTTATAACTTTACCAACATATGGAAACTATCTTTCAATTACATAGTTTCTAAATAAGAACTACTGTTCAATTTCATGCGTTTCCGAACAAAAATTAATTTAAAAAATATGTCAGAAAATAGCTCCTTTGGATTTGAGAACAGCCTTAACTTTATGAACAGCCTTAACTTGACGTTTATGAAAAAACTCACATTTTTAGTTTTAATTTTGGAACTCGAGAAATTTAAATTCAGAAAAAGGATGTTCTTTTGACACATTGTGGTAATTTTTTTAACTTTTAAAATTAAAATACATGTTTTCTTTGGCGAGCGTAACAGAAGCATACAATATCTCCCACAATACGGGGGAAATGCAAAAAAATACATCCAAATGAGGTAGTAGTTACTAAAATTTTATTTGGAAAATTCGAAATTTTATTGAAATTAAATCTACAATGATTAGATGAAATGATGTCATTTTCCATAAACTTTAAATCAAGACATCTGTCAAGAATTTTTTTGAAAATGTAAATAACCGCTCTCTTTTTTCTATAAATCACAGAAAATGTTAGAACTGAATCTAAACCAATACAACACTTAGCGATAACGTATAGCTATAAGATATGGCTGTAGTATACAATCGAAGTAGTAAGCAAAATATAGGAGCCATATATTTACAATGAGTTTGATTACGCGTTGAAAAGATTTGATAGAATGTGACGTCATATCTAGCCTTTTTTTTTTTTTTTCTTAAATTGTTTTCGTGAAATTTGACTGTTTGTATTATAATAGATGTTTTAATAAAAAAAATATTCAAATTGAGGTGCTATTTTATTTTTCCGCTCTTATAGTTAAAGTTTTTATTTTATATACAAAAAAATGTGAATTTTCTGTTTAGAATGACGTCAATATCAAACATGCAAAAATATAGCAAGAAAATCTGAATTTTTATTGCCAAATAGAAACAAAATACATTCGTTATTCTTATTTTTTTCACATTATTGTGTCATTTTTTAGGATGTGGCAACAGGAAAGAAATGTTTGAATTAAAAAAAATTAAAAAGAGATATTTCTATAATGTTAAATTATGGAACTGGTAGAAAAAGGGATAAATAGTGGTCTGATAATTTTTTAAAGTAGACAGTGATCTTTTCCACATTCTAAAACGTATGTACATGAAATCGGTCAAAAATTGAAGATTTGTATAAAGGACATACACACAGGGAACGGTTTTTATATATATACTAGCAGAACTACCCGGCTTCGCCTGTGTCAATTATAAGGCGCCTTCTGGTAAAATAAATTAAAACGAAATAATACGCCAATCACAATAACCGAAACTTGTGCATTCATTCCCATCCATAAAACGTTAAAAAGGCAATCAGAAAACATGACATTATTGTCTCGCAACCATAGTAAAATCCCTGAGATATAATAACAGAATGTGCGTTATCTTTGCCGGATGTAAGAGAAAAATGTGTGATTTTCCTCATAATACGAAAAAAACAAAAATTCCACCAAATCGCGCAGCATTTAGTGAAATTCTCGTTTGCATGGTATCTATATTATAAAGGACAAACATATGTGTGCGTAACGCATACGTCATTTTGCAAATGGCAACACTTTGAAATTTGAAAGAAAATTTTGGTTTTGCAATTTTCTCTACTGCAAATTTTTAAACTTCTAAACATCGCACATTTTAAATTTTTACACCGTCGTATGAGGAAAAAATGCTCTTTAAAATGCAATTTGTTTGAAAGCTGTATCTCACTTTAATTTTAAGATATTAATTTTTTTGTAGTTTTTATTACTTTTTTTGTAATTGTGGCAACTGAAGTACTCCATTTCTGTTGAAAGTAAAGGGGGGAGGAGGGAAGAAAGTAGTAAATTGCTGTATCTTTTAGTTGCCATTTTCTCATAAAAACTGAAAAAAAATTGAAATGGATGATTTTCTTAGATAAAACTAAACTTTTTAACACAAATGCGTAAAAAAATATATATATATAAATTACGGAAAGCATAATTGTAATTATTGGAAAGCATAATTGTAATAATAAATTATTAATTTATTCTCCGGTACTGAGATTAGGATCTCGAGTTAAGAGTGCGACTGTTCACATGCAAAGATTTTGCTGACAATCGTGACACCACGTTTTGAGTTAAAACGATCAAATTAAAATACCAATTTTTAAAAAAGGGTGATTGCGGGTATGAGAGGCTAATTTTTAAATTTATCTCTATCGCGTGTGGAGCTCGATTAAGAAAGATTAATCCGTTTGCCCTTAAAACAACATAAAGAGTTCATCATTTTCTTACGACTAATATTCCGCAAACAAAAATAAAACTTCCTCTGTGATTAAATAAATAAAATGATGTAAATAAAACACAAATTTAACAGACATATAATTGAACTACGCACTTAAAGTTCTGAAATTATCAGGAAATAAAAGGATGCCGCAAGCAGCAAAATCTTGGGCTAATAACTCTTAGCGTGCGGCTAATACGAAAAAATCGCTTTTGATACATTTCAAAAGTTTATTTGATTGTATAATTCATATTTTCATATGAAAAATGCTTTTTTATTTTTAGTGGGCAATCTAAAAAATATATTGCATGTAAAAAGATTACCTTTCAATTTAAAAAAATTGGTTTTTACCTATATTCTGTAACCCGGGAAGCCCGGGTACGATTCCCTAGTATATATAAAGTACAAACACTATGTCAGTGCCCATAAATTGTGCCCCATAAATTGTAACCCATAAATTGCGCCTTTACTGCAATTTTTCTAACTCTAAACATCACACAGTTTCATTTTTTACAATGTCGAATAGAAAAAAGTTCTTTCAAATGAAATTTGTTTCAAAATTGTATCTCAATTTTCTGATTTTAATGGACTTTAAAGTAATTTTCAAGCATGGATATTTTTAAAGGTACGTGCAACCCGATTACAAAAAATGAACCCGTTTTCTCTTAATGCAATAGTATAAAGAAAAGACATGTCTATGAGTAACCTGGTATCATATTTTCTGTGGCAACAACCTAACACAGTAATTAATTTCCCTTTTACTGCAATTTAACCTCTAAACCTCGCACATTCGATTGTTTCAACGTCTTATAGAAAACAAAAGTACTTTCAGTAAGATTTGTTTGTAATGTTTATCTCAATTTACAGATTTTTTTTATGGATTTTAAAGTAATTTTCCAGCATGCATATTTTTGAAATATGCTTGCAATCCAATTACAAAATATTAACTCAATTGTTGAAAAACATTGTAACTAATTTAGAATTTGTTTGTTTTCGTGTAATATTCAATAACTAAATTGGCAAATGAAATTAAAACGCCAAAAATAACATAAAATAAAACACGAACTAAACAGATTATGGCTGTAGTATACAATCGAAGAAGTAAACAAAATATAGGAGCCATTTATTTACGGTGAGTTGACTACACGTTGAAAAGATTTGATGGAATGTGAGGTCATATCTAGCCTTTCTTTTCTTGTTCCTAAATTGTTTTCATAAAATTTGACTTTTGTATTAAAGTGGATATTTTAATTTTAAAAAACAATTAAATTAAGGTGCTACGTCATTTTACCGCGCTTATAGTTGAAGTTTTTATTTTATATATAAATAATGTGCTTTTTCTGTTTAGAATGACGTCAATTTCAAAAATGCAAAAATATAGCAAAGCGTTATCGTTACTTTTTTCACATTATTGTGTCATTTTTTAGGGTGTGGCAACGGGAAAGAAACGATTTAATTAGAAAATTAAAAAGATATATTTCTATAATGTTAAATTACGGAACATGGTAGAAAAAAGGGATAAATAGTGTTCTGATGATTTTTTAAAGTAGACAGTATTCTTTTCCACGCTCTAAAGCCTATGTAAATGAAGTTTCGTGCAAATCTGTCCAAAATTGAAGATTTATATAAAGGACATACACACAAAGTACGGCTTTTATATATACTAGGGGATCGTACCCGGGCTTCCCGGGTTAAAGAATATAGGTGAAAACATTTTTTTTTAATTGAAAACTAATCATTTTTTATGTGCAATAAATTTTTTAGATTGGCCAATTGTTTTTTAGATTGGCCAATGGATATTAGCCGTAAGAAAACTATGAACTCTTTATTTTGTTTTAAAGGTAAACGGATTAATATTTCGTAATCGAGCTTCGCGCAATATAGATAAATTAAAAAATATTTCATGCTTAAAATTGTTTTTAAAACCATAGACAAACAGTAAACTGAGATGAACTTTGCAAACAAATTACATTTGAAAAAAAATCCTATTTGGTGATCTAAAGGTTTAAATTGTACGATTACAAATATGTTAGATTTGTATTTTTTCAATATTATTCTTTTATTTCTTTATAAAAGAAGTATTAATTTCGTTAATTTGTCTTTCACAAATATGTTAGATTGGTGGGTTTTTTCATATTATTCTTTTATTTGTTTATAAAGGAAGTATTAATTTCGTTATGCAAAATTAGTCAGAAACAAATGCTCAAATATGTTTGTTGCTTTATGTGCAAAATGTTTATTATTATTATTTATTGAAACCGGCACGTGATAAGGTAAACTTTTTTAAAAAATCATGCTTAAAAATTATTTTAGAAAATATAATACTAATGACATCACATGACAATACTATTTCAATGACAAACAGTCAGTGAAAACAGTTTTTAAACAAATTGCATTTTAAAGTAATTTTTTTCCCTATGCGACGAAAATTGAAAATGTACGATGGTCAGAAGATTACGAAATTGCAGTAGCGAAAATTTTAAGACCGAAATTTGATCGTGAAGTGTTGCCATTCACAAAATGACGTCAGCGTTACGCACAGATACGTTTGTTCTTTATAATACAGATACTTAATCAGTAAAATATAATAAAGATCAGCTATTAGGATGTGGTTATCAATTGAGGCTCTTATGCGTGAATTTCCGGAAAGGAAACAGCAATTTTCACCTTCTCAAAATTTGCATACGCACTTCTCATATCCATATTCATAATTTTTAAAAAATTTGTATTTTGTTTGGTCATTTAAAAATCATTTTAACGCAAAACCTGAAGTCACGATTGTCATCAACATCTTTTATGTGAACAGACGCACTCTTTACTTGAGATTCTAATCTCAATTCCTCAGAGTAAAAATTTCCGTAATTTATATTTTTTAGACGCATTTGTATTAAAATGTTTAGTTTTATCTAAGAAAATGATCATTTTCTTTTAAATATGACTTCATTTTCACTTAAATAAGCATTTCGCATAGTGTCTGAAACTTAGTATCAGTACACATGCTGAAGGAAAAACAATATAGAAAATTTATGAAGTAAAATGCGTATTTTCAAAAGCAGTATGCCATTTTCCGTTATTATGCCCCAAATATAATATTCTGCTCCTAATGGGATTTTGCGCCACAAAGCCTTATACAACAATTTTCATCAAAAATTTTGAATTTTTATCAGAAAATAGCATGAATAAAGTTAAAAATACCTCATTATTTCTCTCTTGTCTGCAATAATGAAAGCTATCTAATTTTCATCATTTTGAAGACATTTCATAAAATGCTTTTAAAATTAAAATATAAAAGTGGGGATATTATAAAAGAAAAAAACAGATAGTGCGATCACATCTACAAAGGAAGAGCTTTCAGTGAAAAAAATATATTATTAAAATTGGTTCAACAGAAAGATCAGAGCAGATGACACACTTGTGTTTTAAATCTATAGATTATATAAAATTGGGAAAAATTAAATTAAGCAAATTATGTTATTTTGATAAAATTATAGTAAATTGTCATTAAAATTTTATTATTCGAGGGAATTTTCGACAAAAACTTCAGGAACACGATATTGTTTTAAAGCACGAATTATTTGTTTACTTGTCTAACTCGGCGAAGCAAATTCATCCAGGCGAGAATCGTCAATTTCTGTAATATAAATTGCTATAATTTGCATGTCACCATTCTTTTATAAAGACACTCTAAATTTTTGTAAAACATTGCGTTTTATGAGTGTGTGATTTCGATTACATTATTTTCAAAAGTGAAGCAATTTCCCCCGTGAAGAATTTGAAAGCAGCTGGGCTGTGAAAATGACGCACATTTACAAAACATAATTCAGGTTTAAGTATTAAAATACGCGCTTTTTTAAAAAATGACGTCATTTGCATCCGCTAAAGTTATCTACTTTTAGAATCCAGTTTTAAACTTCGTCTCTAGAAAAGTGTGCATATGACGTCATTATGACGGAATAAAAGAATATTCTTGACATAGCCCCATATTTTTATTTCAACTTCTTTTTTTCAGGTTTTATGAGAAAATGGTAACAATAAGAAACAGTATCTCCTATTTTCGACTATTTTCCGTTTACTTTCAATGACTTTCAATAGAAATGAAGTACTTTTGTTGCCACAATAAGAAAAATGGTATTAAAAACTACAAAAAAATTAATATCTGAAAAATAAATTGTGATACATCTTCCAAACAAATTGCATTTAAAAGAGCATTTTTTTCCTTATACGACGATGTAAAAATTTAAAATGTGCAATGTTTAGAAGTTTAAAAATTTGCAGTAGAGAAAATTGCAAAACCAAAATTTTATTTCAAATTTGAAAGTGTTGCCATTCGCAAAATGACGTATGCGTTACGCACAGATATGTTCGTCCTTTATAATATAGATAGATAGTTAGATTTAACTTGCTTAATCCTTTGCCAAATGATATAAACAGCTATGAAAACAAACCGGATAAGTTTTTATGCTTATTATACACGTTTTTATACGCACAAACATTTTATTTATTCATACATTATTGTTTTTATACACAATTTACTTATGTTTGTATAACTAAATACATGTCTTCTTTATCATATCATCATACTATATCATATCATATATATTATAAAGCAGTAAGATCTAAAAGTTCCGCCCGAATGTTTTCAAAAACTACCCGGTGGATTTTTTTACAAATAGTGTCATTCGATAGAGAATATTCACGTGGTGGTTTATGAGTAAAATATACAGGGATAACTATGATTTTTGGTAATAAATTTCGCATTTTATTGTTATTTTGAATGAAAAGGTTGCCAGAGGTTATTTTTTGGCGACAAATGAATTGAAATCGCTGTATCCGTTAGAAAATAAATGAAAAAATAATGACTGATATTTAATTGTAAAAAAAGAAAGAAAAATCCATTTAAATGAGGGATTATGTTAAAAAACGAATATATTTAATTTAAAGCTAAAACAAATATTTGTAATTTAATTTAAACCTGAAAGAAATATTTGTAATGCTTAAAAATTAATTTAATGAGAAGGATTACAATTGATACGCAATATTTGGCTTATTATCGCTTGCGTTAGATTATAGAAATGAATTTGAAAATTTTTTTCCTTTTGTTCTTTTCTTTTTCTTTTTATCTAATTGCCCCATCACGTAACTTATAGAAGAAACAAGCAGATGTAATTGTGAGTCACATGTGTAATTATTATTTCTTTACGATTTTTTATTTTACTTTTGTCGCCAAACAATGGGATTTTAAGTACAAAATGTGTAAGTGTGACACTAGCTTGAGGATATTCTCATAAATGGTGTTTTTTCAAGTGAACGAGATCTTTTTTTGAGTACATTTTTATGTTCAATTGTAACTTATATGGGTATCAGTTAATGTTTTAAAAATGGAATCAAATACTTAAATTTTAGTGTGAATTTCTGCCACACATACATATTGTAAAATAATTTTATATTTTTTAAAATGTTTTACACCGTAATTCAGAAAGCATGTGATATTTATAAACTCGAACTCAGATCAATGAATATTATCCATTTTTTTAAGCAAATGTTATCTATTGTTTATTTTATTTTTTCTTAAGTCATATCGCCAATATCATTTATAGGAAAATTCACACCTTCGAAATCTAGGAAATAAAGATAGTTTTTAAGGATATTTATACAATCATGCGTTATTATTATCGAAAAATTCAACATTTTGAAAAAGCAAATCGCAAGTCTTCTGTAATTCGTCATTTCTTCTTCGTCTTTCTTCGTAATTTCTCCTCTGTTATGTAATATTTCAAATGATATTGGACTAATTTTCGATCATCGAGTCACCGCCAAATGGCATATCTATATAGTATCGCTAAGAATGGATTTTATAAAGTAGCAACCCTAACGGCGTTTTTGCAAGGAGAGGGAAAAAAATTCCTTAAAAGTCGGATATTATAATTATGCATCAGATGATAGCATAATTTAATGTATTTTTGTATGCTGAATCGATTGGTGCCAAGTAAATTCTTATAAGTCTGACAGTTCATGACATTTTTCATATTTTTCTAATTTGGCGGTGTTTTTGGCGTCTAAACCTCAAAATATCTAACATTACATCCGTTACTCTACCAACGAAAAAAATTCAAATTAACTCTTTTGGATAATGAATAAAAACGGCACAATAAGTTTGAAAAAAAAAAAACAGTGGCACTCCGGGAGTGCCAATAGAAGTGGAAACTTCAACAATTACGTGTGTGTTTTTTTAATCATCAGGAAATGTTTTATGTGTTGAAATCAATACAATACCAATGCCTGTTATTAGTTTCACGTGCCTACAGAAAAACTTCGGCGGATGCCCTTTGTGTTTTAACAGGTATTCCGCCCTTGGCACTTCAACTTGAATATATAGCAACAACAGGAAGAGTCTTACGTCTTGGAATCCCGACAGGAAATCAAGAACAAATATTTTACCAACCAAAAATGAAGTCAGATCAAGTTGAACCATTTAAAGAATATTTCTTTCAAATAGATCCAGAAAATACTCCACATGTAGAAATAAACATTTATACGGATGGTTCCAAGATGGAAGATGAAACGGCATATGCCTTCTGTGTGTATCAGAGAGGAGAGTTAATCCACGAGTATCAAACTAAGTTAAGTAAAGAAAATACTGTTTTTCAGGCAGAACTCCTGGCCATAGAAGAGGCTGTGCTGTGGATTAGAAACTCCCCTCATAAAGAAGTATTAACACACTCGGACAGTCTCTCAAGTCTCTTAGCAATAGAAGATGTTTTTTCAAAAAATCTCATCGCAGTACAAATTATCAAACTACTCCAAGAAACAAGAAAAAAGATCTTCTTTAAATGGGTCCGTGGACATGTGGGTAATGTGGGGAATGAGCATGCAGATTCTTTGGCAAAAGAAGCAACCAAAGCCACATCACATGCCAAATACAAATTCTTTCCCAACCCTCCTTCTTACTTGAAGAAGCTTCTAAAATCATCTCTACACGAACAATGGCAGAATCGCTGGGACTATGGTACCACAGGACGGTACACATACGCTTTAGCCCCAAAAGTCTCGGAAAAGAGAATCCTGCTGCATAGAAATCTTTTTCTGTTTGCCACTAACCACGGCCCATTTTCATCATATCTTTACAAATTTGACAGGGTTCCTTCTCCATTATGTGTATGCGGTCAGCGAGCTAAATCATTGCATTATATCTTTAACTGTACCCTTACGTCATATTACCATATAAGAAAATCTCCCAAAATTTCTTTGTCTCAGTGGTTCTCAGTGGTTTTGTCAAATCCATCATTTTGTCAAAAGATAATTGAATGTATGAAAGTTTTAGAAAACAACCATTATTTGTTTCAAAATGTTTTGCCATTTATAGATGATGATGAGAACGTATCTTAAAAAATAGACAGATACCACCAATTCAAAATAAACTCTTAGCCAAAAACAACACGATTGAACTATAATTGAACTGTTGCAAGAACAATAGACTTTTGAACTTTTGTGTGTGTATATAATTATATAATATTCATCATAATTATTCACTATTTTACCTATTTTTTATATTCTACATTATTTTTAAAATTATGAATCTCTTTCTAATTTAGTATACATATACGTAGCTTTTATTGTATTTTTGCAGAACGCCCAGCTTTGCAGAGTAATTGAGCTTTTGCCGCTCCAACAAGTTTAAAAATCCTATTATCTATTATCTCATGATCTTATTAATTACAAATATCTAAATTTCTCTCGTAAACGCCCAGTAAAAATTGGGCTTTCCATCGTGTATATATTGTACTTATATTGTATTTAATCTTAATATTCTCAATTGGCTTTCCTGTAGGTCCCTTCGGGCCTTTTATTTATTATTATTATTATTATTATTATTATTATTATTATTATTATTATTTGTGTGTGTGTGTGTGTGTGTGTGGTGACGGCGGTAGTAGATGGAAACCGCTGGGTGGGGCTTGTGAGTGCTTAAGCCATTTGGTAGGCCTCCCCACCTAGCTGACCCTTGTGTAGCAGCACTAATGAAAGCATCTGGGGACACGGCAGTGCCCCTGCCAAGTCTTGAAAGCACAGCCGTAAGCATCTTTTTCTGGAAGCAACTCAGGGTACGTTTGACCCCCAATATCTGTTTTGGTGATTCCCAGCAACTTGAAACTTCGTAAATCTAAAGTAATGTGGAAATGGAACTAAATGCTGAAATTTCACGTTTCCATCTTTTTTATTTCAGAAGATATATGAACTTAAACTTTCCCCTTTTCGACACCGATTCACAGATCATCAAAACTCAGAGGTACGTCCTGTATCCCTAGAATCTTGAAATTTGGTATGAAGGTAGTGTTTGGGATACAATAAAAGGGAAAATTTAAAAAATCCGGAAAATTTGGATAAAAAGTCGAAAAATAAAAAAAACGAGAATTTGGCAGAGATGTGATATACGAACCAGGTTTGGCGCGATTTTTTAACGTCAATTTGGCGAAAGCCCGTTTTCCAATACCAGTTACAATATACATTTTTAAATTATTTGCTATTGTTTTAAAAAATAAACAACAATAAATAAACGGTAATTTCATTAATAACTATAGAACAAAACAATTGTACAATTTAAAAAAATCCCTGCCGGCTCGGGCCTACAGGCGGAGGTAGATTTCGAAGTTAAGTACTAAATTAACCAACAAAATTTAAATCAAGATTAGAGATAAACCCAGTTCCTCCACTAAGAATGAGCTCTAGGGAGCTAAACATTTTGTGAAAATTCTAATATACACGAATACACACACGCATGCATATGGAATAGGTTGAAACAATAGCTAAAGCAAATTCAGAGAATCTCAAAGTGTTAAAATATATTAATATTTCCACAGTCGGGTTTTTATCATGTTTTAATACATTTCTTCAAACTCACATGACGTTACATATTCACTTGCTGAGGTCCATTTTATTTCCAATATGACGCAATATTTTGTTGTTGTTTTTTAATTCGTCAAACTATTTATTTCATTTTGAGTTTTCATGCGGAAATCTTGCTATAAAAAACTCATGACGTAATATTCAATTTGTTTTCAATTCGTCAAACTATTTATTTTATTTAATTTTTCACGTGAAATTCTCGCAAAAGAAAAGCAATTGTTGTGGTGAGAATTTTATTGCTTTTTTTTAAATTGTTGGCAACTGCAATAACGAAAAATATTTATTTTTTTCTGTCATTGTTGTGTAAGAGCTGATTTTACCGGAATCATGTTAAGACAGTATTCAAAATTTTGAACCTCCCCATTTCCATTCCCTTGGTCCGATTTTACCCATTTTCAATCCCCGCCGAGATATTAGCCATCTCAAAATTGTTGGCGAGTTTGACGACGATCCGTGCATAATTGCGACCGGACAAAATTTAGTACATACATACATACATATATATATATATAGTTCCTGTCATTCACCGCTTGGCGCGCTAGTGTCTATGTGTCAAAATGCTAGCATGTCGTTACGTTACAGTGTCTCGAAATCAGTGGTTTTTCCCCGTCTCAAAAAAAGCTCAACGCGCCTAAAGAAGTTTTCACTTCAAAAATACGAACAACTTAATGAAAAAAAATGGAATTACTATCCCGTTGACCAATTTCGCCAAATTATATAAATCGCCAAACCACTCGCCAAATTACATTAATTGACATAAGTTGCATTTTAATAATGAAAGAACAAATAAATTAGTATAACATTAATAAAAATACAAATAAAACGTCGAAATAAAAATAACTTGATGACGTAAGCACGTGTAACTTCCTTGAAGTCAAGTGAATGTGACATTTACGATCAACCGTTATTGGCATTTAATCTTATAATTTGGCGATAGATTTTTGGTCGACGGGATAACTAAGTAGTACCAAAAGAAAAAAAAATAGTGATTTTATGTAAAATAAAAGGAACAATTTTACTAAGAAATTAGCGTTATAGAACGAAAAGGTACTGCTTAGATTTTCCGTCGACCAAAAATCTATCGCTAAACTATAAGATTAAATGCCAATAATGGTTGATCGTAAATGTCAAATTCACCTGACTGTAAGCAAGTTACACGTGTTTACGTCACAAAGTGATTTTTATTTCGACGTTTTATTTGTATTTTTATTAATGTTATAATAATTTATTTATTCTTTCATTATTTAAAATAAATATTATGTCAATTTGTATAATTTGTCGAAATTGGTCGACGGGATAACTAAGTAGTACCAACGAAAATATTTAAATATGAAAGCAATGTTTGTAACGACTTAAAAAATATTTTCAATAAAAGAAATTGGAATTGCAAAAATATTTGGCGATTTATAATTTGCTCCTCGATAAGAAGAAAAAATGGGTACATTTATAACAGCCGTGCGCATATCTCGCCAATAGCATTTTTAAAATTGCCAGTAGCAGTAGTTACATTTTTTGTATGTAAATTAAAATTAAAAATAATTCTTTGTTTTTAATTATGGAATTATTTCCTGTTATTGTTTGTCTTTTCAGTTTTTTAAATGAAATTAGTGTAAGGCATGCATTTTAAATGAAATGAGTGAAAGGTTTGTATCTTAAATGAAAATAATAAATATAAGAATATGGTATGAAAACAATCTTTGTTGATTTATGACCTGCGCCCGGTTAACATAAAAGTATCACAAAAGCCACATATTCACTTTTCTTTGGTCTCATAGGAATCCAAGTTAACCTTCTGTAATCGGATACTTCACATATTTGTGTATTAGCTATAATGTTGAAAGCATCGTTTATGTTTGAAGCGAAAATTTCACGATGAATTCTATTACACAAAATCGCATCATCATCATCTACTACATATTTAAAACGGAAATTTTCATTTCATTCCGATTGCTTATAATACTTTGATAGGATATACCACAAATGGTGGTACAGATGTCATATACGCCCCATATTGGCGAGATTTTTTACCGATAGTAATTTGGCGAAAACATAAACAGCATTAACAACAACTTCCAGGTTACCATATCAAGCAAAATAACGACACTTTGGCGCCAGTTAAGTATTGTTGCGTATTGCAATGTTTCTGACATTGGCGTCAGAAAAAAATCGCGCCTATATGGGGCATGTATGACATCTGTGCCCAAGTGGTTAGGTAATAATTTTGGAAAGGTTTTAGTGTATACATATTGTTCAACGCTAAGTCATAGAGCAAAAAAAGGTAAAAAATTAAGTGAACCTGATTATGAAAGAGTTTAGCCTTTTTTAAAAAAATCTACAGAACGTATTTTGATACAAGTGACACTGTTACATGACTTTTCAGGAATGGTGTTAGTATATAACATTTCATTATATGTTGATTAGTTATAGAGCTATTAATTCCTGTTGTCATAACGGTCTCATTACCCTACCAAAAGTGCATTGTTAGTTAACAACTAAAAGAATTACTCCTTAATAGCTAAATTTTGTCCAACGCTTAAGGTAATATTATATCACAATGGCGTTCTAACGGTCTCATTACCCTACCAAAAGTGCATTGTTAGTTAACAACTAAAAGAATTACTCCTTAATAGCTAAATTTTGTCCAACGCTTAAGGTAATATTATATCACAATGGCGTTCGCATCGTTTTCAGCAATGAGTAAGGTCCAGCTGAAGGTCCATATTGTTTAAAATGAAAGTTCAAATTCACCAATGTTCATTTGGAAAAATTGACCACCGCAGCGGGCATAGTCTGCTAGTATATTATAAAGCAGTAAGCTCTAAAAGTTCCGCTCGAGTGTTTTCAAAAACTACCCGATGGATTTTTTTGCAGATCGTATCATTCCATAGGAAATATTCCCAGGGTGGTTTATGAGTCAAATATACAGGGATAACTAGATTTTTGGCAATAAATTTCGCATTTTATTGTTATTTTGAACGAAAAGGTTGCCAGAGGTTATTTTTTGGCGGCAAATGAAATGAAATCGCTGTATCCATTAAAAAATAATGCAAACACCTTGCAAATAAATGAAGAAAATAATTACTGATATTTAATTGTAAAAAAGAAAGAAAATTCCATTTAAATGAGAGATAATGTTAAAAAGCGAAAACATTTAATTTAAACCTGAAAGAAATATTTGTAATTTAATTTAAACCTGAAAGAAATATTTATATTTCTTAATAATTAATTTAATGAGAAAGATTACAATTGATACGCAATATTTGACTCTTTATCGCTTGCGTTAGATTATAGAAATGAATCTGAAAATTTGATTAGATGAATTTTTAATGACATATTTTCTTTTTTTTCTTTTCTTTTTTTTAATCTAATTGCCCCACCACGTGACTTATAGAAGAAACAAGCAAATGCAACTGTGAGTCACATATGTAATTATTATTTGTTTCTTTACGATTTTTTTTATTTTACTTTTGTCGCCAAACAATGTGGTTTTAAGCCAAAAATGCATAAGCATGACATAAGCTTGAGGATTTTCTCACAAATGGTGTTTTTTTAAGTGAACGAGATCCTTTTTGAGTATATTTTTATATTGAATTGAAACTTATATAGATCTCAGTCAATATTTTAAAAATGGAATCAAATACTTAAATTTTAGTGTGGATTGCTGCCACACATACATATTGTAAGATAATTTCATACTTTTTAAAATGTTTTTCACCGTAATTACGAAAGCATGTGATATTTATAAACTCGAACGCAGATCAACGAATATTATCCATTTTTTAAGCAAATATTATCTGTTGTTTATGTAATTTTTTCTTAAGTCATATCGCCAATTTCATTTATAGGAAAATTCACAGCTTCCAAATCTAGGAAATGAAGATAATTTTTAAGGAAATTTATGCAATCATGCGTTATTACTATCGAAAAATTCAACATTTTGAAAAAAAAGTTACAACTCCTTTGTATTTCGTCATTTTTTCTTCGTCTTTCTTCGTATTTTCTGCTCTGTTATGCAATATTTCAAATGATATTAGACTAATCTTCGATCATCGAGTCACCGCCAAATGGCGTATCTATATCTTCTATTACATATATATAATCCAAACGGAAATTTCGTTCCGAACGCCGAGATTTCGAGTTCTACCGCATGTATTTTTACGGAACTTATACCGTTAGATAGGTATCGTTCCAGGGAAGGTTTTAAGCTATAACACATCATTCTACCTAGATTAGTTATAGAATTGTTACGGAAAAATCTATTATTTTGGACTTTGTTACTTCATATTTCCTTACATATTTGGGCTCCTATTGGTCGTACAGCTTAGATCTCGCGCCAAAAGTAGCTCCGAAGCACCCAAGCAAACTTTTCCCCGCGATTATTTTGCCGCCTTCCGATTTCCTCTAACTCTATTAGGGGCCCGCGTAGGGCCCCTTTAAAATATTTTTCGTAGTAATTTCAGCAATTATCTTAAATTATTGGTTAAGACCGCCACCCTCCCGATTCATGTATCTACGGAAAGGTTGCATGAAGGAGTTTCGTTCAGATACGCTTTCGTTAAGAATAGAGTGCGCTCCCTGGTGGTGGAATGTGGAACTAACATAACGCGATATTGTTAAAATTAGGAAATCTAACAATGCGATCTGTTTTAAACTTTGAGATAGTTCATAACACATAATCTATTATTTATTCTATTATATATGTATATAAAATCTGTTATCTATTCTATTAATTATTATATATATAAAATCCAAACGGATATTTCGTTCCGAACGCCTAGATTTCGAGTTCTACTGCATGGATTTTTACGGAACCTATACCGTTAGATAGGTATTGTTTCAGGGAAGGTTTTAATCTATAACACATTATTCTACCTCTATTAGTTTTAGAATTATGACGGAAAATTCTGTTATTTTGGACGATAAGGTTACTATTTTATTTCTTGGCGAAATTCATCGTTGATAAAAAAAAAAATTGAAACGGCTATTAAACCTCGAAAAATAAAAGAAAAACTGTTACTAATTTTATTTAAATGAAAAAGAAAAGAAAAAAAGAAGAAGAAAATCCGTTTTAATGAGTGGTAATATTAAAAAACGGAAACATTTAATCAAAACCTGAAAGAAATATTTGTAATACTTAAAAATTAATTTAATAAGAAATATTACACTCGATACGCAATATTTGGCTCTTTATCGCTTGCGTTAGATATGGAAACGAATCTGAAAATTTGATTAGATGAAATTTTAACGACATTTTCTTTCTGTTCTGTTCTTTTCCCTTTTTTTTATATCTAATTGTCCCATCACGTGACTTATAGAAGAAACAAGCAGATGTAATTGTGAGTCACATGTGTAATTATTATTTGTTTCTTTACATTTTTTTCTTTTTCTTTTGTCGCCAAACAATGTGATTTTAAGCCAAAAATGCATAAGCGTGACATTAGCTTGAGGATGTTCTCACAAATGGTGTTTTTTTAGGTGAAAGAGATCATTTTTTGAGTACATTTTCATATTCAATTGTAACTTATATAGATATCAGTTAATATTTAAAAAATGGAATCGAATACTTAAATTTCAGTGTGAATTTCTGCCACACATACATATTGTAAAATAATTTCATACTTTTTAAAATGTTTTTCGCCGTAATTCCGAAAGCATGTGATATTTATAAACTCGAACTCAGATCAACGAATATTACCCATTTTATTTAAGCAAATATTATCTATTTTCTCAAGTCATATCGCCAATTTCATTTATAGGGAAATTCACAGATTCGAAATCTAGGAAATAAAGATAATTTTTAAGAAAATTTATGTTTTAATACGTTATTACTATGGAAAAATTCAACATTTTGAAAAAAAAAATTACAAGTCTTTTGTAATTTGTCATTTCTTCTTCGTCTTTCTTCGTACTTTCTCCTCTGTTATGGAATATTTCAAATGATATTGGACTAATTTTCGATCATCGATTCACCGCAAAATCGCATATCTAATATAATATATGAAATAAAGTCTGGATTAGGGGACTAATTAACGCACAGCGCAAACTACTGAACCTAAAATCTTGAAAATCGTGGTAAAAATACTTCTTATGACATAAACTTCTGCTAAGAAAGGATTTTCTAAAGTGTCACCCCTAATGGTTTTTGCACGGGGAGGGGGAAAAAATCGAATATCAAAATTATGCGTCAAATGATAGCATATTTTAATGTAGTTTTGTATGCTGAATCGAATGCTACCAAATAAATTTTTATAAGTCCAACAGTTCATGACACATTTCATATTTTTCTAATTTGGCGGTGTCTTTGGCATCTTAACCTCAAAATATCTATCATTACATCCGTTACTCTAGCAACGAAAAAAATTCAAATCAACCCTTTTGGCTAAAAAATAAAAACGGCTCTATGAGTTTGAAATAAAAATGCAAGCATCTTAATTTTTAAAAAAAATAGTGATTTTATGCAAAATAAAAGGGAAAAAATTACTGAGAATTTAGCGTTATAAAATAAAAATGGAAAAGGTACTACTTAGATATTCCGTCGACCAAAAATCTATCGTCAAACTATAAGATTAAATGCCAATAATGGTTGATCGTAAATATCAAATTCACTTGAATTTAAACAAACTACACGTGTTTACGTCATCAAGTGATTTTAATTTCGACGTTTTATTTGTATTTTTATTAATGTTATACTAATTTATTTGTTATTTCGTTATTTAAAATAAAGATTATGTCAATTTATATAATTTGGCGAATGGTTTGGCGATTTATATAATTTGGCGAAATTGGTCGACGGGATAACAAGTAGTACCAATGAAAATATTTAAGTATGAAAGCAATGTTTGCAACGACTTAAAAATTATTTTCATATATATAAACTTGCTTTATGGCGTCAGATGCCGTCATCCGAAGAATCTACAAGAGTCTTTTTCCATTTTTTCCGGTCATAGGTTCCTCAATGAAAAAAATTGGAATTGGAATAATATTGTGCGATTTATAAATTGCTCCTCGATAAGAAAAAAAAATCGGTACATTTATAACAACCGTGCGCACATCTCGCTGATAGCATTTTTAAAATTCACAGTAGCAGTAGTTACATTTTGCGTATGTAAATTAAAAATATTTTTTTGCTTTTAATTATGGCATTATTTCCTGTTATTGTTTATCTTTTCAGTTTTTTAAAGGAAATTAGTATAAGGCATGCATTTTAAATTAAATGAGTGAAAGGTTTGTGTTTTAAATGAAAATAATAAAATAAGAATATGCTATGAAAACAATCTTTATTGATTTATTACCTGCGCCCGGCTGACATAAAAGTATCACAAAAGCCACATATTCACTTTTCTTTGAGTAGTTGCTCATGAGAATTCAAGTTAACCTTCCGTAATCGGATACTTCACATATTGGTGTATTAGCTTTAATGTTGAAAGCATCGTTTTTGTTTGAAGCGAAAACTTTACTATGAATTCTATTACACAAAATCGCATCATCATCATCTACTATATATTTACAACGGAAATTTGTATTTCATTCCGATTGTTTATAATACTTTCGTAGGATATACCACAATTAGTTAGGAAATAATTTTGGAAAGGTTTTAGTGTATACATATTGTTCAAGGGTACTTAGTTATAGAGCAACAGTAAAAGTTCAAAAATTAAGTGAACCTGATTATGAAAGTTTTGCCTTTTTAAAAAAATCTACAAAACATATTTTGTTACAAGTGGCCCTGTTGCATGACTTTTAGGAATGGTGTTAGTATACACGATTTCATTATATGTTGATTAGTTACAGAGGTATTAATTCCTGTTGTCATAACGGTCTCATTACCCGACCATAAGTGCGCTGTTTATAATCAACTAAAACAATTACTTCTTAATTGCTAAATTTTGTCCAACGCTTAAGATAACACTATATCGCAATGGCGTTCGCATCGTTTTCAGTAATCTGCAAGGTCAAGCTGAAGATCCATATTGTTTAAAATACAAGTTCAAATTCACCATTTAGTTTAATCCAAGGTTCATTTGGAAATATTGACCAGCGCAGCGGGCATAGCCTGCTAGTAGTATATAAAATAATGTCTGGATTAGGGAACTAATTAACGCACAGCGCAAACTGCTGAATTGAAAATCTTGAAAATCGTGGTATAAATACTTCTTATGACATAGACTTCCGCTAAGAAAGGATTTTCTAAAGTATCACCCCTAACAGGGTTTTTGCAAGGTGAGGGAAAAAAATTCTTTACAAATCGGATATTATAATTATGCGTCAAATGATAGCATATAATTGTATTTTTGTATGCTGAATCGAATGATACCAAGTTAATTCTTATAAGTCCAACAATTCATGACATATTTCATATTTTTCTAATTTGGCAATGTCTTTGGCGTTTAAACCTCAAAATATCTAACATTACATCCGTTACTCTAGCAATGGAAAAAATTCAAATTAAATCTTTTGTCTAAACAATAAAAACGACTCTATGAGTTTGAAAAAAAAATACAAACATATTAATTAAAAAAACAAAATAGTGATTTTATGTAAAATAAAAGGAAAAAATTTACTGAGAAATTAGCATTATAAAAACGAAAAGGTACTACTTAGATATTCCGTCGACCAAAAATCTATCGCCAAACTATAAGATTAAATGCCAATAATGGTTGATCATAAATGTCAAATTCACTTGACTTTAAGCAAATTATGAGTCATCAAGTGATTTTTATTTCGACATTTTATTTGTATTTTTATTAATATTATACTAACTTATTTGTTCTTTCGTTATTTAAAATAAAAATTAGGTCAATTTGTATAATTTGGCGAAATTGGTCGACGGGATAACTAAATAGTACCAATGAAAATATTTAAATGTGGAAGCAATGTTTGTAACGACTTAAAAATTATTTTCTATGAAAGATACTGGAATTGGAATAATGTTTGGCGATTTATAATTTGCTCCTCGATAAAAAGAAACAAGTTGGAAATTGCTCGTCAAACGTGGCAAATGAGGTGCGTTCGTACTATAACTAGTTTTATAATTATTTTTTGCACCCCATATTGTACTGAATGTATACTTTTTTGCACTTCATAAAGCGCATAGTCTGATACATCATTAAAATGCACTTCCAATAATTTTTTCCCATTCCCCGTAATGTAACGGAACACTTTTGACTGTCCCTGTAATTAAACTATACATCCGATTTTCCTAAAATTTGAAATAGCTCAACAAAACTTTGCAACAATTATATCTTTAAAATTTCAGACCATTCGGAAGGCTGTAATATCATTAAAATGCACTTGCAATAATTTTTCCCATTCCCCGTAATGTAACGGAACACTTTCGACTGTCCCTGTAATTAAACTATACATCCGATTTTCCTAAAATTTGAAATAGCTCAACAAAACTTTGCAACAATTATATCTTTAAAATTTCCGACCATTCGGAAGGCTGTAATATCATTAAAATGCACTTGCAATAATTTTTCCCATTGGCCGTAATGTAAAGAAAAACTTTTGACTGTCCCTGTAATTAAACTACACATCCGATTTTCCTAAAATTTGAAATGGCTCGACAAAATTTTGCAACAGTTATATCTTTAAAATTTCAGATCATTCGGAAGGCTCTAATATCATTAAAATGCACTTGCAATAATTTTTCCCATTGGCCGTAATGTAAAGAAAACTTTTGACTGTCCCTGTAATTAAACTATACATCCGATTTTCCTAAAATTTGAAATGGCTCGCCAAAATTTTGCAACAGTTATATCTTTAAAATTTCAGATCATTCGGAAGGCTCTAATATCATTAAAATGCACTTGCAATAATTTTTCCCATTGGCCGTAATGTAAAGAAAAACTTCTGACTGTCCCTGTAATTAAACTATACATCCGATTTTCATAAAATTTGAAATGGCTCGACAAAATTTTGCAACAATCATATATTTGAAATTTCGGACCATTCGGTTGGGTAGTTTTTGCTCTGTTACATGCGGACAGACGGACGGACAGACGGACGGACAGACGGACGGACGGACAGACGGACGGACAGACGGACAGACGGACGGACAGACGGACGGACTGAACGACGACTATAGGCGCTACGTATTTATATAATTACGAACGCACCTAAAAATGGGCACATTTATAAGAGCCGCCGTGAGCATATCTCGCTAATAGCATTTTAAAAATTGCCAGTAGCAGTAGTTATACATTTTGCGTATGTAAATTAAAAATAATTCTTTGTTCTTAATTATGGCATTATTTCCTGTTATTGTTTACCTTTTCAGTTTTTTTAAATGAAACTAATGTAAGGCATGCATTTTAAATTAAATGAGTGAAAGGTTTGTATTTTAAATGAAAATAATAAAATAAGAATATGGTATGAAAACAATCTTTGTTTTAAACAATCTTTTATTACCTGCGCCCGGCTAATATAAAAGTATCACAAAAGCCACATATTCTCTTTTCTTTGGGTAATTGCTCATGAGAATCCAAGTTATCTTTCCGTAATCGGATACTTCACATATTGGTGTATTAGCTGTAATGTTGAAAGCATCGTTTAAATTTGAAGGGAAAATTACACGATGAATTCTATTACACAAAATCGCATCATCATCATCTACTATATATTTAAAACGGAAATTTGCATTTCATTCCGATTGTTTATTACTTTGATAGGCTATACCACAAATAGTTAGGTGATAATTTTGGATAGGTTTTAGGGTATAGATATTGTTCAACGTTACTTATTTATAGAGCAATAGAAAAGGTTAAGTGAACCTGATTATGAAAGTTGAACCTTTTTTTAAAGAATCTACAGAACATATTTTGATACAAGTGGCACTGGTACATGACTTTTCAGGAATGGTGTTAGTATATAACATTTCATTATAGGTTGATTAGTTATAGAGCTATTAATTCCTGTTTCATAACGGTCTCATTACCCTACCAAAAGTGCACTATTAATAATAAACTAAAAGAATTACTTCTTAATTACAAAATTTTGTCCAATGCTTAAGATAATGTTACATCGCAATGGCGTTCGCATCGTTTTCAGCAATCAGCAAGGTCCAGCTGGAAGTCCATATTGTTTAAAGTACAAGTTTAAATTCACCATTTAGTTTAATCCAAGATTCATTTGGAAATATTGACCAGCGCAGCGAGCATAGCCTGCTAGTATAAAATAAATTGTATAAATATTGAACAAATTGCCTGTATATATGAAAAGGTGCGAGGAAATGTCAAATTTTCGTTCTTTTGCCAAGGCCATTCTCACTATTTTTTACTTAAATATATTTTCTTGATATATTCAAGAAGAAAAAAAAAAGAAAAAAAAAAAAAAGATTTTTATCTTAAGTTCTAAATTAAAATTTTCCCTTAATGCTAAAATGCTTTTTTATCAAAATAATTATTACATACATCCTTTATTACTTCTTGTTATTACAATGACAAAACTCTCATCTAGATTAAAGGTAGCTAAATTACTTTTAAAATGTACGCATTTAAGAAAATATTATTAATAATAATAATATTAAAGTGTAAATATATATAGAGAGAATCTAAATATAATAATATTAAAGTATGATGTAGAAAGAAAAATAATAACTACAAAAAAGGAATTCTGCTTTTTCCGAATTTAGTGTCGCCCCCGATGAAAAAAAAATATATGTATATATGAACGATACAAAACATATTTCCATTTTAAGACTTACAGCAGACGCTTTTATTTTATGTAAAATGACGTCATTCGCATCAGCTTAAGAATTCCACATTTACGATCCACTCTTAAACATCTACAATAAAGTAGGTATAGGACGCCACTATCGCGAAATATACAAAAATACAGCAAAAATATGCCGTCATTAAAGAAATTAAACCAAAAAAAAAACAAAAACGGTTGTCTAATGATTCATAGGCCTTCATTTGTTTGTAACATTACTATAGATACTTAAAATAGACGATTTCAGTCGTGACGTCAGAGATGACGTTTTGGTTGGAAATTGACGTCAAACAAACGGTTTCTGTAGTGTGTTTTCTATTTTGTTTGCATAGTATAACTATATATTATATCTATATCGCAAATCTGAGTGTTTTAATACTTGATATGTACGTACCGGTAACATTTTCTATGATCTATATTTAAAAAGAAATGACGCATAGCAACCGCTTATTTGGAGTCAATTTCCAACGAAAACGTAATGACTGACGCCACACTGAAATCATCTATTAAATATAGTTTGTAATAGCTCCATGTTTTAACAGAAATTATTCATTTATATTTTCTTCAAAATAGCATGTATTTTAATTGCATTTTCTTTCGGTTGTTATGAAAAAATGGCAACAAAAATATATAATTAATATTTTACAAGTATTTTTCATTTACTTTCTACAGAAATAGAGTAATTCTGTTGCCAATATTAAGCAAATGACTCCAAAAACTAAAAAAAAAAATTAATATTTCAAAAATAAATGGAGATGCAGTTTTCAAACAAATTGCATTTAAAAGTACTTTTTTTCCAATACGACGGTATTTAAATTGAAAATGTGCGATGCTTAGATGTTTTAAAAATTTCTATAGAATATTTAATCGTACTGCTTTGTTTTACGGCTGGCTTCTGTAGGGTAACGTTATTTTTTGGAGACAACCCAAAATAAGCTGGGAGAAAGAAATAGCATACCGTACCAAGGGCTAATAATTAAAAGGGATCGTAATATCAGAGATGCGATCGGAAAATATCCAAGCTGAAACTAATATATGAAATATTCATTTGTTTTTGGTTTTTTATGAATAACTATAAGTTCAAACACAGATATTTTTAATGAGTTTTAGTAACAGGTATTTATAAATTAGCATTGCATTCATTTTCCTCGCGTCACAAAGTTAATTAATAGTGTTAAAAAAAAAGTTGGATTTTTGCATAATGAGAAGCGTGATTCAAAGATTAGCTTGGCTAAATTACCTGCATAAAATAACGATTTAGTTTATGCCTTATTTAGAGCGTCTATTGTCTTAGTTCTGTTTCGGAAAAATATGAAAAGTTTTTTCGATAGAAAAGCTTATGAAAAGGAGGGTAGCCATAACGGAAACAATTTTTTTCCGTTGATAGCGTGTCGCGAGTAAAAATATTAACGAATATCCAATAAACGTTCCCTGCTTAATATCAGGAAATGGGATGCTTTACATTCCACATTATCATTTATGATCATACATTGGTCTGGTTTCACTCTCTTTCTATTTTACTGCTGACAACTTCGTTAAAAATAAATGTTATTGCGCACGAATAGATTTATTTTATCATAAAGAATATTTTTTCAGCGATTAAATGCCACAGTGCGTTGCATAATTACCGAAATGGCAGTCGACGTTTATTGTGGATGCCTGAAAAGTTTCTGGTGTCTGTCTGTTTTTTTTTCGGTATGTCTGTATGTCTCACGATAACTACCACAACATGCATTTAATTAGCTTGTAATTAGGTAGGTATGGTAGTGAGGTACCCAGAATTACCTGCATAGTTTTTGGTCAAATTTGGCTCATTCCTTCGAAAAATATAGAACATTTTCTTTTACGTCATAATGCTTTTCTACGGAAATTTGAATGATTTCTATATTTCACGATTCACGTAAATTACACGGGCACATATGAATAGTTGATTTAAATGTTACATTAACTATGCTAAATTTTCTCTGTGGCATATTTTGAATTTATAAAATCAGTTTGAAATTTTGACAATAATTTTCTCGACCATTCGCGATTCGTTGTATAATTTTTCTGGAATTTCTAAAATAGAAAAAAAATGTTTATAAAAGTATGTATAAAATTATGTATGAAAGTTGATTTCTGTTAAAAATATACCTTTAGATTTTGCGCGGGGTGGCTGTACGAGTAATGCTTAAAAATGTTATTATAGAGGGCTCATGTACGAGCGCGAGATTCTGGATTAAAACTAAATAACTGCAAAATATCTTGGGTATACGTTATCAAGTAAAGGAATTTCAGTAAGTGATGAAAAGATTAACATAGATTGTAGAATTTAAAGCTCTGATTAATAAATCTGAATTACAAAGATTTGTAGGTATGATTACGTATTTAGGGAAATCCATGCAGAATTTATCGGATTAACTGGAATTATTAACCTATTCGAGGCCCTCATCCATTATACAAATTATATTCGGTTGACACCGCCTTTTTAAACAGCCCCCTTTACTTGTGAAACACTAAAAATGCTCTTATTAACAAAGACTAATACAGTGAAACTCGTTTAAGATACGAATCAAGGGGCTGAGAGCATTTCGTATCTTAAGCGGGATCGTATCTTATCCGAATTTCACAGATTCTCGAATAATAATGCATATAAAGCCAGTGCACATTGTTATTAACGCATTTTAGCCATTTATGACTCTCATTTTGCCCATTTCTAACGATTTTTAGGTATTCTAGGAAATTTGAGTTTAAGAGTTTGAAATAAAGATTTTATTGAGTCACCGTTTGTACAATAACAAAATTAAAACGCCTTTATGCAATACTCTCTACCAATTAAAAGAAAAAAAGAAGGTGATAAAACGAAATTATTGTTAATCATTAGAAAACAGAAACTAAAATACACTACATATTCTAAGAGGAGAAATAATAAATTTTCATAATTTATTTTTAGAAAGACAAACTAAATGTATGCAAGGAACAATAATTATTTGATATATTATCAAAATTAAAGTACATGAAGTAGTTTTAGTTCGTTGAAAAATGTCGTTTACCTTGGTTTGGTTCAACGTAGGACGAAATTTTATCACTAAGTTTTCTGCCTTGTTGATGTGGTAGAAAAAAATCTTCGACAGAAGGACCAGCATCCATTGAAGAGGCGTACAGTCGAAGTAAGCTTAACGAGTTCATTAGAGATGCGAATGATGGTATGGCTGTTACATCCGTTTCTTCATCCGCGCTGTCTTCTGCTTTTACTGAAGGCCTAGGTTCATCGGAACTTTTGACGTCCGCGATTATATCCACGATAGAACGAACTTCAGTTGTTATAGCCTGATCGTCAATTTTGACAAATGAGTCCTAATGACCATCCTTCTTGATGCCGCTCCTTTTCTGCGATGTCAACGTTTTGCAAAGTGCCGTCGACGTCAAAGGCTTTACAGAAGCAGTTCTCAATGGTGGTTGATATTACGTCTTCCCATGACGCACTCAGGAAATGCATGGCGTCCAAGCGGTTAATACGCTTACAGATTGGACAGGACAGATCCTTTTCGCGATGATCCGTTTGGTGTAGATGACGTACAAAGACACGACATTTGTATTTCTTTTTTAGAACATGGATTACGCCTTGATCCATGGATTGAACCACGCTAGTCACATTGGGTGGTTAAAAAGACTAGTTCGATGTTTCGTAAGCTGGGATATCCTTCGGATGGACGAGACAGTTGTCGGCGAGACACAATACTTTCCTGGACTCCTTTTTCATTCGTTCATCGAACTTGCGGATCTACTTAACGAATATATCGCTTGTCATTCACGCTTCGGCTTGTCGTTCATAATCGCAGGGGGCAGATTTTTAGCAATTTTAAAACAGCGATGATTTCGCGAGTTGCCGATGACGAGGGGTTTTAATTTATCAATTCCGCTCTTATTTGATCCAGTTAAAACAGTGATACATTCTTTTTTCAGTTTGCCTCCAAAACATTTCTCACCCTTAAACGTCATTGTTTTATCAGGCATTAATATAAACAAGTTAGAAATTGCATGTCAAACATGGCAAATGAGGTGCGTTCGTACTATAATTAGTTTTATAAATATTTTTTACACTGCATATTGTACTGAATGTATATTTTAGTGCACTTCAATAAATGCATATCAATTTCACTCTGTTCATCATTAAAATTCACCTGAAATATTTTTTTACATTGGCCGTAATTTAACGGAAAAACTGTTGACTGCCCCTGTAATTAAACTATGCATCTGTTTTTCATAAAATTTGAAATGAATCGACAAAATATTGCAACAATTATATATTTAAAATTCCATACCATTTGGTTAAATAGTTTTTGCTCTGTTATATGCGGACGGACGGACTGAACGACAACTATAGGTGCTACGTATTTATATAATTACGAACGCACCTAAAAAAGGCCCATCTGTTCGATATTGTAAATATCGCATCTTGAGTACTTTTTCAATAGCGGGGCGAACACGTTATTTTTTCAACAATTGACATTATCTACATTCACAGCTGTCGACTCACTTCTTACTTTCCTATTAAACAAAGCCGCATCTTTGAAGCGCTCTAGTCAACCGCAGCTAGACGTGAAATCCACTACAAGACGTGTAGCAATTTTGTAGGCCAATGATACGTTTGTTGGGATGTTCGTCGATCGGGTTTGGGTGAACCACTCCAGTAAAATGTTCTCCAATTCTTCGAATTTTGCCACCTTAATATTTTTTCTGCCTGATGCACTGTTTTCCAGGTTCTGTCTATTTTTTTAAACACTAGAACGGCGACGAGGGGTCATTTTGACCCTTGCCAAATGAAAACATTTCGATTCGAAACAGAATTTGTTTTATAATATAAGATTAAACTATGCTGAACAAAAATACCTTAAATAAATAAGTTAAATAGTTCTAAATAAAAATTCTGATGTGAAATATTTTTATAAAACTTGAGCAAAATTCCCCGCCGTTCTAGTGTTAACAGAGCTCGAAGTGTTGACTGGTGTATTCCCACAGATTTGGGAAAGACAGTCTTGCTTAACATTCTCAGCGTCGTATTTCCTTAAGACATCCAACTTTTCAGTCAAAGAATGTGCTTTTCTTTTTACTTTCAGTATCACCATTTCGTATATTAAGCGGGTTTTTCGACATCAATGGACAAATTTTCTTCGTATATTAAGCGGGATCGTATCTTATGCGTACGTATATTAAGCGGGTAATTTTACACAGGTTTAATAGGCATTTTTCAAGGGACCGAATATAATTCGTATCTTAAGCAGGATCGTATCTTAAGCGGGCGTATCTTAAACGAGTTTCACTGTATTACTTTTATTTATTAATGGTGCCAAAAACAAATTCCGTAAGCATCTTTTGACGATGCATATGTGCATCAGTAGTCACGAAAAGGTTAATCCTTTAGCGGGCGGTGTCCACAAAAAAGGACACTCAATTTTAATTCCAAAACTGACAAACGTCAACAAGAATATTTTATTGAAATTTTCCTTTTATAAAGTACGAGAAAATAAGCAAGTTTTTATTTTCTAATAAATTTGTTTGAAAATTCTGGTGTCAGCCATCATTTCATCATTTTACAGACAGATTTACTCCACGTCGGAAAGGATTAATGTAGTTCCTCTGTGACGTTCGCGCATGCTCTCTCTGATCTATCAGCTCGCTCTTTTATATAAAGAGAGAAAACTCATCTGAACTTGAAATGGCTGCGCCTAAGAAGGCCGGCTATGAGAACGACTTCGGTCACTGCCATTAGTAATGGAAACAAACAATTTTGATAATTATTTGTGTTCATTGTTGTAATCTGTTTTGTACCAGTGTTTTATTCCAATGGTGTACTTTATGTGAGTACTTAAACTGTATTAAATCAAGAACGGCCAATTTGAATGTCGTTCCACCACCATACGGCTCGACCATCAGTATATCTCACATCTTCAGTAAAAAAAAATATCTGTACTTCTAACAAGCAAAAACATAACAAAAATGACGTCAGTGTTATTCACAGATACGTTTGTATTCAGGAACGCCAAAATTTGAAAACTATTGGGTGGGCTCTAATATTTTTTTAGTAAAACAACACATACAGTTTCTTTTTCCCTTGGAGAGAGAGAAGAGGGGAATAGCAAATGACTAAAGATGATAATCAGTAGTTAAATTACGTTATTTCTAAGCAAAATATAAAATTATTATAATTTAGTAAATAATTTTATTAAATTATATCTTCATAATTTTCCTTATAAATGCATAATAACATGAAGCTTGCAAACTATTGAAAATGTAGAAACTAAAAGTCAAGAAAAATATACATTTATACACCTAAGTGCTTTATCAATTCAAGGCATTAAAACGTAAAGCAAAAGGGGCAAGAAGTTAGTTTTGAGGATAAATCTAACTATATACATCCGCTGAAGTGCCTTTTACTGCCCATGTAAGCCTAATTGACTTCCTTACTATTTTCCAAAAAATTATTTTGAAAAAGTCTATAAAACTATATTTCATATTAGCGATAAAATAAATAAATAATGAAATAAATCAATTGAAAATAGGTGGGTGCAGAGATCGAATTATTGGGTGGGCTCGCGCTCCATGATCCCATATAAGTTAGCGCCACTGTTTGTCTTATATAAAGTAGATTAATTTTAGAGATATACTATATTGAAAGCATTTATTAAATGTTGTCAAACAAATAGCACTCGTTATAATTAAACACCATTTCAAATTTTGGAATATTTATGTTTTTATCATTTTCTGCAAAACTCTCTGCGTAAATTATTAATGTAATGGTGCAGAAAAGATAACATACGTTTATTCAAAACTTTCAAAGAAGTTAATGATGTATAAATCTGATACATTACCAGAAAAGCATAAAAAGGGATTACATCTTGTCTCGTTCATTTTCATGTGTAAGGTTCCCAGTTTCGTGATGCATCCTATTTGGGGAAAATATTTAATGAAGCATGAATGTCGAAAAATAAACTAGCAAATAGCATTTTTTTTTTTAAGTGACGCTGGAAAAAACAATTCATCTTAACGGAAAATCGGTAAAGAAGTAATATATTAAACTGACAAAGATATTTTTTCTTTATTACTCAAATTACAGTATTCTTGTTATACCGTTCCAAGAAGAAGATTATAATAAACATGTATACTAATAATTTGAAAATAAATATAAAGCATTTTCTTACTTGTATTATATATTCCTGAAATCTTGAAATGTCGTGCATTGAAATATAGGAAGAAGTTGTTGGACATGGATACAGTAATAAAATTGGTACATTTATAATTTCAGACAAGAAGAGGTTAAAAATTGAGGTTTCTCAGGCATAGATGCCGCTGCTATCTCTCAAATAAATACAGGTTAGACATTTAGTTTCAGTCCTCAACAGTTGTTTGTATGAGTAAGGCACAAGTGTTTCCTTCCTTCGTAAGTGATTTCTAATATATTTGTGTCAATGCGAATTTCTTGAAAAGGCAGCATTTTCTGTCAATATTATATACACAACTAGTTAGTAAAAACCTTTTGTTTTACTTATTTCTTACAAACGTCAGACTATGAATTTGTTAGTTTGGGTAATATTCTGTTTTTTTTTCTTTTAAATGACAGTTTAGTGTAGATCGGTACAGTCGACTGCGACGAAGATTGATACCTATGCGAGGAAGATATGTGCCCCATACATTTTAATGAAAGTTGAAACAGTTTTGCTACCGTTAGAACCTTTTTTTCAGTTGAAAGTGCAAATTACTTAGGAATAACTATAGGAAAACACTAACCTGGAATAAACACACAAAATAATATATAAAATATTTATAAACAGAAAATAAGACAGTAATTAAAGTAAAGATGATATTAAAATAAGGAATAATTAAAAAATATCTAAATGAAGATCTAAACAAGAAGGATAAAATCATGCGTCCAGCAAAGATTATGAAACCCTTTCCAGCACATTCAGAATAATTTAACAAACCTGCACAATTTAATAAGTTAAAATATTATGTCTAATTCAACCACATGGAATTGCATAATACATTTGAAAACCCAATTTCAGCTCTCGCCATCTACAATTGGAAAATTATCTGAATACTTTGAGTAGCCCTGTATATGATATATAGATTTGTATCAATTAACTACATGCATGCCAAAATTTAGTTCAGTTAAGAAATACATATACCTCTATTGAAAATTCCCCTTCAGCATTTTCCGCTAATAAGGAGATTGGTACGTGAATTCTTTTTAACAGACCTGTATATGAGGTATAGCATTTATATACAACGAGTAACATGTAATAAAATTATTTAAATGTTAAAGCACATACCGAATTCTAAAACCAGCAATTATTACTTAAAGACAGTACTGTAACCAATTTCTTTTATGTGTCCCTGTGAATGAACGACAAATGCTATGAATGCCTGATTTTATCATAATAATCTTGTAGTGAAATCCAGTGGCTTATATCACTTTCAATACATTTGAAATAGCGTAATCTTATTGAAATACTCTGCGAACGATTTTCCCCATATACCATAATGTAATAGATTCTTTTGATTGCCTCTGTAAATGAACTATCTATTCCACATACTTCATGAGCAATATCAAACATGCTTTAGTGACCCTAAATATAGGTTTATCAATTTCATGAGAATCCGAGTATATTTACGGGAGTAAGAGCGTGGGCAGACGGACAGACAAACCGAATGCATAAACGCTTTTCAACTTTGTTGGAAAGTGTTCAAAAATTATATATTACACTCTGGTTTATATGCGTTTTACTTGTACAGGCAGTTAGTATTTGCACTCAAATATGTAATTAAATAACAAGTTCATACAAAAGTGTGAAAATTAATTTCTAAAAATATATTTTGGACCTTTATTCTATTTACAATATTACGTTGATCATGTGGTCAAAGGAGGGGTAAAATATATGAAATTCACAGATAGAAGGGTAAGAAATAAGAAGCAACAGAATCACATTATTACTAAAGTATGGTATGGGATAAGGAATACACATCATAAAATGTAATTGCTATTATTTAAAAAATGTTAATTATTAATTAGCAAAAATAATAATAATGTATTAAACAGCATTTTGTTGTTTTGTTATGCGAAAATGGTGAGATGATACGGAAAGAAGACAAGCAGAACCAATATTGATGAAAATGCCATGAGCTCGGTTATTTCAGATATTTTTGAGGGAGAATTATTCATTCGAAAAGCAGCGGAAAAATACAACATAAAAGTTTCTACTTTACAGCATGTAAGAGGAAACAGAAAACCGAACATCTAACATTTTCATAAAAATATTGTTCACAACAAGTTTTCAACGAAGAGCAAAAAAAAAAAAATAATAATGAGTATGTAGTAAAATGTAGCAAAATGCATTATGGTTTAACTTTTAACCAAGTACGAAAATTAGCACACGAATTTAGTACAAAATTTGTAGGTCGATAGCCTTCTTCCAGGGACAATTAAATATACAAGTCTGTAATAAAGTATTTTCTTATGAGTCAGAAATAAAAACCTTAGTATATGGAAACCAGAAACACTAGTTTCGTCAGACCTTTTTAATTCAACAACACCGCTGTTTCAGAATTTTATAATAATTTAGAAGATACGTTGAAAAGGTACCACTTTACTCTTGACCGTATACTAAATTTCGATCAGACAGGCATCACAGAAGTTCTAAACACACCTAAGGTATTGGCCGATAAAAACCCAGCGACAAGTTGATCAAACTGCATCTGCTGAGAGAGGAGAGTTCCTGAATTTTGGAGGAATCATAACTGGGATCGGAAATACGGTTCCGCCAATTTTTGTATTTCCTCTTGCACACTAAAGACTACATTGTGGCAGGAGCTCTATAAGGAAGTTTAGCGCTAGCTAATAGGTCAGGATGGATGAACAGTGAGCTTTATTTAGAAGCGTAAAAACATATTCCAAAATACATGAATTGTACCACAGAGAAACCTATTTTATTACTTTGTGACAATCATGAGTCTCACATTTCGAATGAGACCAAAAATTTCTCACGTGACAATGGAATAGTGCATTTGTCTTTCCGTCCACACACATCCCAGCAAGCTACAACTATTAAATGATGCAGTCTTCGGAGCCTTTAACAAACTTAAAAATGCCTTTTAATGAATGACATGAAAATCACCCTGGAAAATGTTTATCAATTTACGACATTCCAACCATTGCCAAAATTGATCGCTTACTTGGACACTTTCTGGCAAAAACATTACACGCGCCTTTTCAAAGCCGATAATCTGGTCTTTTAATAAATTTGCCTTCTCAGAAGAGTGTTTCATTCCATCTGATTTTTATGCAGAAGTTGATGAAACAACTGCACATACAAATGAAACAATTGAATGTTCCTGTTGGTTGTGTTTATGACGGCCAATTATCAACACGTGGGATATAGGCCCTAAATGGAGAGGGGAGTGCCCTCCGTGGGGGTTTTTCTAAGGGAGCCTAACCCGTATTTACGTATGGAAATCCATGGTTCGAAGAAAACCACGAAAACTCCGAACGATTAGGCAGACGGGCGCGATTGGGTTCGAACCCAGCACCTCTCGTCTACCAGCTTCGAGAGCAGAACGTCTCGGCCACTGGTAGCAATTGAATGTTACATCTCCAAACTGAATAATCGAAAATATGTAACACCATCAATGACTGATAATATTCGCTTTCCGTCAATTTCTAAGGAGATCACGTCTGATCTATTGAGACCTTTCCTAAAATTACTACTTAAACTAAGAAAAGAAAGGGGAAAATCCGGAATTTGCACTGGCTCTCCAGAAAAACTGCGATTCTACAACGGGGCACGCAAGTATATCTATACTTACCTATACACCGCAATGGATTCTTGCATTTCTTCGATTTTTACTTTCTTCTATCTTTAATAGAAGAAAGTATTGTAATCGAAATTTTTTTCGACTTCCGGTTTTCGATGGATTTGCATGTTTTAGGGGTCAGAGATTCCAAAAAAGATGTTTATAGAAAAGGTCTGTCTGTGTGTCCGTCTGTCCGTCTGTCCGTCCTTCTGTCCGTCTGTCCGTCTGTCTGTCGCCATTGTACCATCAAAAAGTGTATGAAGTTATGTATAGAATTAAACCAAAATTTTATTATAAGTTTTTGGCTATGGCAAGCAGGTCCTCCCGGAATTTCGAAAAAATTCGCCGGTAGGGGGCGCTGATATAACAATTTTTGTGCGATTTTGAATATTGTACCATCCAAAAGTGTATGGAGTTATGCATAGAATTGAACCCCATTTTTAGTTTAAGTTTTTGGATATGACAAGCAGGTCCTCCCTGAATTTGGAAAAAAATCGCCGGTAGGGGGCGCTGTAAATTCGTTTTTTGTGCGATTTTGAATATTGTACCATCGAAAAGTGTATGAAGTTATGCATAGAATTGAACCAAATTTTTATTTTAAGTTTTTGGCTATGGCAAGCAGGTCCTCCCTGAATTTGGAAAAAATTCGCCTGTAGGGTGCGCTGTAATAGCGATTTTTGTGCGATTTTGAATATTGTACCGTCCAAAAGTGTATGAAGTTATGCATATAATTAAACCCAATTTTTATTTTAAGTTTTTGGATATGGCAAGCAGGTCCTCCATGAATTTGCAAAAAATTCGCCGTTATGGGGCGCTGTAATAGCGATTTTTGTGCGATTTTGAATACTGCACCATCGAAAAGTGTATGAAGTTATGCATAGAATTGAACCAAAAAAAATTTTAAGTTCTTGGCTATGGCAAGGAGGTCCTCCCTTAATTTGTAAAAAAATCGCTCGTAGAGGGCGCTGTAATAGCGATTTTTGTACAATTTTTGTGCCATTTTGAATATTGTACCGCCGAAAAGTGTATGAAGTTATGCATAGAATTGAACCAAATTTTATGTGTTTATTTTTGGCCATGTCACGAAGGTCCCCCCTGAATTTGGAAAAATTCTGCCGGAAGGGGGCACTATAATTGCGATGTCTGTACCATTTTCATTATCCAAATTTTTTGTGCATGTTTCTGGCTATGGCAAACAAGTCCTCCCTGAACTTGAAAAAATTCCGAAAGAAGGGGGCGCTATAATTCCGATCTCTGTGCCATTTTCATTATTGTACCATCGAACAGCGTATAAAATTATGCATACAATTCAACCAAAATGTTTGTGCTTGTTTTTGGCTTTGGCCAACAGGTTCTCCTTGAATTTGGAAATATTGCGCGGTAAAGGAGCTCCGTACTAGCGATTTTTGTATAATTTTCTTCATTTTTCGTAGTTCTATTGTGCATCGGCGGCTCATGCAGCGGCGGGAACTCGCTTCCTGCTATGCCGGCTATTCGCAAGCAGCTGATAACGACAGAATAAGGAAAAATTAATAATTTAACAAATATCATGATATAGATTAACTCGTTTTTAGTCCGTTTAATTGACTTGAGCAGAAATTTAAGATGAAAATCAAAGTTGGTATAGTATTGAACTAATAATATTGAAGTATTAACATGTGTAACTAGGTTTTGAAATATTAAGATGTATAAGATAGAAGAAAGTTTTGGGATTGGCACATCCAACTAGTTCTGTTTTAACATAACGTTGTCGCGATTCTATAACGGGACACGCAACTACACTGCCAATAAAACATCCATACTTTAAAGTATTGTTGAAAACAAATAAAGAAAACTTCACATGTAAATTAAAGTTTGTGACGTCAAAAACTAGAAAAAGGAGATAAGTGCTAAAATCGGGATTTTGCAGAAACATCTGTTTCACTGCTTCAGTCGTAAAATTTAATTGCTCAGCTTGTGTTTTGAGAAAAGTTGGCTTGAAAATGTCACAACAACGTGATTTACTGCAATACATGGCTTGGCGTGTTATCGGGGCAGTTGAATTTGGGGAAACACAACGAAGTGTAGTGGACGCTGTTTGAGTCTCAAGAAGTGTCCATGAAAGGCTGTGGAATCAATTCCAAGACACATGGAATGGTAGTCATCGACAAGTGCAAGGTCGAAAATGTGCTAACACAGAAACTGATGACCGATATATCCTGTTAACAGCTCGTCGAGACGGAACGGGCAACGCTACTCAGTTGCAAACACAGTTGTTCTTGGCCACAGGACGAAGGGTGTCCAGCCAAACAGTCCGAAATAGGCTTCATCAGGGTGGTCTCTATGCACGTAAGCCAATGTCTGTATTCCGTTGACTTCAAGCCACTGTGAGGCCCAAAGAACGTCGGGAACTGAACATCGAGTTTGGATGTAACGTTGTTGGAGTCAAATTCTGTTTACAGACGAGTTCCGATTCAGTCTGGATGTGACATCTGATGTGTTTTGGCATGGAGAAAATGAGGCACTCAAAATAATTCCATATTCGTTCGTGCAAAATCGCATTACAGACGAGGTGGGTTGATGCTCTTGGCTGGAATCAGCATAGGTGGACGTACAGGCCTGCATATCATTCGGAATGGCACTTTGACGGTCCGAAGTTATACAGACGAGATACTGAGACATCATGTCGCATTTTATGTTGCAGCAATTAGTGATTTCTTTTTTCCATGCATGATAATGCCATTCTTCATACAGTTCGTCTTGTGGAACATGCTTGAAGCCAAAACAATACAGTGTATGGAATGACCAGCATGCTCTCCTGATCTAAATCCGATCGAGCATGTTTGGGACATACTCAAACGACACATTGCTGCGAGACCGAGGCCCCCTTTTACTGTCCGGAACTTGGAGATTGCAATTCTTGAGCAGTGGAACAGTATTCCCTAAAGTCTTATCGATAACCTCATCGCATCTATGGAAAACAGGTGTGCAGCAGTCTTAGCTGTTCGAGGAGACCACATGCCATATTAAAAATCTTGCATCATTTCTAAACAATACTTTTTTTATCATTTACATGAAACCAAATTGTTGGCCTAAACCATCTTATCATGTTCTTTCATCTTTTCAAAGAATAAAAGCTCCCTTACATTTTAGTTTGCGTCTTTTTTTTCTGTATTGCGCATTGATACACGTTTACTATGTATTTTATGCCTATACATGACTGTCTTGCACCGTTCTCTTAACTTTTTTGCTTAAGCCTCTAATTTTTTGAGCAGTGTATATCTATACTTATCTATACACCTTTCTATACTTATCTATATCTATACTTACCTATATACGGATTCTTACATTTCTTCGATTTTTTTTGTTTTAACACAATGTTGTCGCGATTCTACAACGGAACACGCAAGTATATCTATACTTATCTATACACTGCAATGGATTTTTACATTTCTTCGATTTTTCTGTTTTAACATATTGTCATTATCTAAAAACGTAGCATCATGACATCAGTATTAATTAAAGACATGATTTTCTTCTGTACAGCGACCCAGCAAGAGAAAATTTACGGATATCACTATTTCCCATCAATAATCATCGCATTACAAAAATCATATAATTCTGCGATTAAATAAAACAAAATTTACTATTAAACTAGTTGGATGTGCCAATCCCAAAACTTTCTTCTATCTTATACATCTTAATATTTCAAAACCTAGTTACACATGTTAATACTTCAATATTATTAGTTCAATACTATACCAACTTTGATTTTCATCTTAAATTTCTGCTCAAGTCAATTAAACGGACTAAAAACGAATTAATCTATATCATGATATTTGTTAAAATTATTAATTTTTCCTGATTCTGTCGTTATCAGCTGTTTGCGAATAGCCGGCAAAGCAGGAAGCGAGTTCCCGCCGCTTCATGAGCAGCCGATGCACAATAGAACTACGGAAAATCAAGAAAAATATACAAAAATCGCTAGCACGGAGCCCCTTTACCGCGCAATATTTCCAAATTCAAGGAGAACCTGTTGGACAAAGCCAAAAACTAGCACAAACATTTTGGTTCACTTGTATGCATAATTTTATACGCTGTTCGATGGTACAATAATGAAAATGGCATAGAGATCGGAATTATAGCACCTCCTTCTTTCGGAATTTTTTCAAGTTCAGGGAGGACTTGTTTTTTTTTTTTTTTTTGGTTCAATTCTATGCACTTTACGACATTTGCATTTTACGACTTATTACACTTTTCGATGGTGCAATTTTCAAAATCGCACAAAAATCGCTATTACAGCGCCCCCTAACGGCGAATTTTTTGCAAATTCATGGAGGACCTGCTTGCCATATCCAAAAACTTAAAATAAAAATTTGGTTTAATTCTATGCATAACTTCATACACTTTTGGACGGTACAATAGTCAAAATCGCACAAAAATCGCTATTACAGCGCCCCCTACCGGCGATTTTTTTCCAAATTCAGGGAGGACCTGCTTGCCATAGCCAAAAACTTAAACTAAAAATTTGGTTCAATTCTATGCATAACTTCATACACTTTTCGATGGTACAATATTCAAAATCGCACAAAAAACGCATTTACAGCGCCCCCTACAGGCGATTTTTTTCCAAATTCAGGGAGGACCTGCTTGCCATAGCCAAAAACTTAAACTAAAAATTTGGTTCAATTCTATGCATAACTTCATACACTTTTCGATGGTACAATATTCAAAATCGCACAAAAAACGCATTTACAGCGCCCCCTACAGGCGATTTTTTTCCAAATTCAGGGAGGACCTGCTTGTCATATTCAAAAACTTAAACTAAAAATTTGGTTCAATTCTATGCATAACTGCATACACTTTTGGATGGTACAATATTCAAAATCGCACAAAAATTGTTATATCAGCGCCCCCTACCGGCGATTTTTTTTCAAATTCCGGGAGGACCTGCTTGCCATAGCCAAAAACTTATAATAAAATTTTGGTTTAATTCTATACATAACTTCATACACTTTTTGATGGTACAATGGCGACAGACAGACGGACAGACGGACAGACGGACAGACGGACGGACGGACAGACGGACAGACGGACACACAGACAGACAGACATTTTCTATAAACATGTTTTTTGGAATCTCTGACCCCTAAAACATGCAAATCCGTCGAAAACCGGAAGTCGAAAAAAATTTCGATTACAATACTTTCTTCTATTGAAGATAGAAGAAAGTAAAAATAACGGTATCCCTAATTGTTCTCTGGCTGCGTAAATGCTTTATAATCGAGATATCCATTTTTACTTTCTTCCATCTTCAATAGAAGAAAGTATTGTAATCGAAATTTTTTTCGACTTCCGGTTTTCAACGGATTTACATGTTTTAGGAGTCAAGGATCCCAAAAAACATGTTTATAGAAAATGTCTGTCTGTCCGTGTGTCCGTGTGTCCGTGTGTCCGTCTGTCCGTGTGTCTGTCGCCATTTTACCATCCAAAAAATATGAAGTTATGCATAGAATTGAACCAAATTTTTATGTTAAGTTTTTGGCAATGGCAGGCAGATCCTCCTTGAATTTGGAAAAAATTCGCCGGTAGGGGGCGCTGTAATAGCGATTTTTGTGCGATTTTGAATATTGTACCACCCAAAAGTAGATGAAGTTATGCATAGAACTGAACCAAATTTTTATTTTATGTTTTTGGATATGACAGGTAGGTCCTCCCTGAATTTGGAAAAAATTCGCCAGTAGGGGGTGCTGTAAAAGCGATTTTTGTGCGATTTTGAAGATTGTACCATCCAAAAGTGTATGAAGTTATGCCTAGAATTGAACCAAATTTTTATTTTAAGTTTTTGGTTATGGCAGGTAGGTCCTCCCCGAATTTGGAAAAAAATCGCCGGTAGGGGGCGCTGTAACAGCGATTTTTGTGCGATTTTGAATATTGTACCATCCAAAAGTATATGAAGTTATGCATAGAATTGAACCAAATTTTTATTTTAAGTTTTTGGTTATGGCAGGTAGGTCCTCCCCGAATTTGGAAAAACATCGCCGGTAGGGGGCGCTGTAACAGCGATTTTTGTGCGATTTTGAATATTGTACCATCCAAAAGTATATGAAGTTATGCATAGAATTGAACCAAATTGTTATTTTAAGTTTTTGGATATGGCAGGTAGGTCCTCCCTGAATTTGGAAAAAATTCGCCGGTAGAGGGCGCTGTAACAGCGATTTTTGTGCGATTTTGAGTATTGTACCATCAAAAAGTGTATGAAGTTATGCATAGAATTGAATCAAGTTTTTATTTTAAGTTTTTGGATATGGCAGGTAGGTCTTCCCTGAATTTGGAAAAAATCGCCGGTAGGGGGCGCTGTCACAGCGATTTTTGTGCGATTTTGAATATTGTACTATCAAAAAGTGTATGAAGTTATGCATAGAATTGAACCAAATTTTTATTTTAAGTTTTTGGCTTTGGCAGGCAGATCCTCCCTCAATTTGGAAAACATTCGCCGGTAGGGGGCGCTGTAACAGCGATTTTGAATATTGTACCATCCAAAAGTGTATGAAGTTATGCATGGAATTGAACCAAATTTTTATTTTAAGTTTGTGGCTATGACAAGCAGCACCTCCCTGAATTTGGAAAAAAATTGCCACTAGGGGCGCTGTAATAGCGATTTTGCATATTGTACCATCGAAAATTGTATGAAGTTATGCATAGAATTGAACCAAATTTTTATTTTAAGTTATTGGCTATGGCAAGCAGGTCCTTCCTTAATTTGGAAACAAATTGCGGGTAGGGGGCGCTGTAATAGCGATTTTTGTGCCATTTTGAATATTATACCATCGAAAAATGTATGAAGTTATGCAGAGAACTGAGCCAAATTTTTTGCGTTTCTTTTTGTTCATGGCATGAAGGTCCTTCCTGAATTTGGAAAAATTCCGTTGGAAGGGTACGCTATAATTACGATGTCTGTACCATTTTCTTTATTGTACAATCGAAAATTGTATAAAATTATGCATACAAATTGAACCAAATTTTTTGTGCATGTTTTTGGCTTTGGCCAACAGGTCCTCCTTGAATTTGGAAATATCGCGCGGTAATGGGGCTCTGTGATGGCGATTTTTGTATACTTTTCTAGATTTTTCGTAGTTCTTTTGTCCATCGGCGGCTCGTGCAAAGGCGGTAACTCACTTCCTGCTAAGCCGGCTATTTACAAACATCTGATAACAACAGAATAAGGAAAAACTATAAATTTTAACAAATATCATGATATAGATTAACTCGTTTTTAGTTTATTTAATTGACTGAAGCAGAAATCTAAGAGGAAAATCAAAGTTGGTATAGTAATGAACTAATAATATTGAAGTATTAACATGTGTAACTAGTTTTTGAAATATTACGATGTATAAGATGGTTTGGGGATTGGCACATCCAACTAGTTTTAACTAAGGAAGAAAACACTAAACTTGTGAAATATTTTGTAAGATTCTAAAGTACCGCTATAATAAAGCTTTAGAATAAACTTGATGAAAATTTTTGTAAGATTCCAAAGTATCACCATAATAAATCTTTAGAATAATTAATGTTTCTCTTTCATAAATATCCAGGGCGGTTCAAAGGTCTTTAGACAAATTTTAACACATCGACTGCCGTGCCTCATATATTTGTGGACCATCAATATTTTCAATGAAGACAATTTATTGCTATGAATTGGGACTATAGATAAATAATTTCAACGTGTTTAAAAACGAACCCCGTAGGCATGTTTATTGATTTCAGTTTGAAATTCAACGTGTAAAAACAATTTAAATTTGACATTTTAAAATTAACAATATATAAAATTATCACTTTGTATAAAATTAACAAACATTGCCCCTATTGGGAATTGTAAAATAACTCAAAAAACTCTGAAAACTATTTTGTAAATTTGTCTACCAAAAAGGCCACTTTGTAGCAACCTGTGGCGGTCAATGTGTTAAAGGTAAGTCAGGCATACAAAAATGTTTTTTTTACGATAAAGCATAACCTATGTATTCAGTGAAAACTACAAAGCGTTTCACTCTAACCTAATCCGGGTTTGCATTACTATTTTTGTTAACAATTTGTAAGATAAATTTGAAGAGTTATTTTTGCTTTATACGAAATGTAATAACATTATTATAAGTGTTTGAAATGCCCAGCATCAGCCCAGCCGAATAGTATGTACTCGGCGTTCATCATTTTGGAAGATAGGCGAGAGCATTATATTATTGTTCTTTGCCAGAATATGTTATATATATTTTTTCAAATTTCCTTTCAATTATCTTCACTTTTTTTCCTATTTTTTCTTCTCATTCATAGAAAATCGTTTTGCTTTTCTATCTTTAACCATAACTTCCCCTTTTTATAAAATAATGCGCATAACTTTAACATTAATGCAATTCTAGCTGAGTTCATACGTTCCTTTTTTTTTCCTGTTTAAAATCCAATTTAAATAAATGAGTTCATTTCTCTTTAAAGCCCATTTCTAAAGTAATTACTTAAAGTGTTCATGGCATACACTGTATTTATATTTCGAACTTGATACTTCATTCAAAAACTCTTTTCGCTTGATGAAAAGAGTTCTTGAACCTTAATTGAAAGAACTTAGGCGAGTTTAAAAGGAGAGTTTTTCGTATCGTCAATTGATTTTAGATTGCCTTTCATTTGGAAGATTAGGATCAGTTTTGATGATTTTATGGAGGGAATCTGTACCCTTTTTAACACTTTCCAACAATGTTGAAAAGTGTTTATGATTTCAGTTTTTCTGGCTGTCTGGCCGTCTTGTCGTCTGTCCGCGCTCTAACTCTCGTATATACTCGGATTTCCCTGAAATTTTTGGTTGTTATTAAGGTTCACCATAGCACGATCCCTATTTTAAATGAAATTTGTAGCATGTTTAGTTCACTTACAGGTACAGTCAAAAGTTTTCCGTTACGTTACGACCTATTGGAAAAAATCGTTCCAAATTATTTTTAATGATATTACATGCTTTCGAGCATAAAATAATTGATATGCATTTAGGAAGAGCACTAAAATAAGCATTCTGAAGAATATGCGGTGCAAAGAATGCTTATTATTCATTTACAGGGCCACACAAAAGAATTCCGTTACATAATGATATGGGACTGGGGTTGCGGCGTATAAAGGGAATATGTACCCTTTTTAACACTTTTCAACAATGTTGAAAAGTGTTTATGATTTCGTTTGTCTGGCTGTCTGCCCGTCTGTCCGCGTTCTAACTCTCGTAAATATTCTCGGAGTTCCCTGAAATTTCTGGTTGTTATTAAGGTTCACCATAGCACGATCCCTATTTTAAATGAAATTTGTAGCATGTTTAGTTCATTTACAGGGACAGTCAAAAGTTTTCCGTTACGTTACGGCCTATTGGAAAAAATCGTTCCAAATGATTTTTAATGATATTACATGCTTTCAAGCATAAAATAATTGATATGCATTTAGGAAGAGCACTAAAATAAGCATTCTGAAGAATATGCGGTGCAAAGAATGCTTATTAATCATTTACAGAGCCTCACAAAAGAATTCCGTTACATAATGATATGGGACTGGGGTTGCAGCGTATAAAGGGAATCTGTACCCTTTTTAACACTTTCCTAAAATGTTGAAAAGTGTTTATGATTTCGTTTGTCTGGCTGTCTGGCCATCTGTCCGCGCTCTAACTCTCGTAAATATACTCGGATTGCCCTGAAATTTTTGGATGTTATTAATGTTCACCATAGCACGATCCCTATTTCAAATGAAGTTTGTAGCATGTTTAGTTCATTTACAGGGACAGTCAAAAGTTTTCCGTTACGTTACGGCCTATGGAAAAAATCGTTTCAAATGATTTTTAATGATATTATATGCTTTCAAGCATAAAATAATTGATATGCATTTAGGAAGAGCACCAAAATAAGCATTCTGAAGAATATGCGGTGCAAAGAATACTTATTATTCATTTACAGGGCCACACAAAAGAATTCCGTTACATGATGATATGGGGGGGGGGTTGCGGTGTATTTTAATTATGTTAACCTATTTCATATATAATGAAATTGATATACATTGCTGAGGTCTACTATAAGTTATTTCATGCATAATAAGAAGTGCATAGCACTTACTGGCAAAAAATTTCAAATATCATATTGTATCCGAAGTACTGTACATTAGCGATGATTGCTGGAAATACATTTTTAATTATGATATGCATTTTTATGTTTCACTATATTTATGCATACTATACGCTATGTATAAATTCTATAGTCCATATACAGGGCTATACAAAATAATTCGTAATGCTACTAAGTATGAGCATAAATTACTTAAAGGTGGTTTTTAAATTAGTTATGCATTTTTAATCTGAACTGCATTTAGTTTACTAAGAAATGTTTGTAGAATATAGATAAAATGATATACAGGGTCACATAAAGAATTTGATACATAATCGTCTATGGGTGGATAATATCTGGAAATGTTATTTCAGTAGTTTTAAGTGTGTTTTAGTTTAAATTAAATTTTAGCTAAATAGTGGCGTGTAATAAAGGTACTATTGGCTATGGACACTAACTGCTGAAATCAATTTTTAAAATGCTTTATGTGTTTTCTAAAACGTTTAATTAGTTATCTTATGTAACTTATTTCCCTAAATAACGAAGTTTTGTTAAAGCATTCAAGAAATGTTGGAAAGTGTTTCCTAATCTATGCTTAACGCATGATTTTTCTTTCTTGTTTTATTATTTTGAAGAAAATTTTCAAATGGGTTCACTTTGTATTATCGCATTTTAAATCATAATAATAAAGACAAATTTCTTATTAAGAAGGCTGAAAAGTTTCCATAGATTTGATTTAAATGCCTATCTGCATATTCGTCTACTTGTCGGTTCATAATATATGCTTAAAAAGCCGCCAAAGTATATGTCATATACTTTTCAAAAGCATACTCATATATGGAAATGGTACATGTAGCGTTTATCATTTTCTTATTAAAAAAAACACAGAACAATTAAAATATATTGACCTGTAGATGGTATATTTTTTAAATATATTTTAACCCTTAAATGCATAGTGTAACTCATGAATTACATTATCTTTTTTTTTTTTAACCATTTGGCACTTTCTATTGGTCTTTTGCTGAACTAATATGGGTTACTTACGTGTAATAATATGCATTTAATGTCGTTAAGCCTGCTTTCTTCTGATTTGTTACAACATCTTTTGTTGATAATGCTTGCAATGCATGCAATTCTTTATTAGCCCCGGAACGACATTTCTTTCTCCCAGCTTTTTTTGTCTCCAATAAATAACGTTACCTTGTGTACGCTAGCCGTAAAACAAAAGACGATGTTTCATTCTGCGATTAATCACCCTACAGCATTTTTTAAAACTTCTAAGCATCGCACATTTTCAATGTTTATACCGTCGTATTGGGGAAAAAAGTACTTTTTAATGCAATTTGTTTGAAAACAGCATCTTCATTTGTTTTTGAAATATTAATTTTTTTGTAGCTTTTAGCGACATTTGTTGCATTTTGGCAACTCAAGTTCTCCATTTCTGTAGACAGTAAAGAAAAAATTGTAGAAAAACAGCAATTATATCTTTTTGTTGTCATTTTCTCATAAAAATTGAAAAAAAATAATTAAAATACGTGCTATTTTAAGAAAAATATAAATGAAGGATTTATGATAAAACATGGAGCTATTAAAAACTATATTTAATTTTAAGTATCCCTATTAATGCAAATAACGTCATTTTACATAAAATAAAAGCGTGTGCTTTAAGTCATAAAATTGAAATATGTTTTGCAGTAGAGACCCGATTATCCGAGTCCCGCTTAACCGAGTTATTTTCTTCTGGTGGACTGGTGGTTCCTATCATTATGAAACAGCCATTATAAATGAGGCGTTAGGTGAAGATGAAAGAGCAGCCCTAAAAAGTTAGAACTCTGATTTTCTGGTCAGACTGGAAAAAAAATTATGTCCATTTTTTTTCCATTCTGACCAGAAAATCAGAGTTCTAACTTTTTACGACTGCTCTTTCATCTTCACCTAACGCATCATTTATAATGGCTGTTTCATAATAATAGAAACTACCAGTCCACCAGAAGGAAATGAAGTAATGGAAATGCCGGGAGCGACACTAAATTCTTGAAAAGCAGAATTCCTGTTCTCTAGTCTATCTTTATAATGTAGTCATTATAAATTCTGAAAAATATTAAAAGCATTATAAAAATTATTACATCATTGAATAGCTGTTATTGTGCAGTGTAAATACTTTAAAATCTACCCTATCTATATTATAAAGGACAAACATATCTGTGCGTAACGCATACGTCATTCTGCGAAATATTATAAAGGACAAACATATCTGTGCGTAACGCATACGTCATTCTGCGAATGGCAACACTTTGAAATTTAAAATTAAATTTTGGTTTTGCAATTTTCTCTACTGCAAATTTTTAAACTCCTAAACATCGAACATTTTAAATATTTACTCCGTCGTATAAGGAAAAAAATGCTCTTTTAAATGCAATTTGTTTGAAAGCTGTATCTCAATTTAATTTTGAGATATTAATTTTTTTGTAGTTTTTAATACATTTTTTGTAATTGTGGCAACTGAAGAACTCCATTTCTGTTGAAAGTCGTGGAGGTTTGAAAGTAAAGGGAAAATAATCACGGAGGAAAGAAAATATTATATTTCTGTACCTTTTTGCTGCCATTTTCTCATAAAAATTTAAAAAAAAAAGTTGAAATTAAAATACGTGCTATGTGAGCGATTTTTTAAATTTCTAAATATCGCACATTTTCAATTTTTAAACCGTGAAATAGAGAAAAAAAATCTACTTTCAAATGCAATTTGTTTGAAAATTGTATCTTAATTGACTGAGTTATTATGGTTTTTAAAATAACTAGTCGCCAGTGGCGACCAGTTTGGTCTCCCTTAAATGTATGCTAGGCATAGTAGCATGTTACTTTTATTCATAATTTAATTTACTTGCTCAATCCTTCGCCAAATTGGAAGATTCTGAGAGAAATCGAGAACCTCCTACTTTTATGTTAGTCGGGCACAAGTGATAAATCACCAAATTGTAATTGTGGCAACTGAAGAACTCCATTCCTGTTGAAAGTCGTGGAGGTTTGAAAGTAAAGGGAAAATAATCACGGAGGAAAGAAACCTGTACGCATCGAACTTTTGTTTTCCATATTTAGTTAATTCAGATTAAAATATAATCCTTTCACTCATTTTATTTAAAATGGATAACTTTAATTTAAAAATGAAACCTTTAAAATTCATGACTTTCACTTCAAAAAAAAAAAAAAAAAAAAAAAAAAACCTTTAAAAAAAGAATAAATAATATCATAAACCATTTAATTTCAACATCAAAGCAGTGTTTTAATTTACCCCTCGAAAAATAAAAAATGCTGCTGGCGAGTTAAAAAAATGCTATTGGCGAGAATTGCGCCCAACTAACATAAAAGTAGGAACTCATTGCGATCATGGCAACTTTTATGTAGTTTTATTCGAAAAGAAATATTTTGATTAAATCGGTCCCCCCCCCCCCCAAAAAAAAAAAAAAAAAAAAAAAAAAAAAAAAAAAACAATTCTTTTCTCGCCGTGGACCTTTTCTCTATTTCGCCAAGTATCTATACTGGAAAAGTACCTTCATTTATTTATTTATTTATTGTATTTTAAATTAGATGAATAAAAGACGGCACAGGTGTCATATACGCACTACGTTGGCGCGACTTTTTTCTGACGCCAATGTCATATACGCACCGGGGTACTTAACTGGCGCCAAAGTGTCGTTATTTTGCTTGATATGGTAACCCGGATGTTGTTGTTTATTTATTAATAAATTGTTTATTTACTTTTATTTTATTTTTTAAAATTATATAAATTGTTTTGTTCTATAGTTATTAATTAAACTTTTTATTTATTTATTGTTATTCCCTTTTTAAAAATACACAATAACCAGTGATATGCGTTTCATTTGGGCGTTGCCATTAAACAAGTAACAAATAATCGCGATTTCTGTGCCACGTACGATAGCGTAATATATATATAGATTTTCAAGCATAAATTATTTTTAAATTTATCTCTATCCCATGTAGCTCGATTACGAAAGGTTAATCCAATTGCCCTTAAAACAATGTAAAAAGTTCAGCATTTGTTTCCGTCTAATGTTCCATAAAAAGTTAAAAATTCCTCTATAGAAAAATAAATAAAATAATGTAAATAAGAAACAAATTTAACAGACATGTGATTGAACCACGCACTCAAAGCACCGAAATGATCGGAAAGACCGACGTAAGTCGAAAAATCTTTGGTTAATAACTCCTGGCATGCGCATGTGAAAGTATCGCTTTTAATAAATTTCAAAACTTTATTTGATTGCATAATTGATATTTTTCATATAAAAATTCTTTTTGATATTAGTGGGCAATCTAAAATATATATTACATGTAAAAAAATAATTAGAGTTTTAAAAAAAAAATGGTTTTCACCTATATTCTGTAACCCGAGGAGCTCGGGTTAGATCCCCTAGTATATATAAAATCCTAATGAAACGCATTTTATGAAACGGAAGTATGAAACGCAAGAATGAATCGACTGATTAAACAACTGATTATTATTCACGGCGATTTCTCTTAAAATATGGAATACTTTGCGATGAAATTAACACCAAAAATCAATATTGATCCACAGATTTCAAAACTGGTATTAGAATTTTTAAATTCGAAATAGTTTTCGAAATATTAATTTTTTTCTAATTTTATATACATTTTTCTAATGATGGCAACGCAAATTTTAATCATAACTGATATACTGATATTTCTTTTCGTATTTCAGAAAGGGTTATTATTTTTAATTAATTTGTGACCAGTTTGGCCTCACTTGAATCTATGCTAAGAACAATGTTGTTGTTTTTTTTTTTTTTTTTTTTTTTGTTTTGTTTTTCATTATCATTTTATTTAATATAAAGCTTTCATTTCAAACTGAAAAATTTAAAATAAATGGCTTTAACTTCTTTCTCTTTTTAAAACGAAACGAAAAGAAAAATATGTCATATACGCACCAGGTTACCTAAAAAGCGCCAAAGGGCGTTGTTTTGTCTGGCATGGTAACCCGGCTACTGTTGCTTATTTATTAATAAAGGTTTATTTACCTTTATTTTCTTTTTATTTAAAACAAAAAAAAGTTATAAATTGCTTTGTTCTGTAGCTATTAATTAATTATTTTTATTTATTATTAGTTCATTTTTAAAACAATAGAAAATAATTTAAATATACATATACATATGTAACTGGTATTCGAAAATGAGGTTTTCACCAAGTTGTCGTTAAAAAAAAAAAAAAAAAAAAAAAAAAAAAAAAAAAACACGCCAAACCCGATTAAATATTGCAAGAAATCCTGACATTTAATTTCAAATTCAAAGCAGTGTTTTAAATGTACTCTTAGTTATCCAGTTGACCAATTTCGCCAAATTATATAAATCGCCAAAGCACTCACCAAATTATACAAATTGACGTAATTTTTATTTTAAATAACGAAAGAACAAATAAAGGCACAGATGTCATATTGGCGCGGTTTTTTCTGACGCCAATGTCGCATACACAAAGGTACTTAACCTTTAACCGGAATCGTGGGTCCATTTTGACCGGACAACGACAAAAAAAAAAAAAAAAAAAAAAAAAGAAAGAAAGAAAAAAAACGTTTAATTTCGAAACGCGCGCATCAACGCTTAAAGAACTAAATTTAAAAAAAAAATGTATAATTTCAAGATATATATGAATAAAAGTTGATTTATATAGTACATGAAACTTTTTTCAATGCGCTTATAACCCATCTAAGTGGTAATTTCATATATACTAGTAAATCTGCAGATCAGGAGCCTCAACGTCATCTTTGCAAGTCATTGTTTTTTAACACTCATTGCATAATATTCAACTTCCTACAAATCGCTTTTTAAAGTTTTCAAATTACATAAATATTTATGAGCATACAAGATACTTCGTAAAGTTTCAGAAATTAAAAGTGTTAAACAAGTGGTTGTACATTGGTGTTCTGAAATTCTGATGAGCTACATATTCTGATAACTTTTTAAATCAAAAATTGCATTTCTTCAGGGAGGCTCTGTCCCCCTGAGCCACCCCCCCCCGTAGTCTATTTAAATTTACATTCGTAAATTTTTATTGATTGTGCGGATGGTTATAGTATATCTTAGATTTTTTTTTACGCTGTGATTTATAAGGATAAGCATAAGTTTTTTTATAAATTAATAAAATTTAAATTTAAAATAAAATATTCATGTTAACCGTACACAGACAATAAATCTTGAAGTGACGCCAAAAATGTAACCCTAAAATCCGCTACATTCGGCACAACACAACGACGTGCTTAAACGGATGAAGTCAAAGAATTTGGTCCCTGTTCCACGTGCTTGTTTTGTTTGGGCCGAATGAGGGCATTTAAATCTGAGCGATAACGCACATCGTATTGCAAACTGTTTTTACGGCATACTGCATCTCCATCTATCTCTTTCCTCCGTGAATAATAGTTAATTTTATTTTACCCAAGATCTTTTTATTCCAGCATCTTTGTTTTCGATAAATGACGTCTAATTCACCTGCTATGCGTACTTACTCAAAACTTTTCATCTTGTTATATTAAGAAATACTCGAGAGTTTTCTTTTTATTTTTAATATGCCGCCATATTAATTTTTCTAAACTTAATTTTATTTTTCATTTTCCTGTTTCACGACAAAACATTTCAATTGAAAATTGTTTAAAAGAAAATATTATTCCGGGTTTTGATTTTCTTGGCAACAATTAAAGAAACATTGGTAAATGTTATGGTAAAATGTTACGTTATTCTCTATGAAAATAATGAACTTTTGTATTTTTAAGCAAAATATTTCAATAAAATAAATGAAATATTGCCTATTATTATTTCTGGGCTAAAATCCTTCTATATGCAAAGATACAAATGCATTAATTCATCTGTTTTGACGTTGGCTTTACTCAAGCATTATACACGCAATTATACTAATATTATTAGGACCAAATTCGTTGCTAGGCAACAGAGAAAGAAAAGGAAAAAAAAGGAAATATGCATTATGTCAATTTGATAAAACAAAATCCTTTATATTATTGGAAAACATGCATAAAATTCCCCCCAATATTATAAACCTAATTAAAAAAATCTCGCAAATATATTGACATAATTTATTGGAATAATTTAATGTTATTTAAAAATTTCAGCATCAAAAATTTACCATTTAAATCCATTTTTCATATGAGCCATTTCTTTCAACAAATGAAAATCTGAAAATCGTCTGACTTGCCATTGAAAAGCATTATAGAGCAAAATAAAATGTTCCATATTTCCCGAACGAATGAACCAAATTTAACCAAAACCTATACAGCTAAGTCCGGATACCTCATCAACATGCCCAGTGAATTTCAAGCCGATCGGATGCTTTTTGCGGCAGTTATCGCAGAACAGACAGACAGACTAACAGACAGACAGACTAACAGAAACCAAAACTTTTCGTGTCTCCACAGTAAGCCTTCACTGACGTTTCGGCAATTAGAAAATAACTTGGATTTTAATTAAAGGGTCCTTTTGGACATAAGATTCCAGTAATGTGGAACAATTAAGCGATTCCGGTTAAAGGTTAACTGACGCCAAAGTATAGTTATTTTGCTTGATATGGTAATCCGGATGTTGTTGTTTATGGTGGTGATGTTTTCGTTAAAATGGCGTCGGAAAAAAACCGCGCCAATATGGGGAGTATAAGACATCTGTGCCGAAATAAATTAGTATAGCATTGGGCACAGATGTCATATACTTGACTCATATCATATCTCTGTCATATACTCATATTGGTGCGATTTTTTTTGACGCCAATGTTATATATGCAACGGGTACTTAACTGGCGCCAAAGTGTCATTATTTTGCTTGATATGGTAACCCGGACGTTGTTGTTTATGCTGTTGATGTTTTCGCCAAATTGCCGTCGGAAAAAAGTCGCGCCAATATGGGTCGTTATGACATCTGTGCCTAGCATTGATAAAAATAAAAATAAAACGTCGAAATAAAAATCCCTTGGTGGCGTAAACACGTGTAACTTCCTTACAGTCAAGTGAATGTGACATTTACGATCAACCATTATCGGCATTTAATCTTATATTCTGACGATAGATTTTTGGTCGATGGGATAACCAAGTAGTACCGTTTTAATTTACCACTCGAAAAAAAAAAAAAAATGCTAACTGGCGAGTTAAAAAAAAGCTATTGGCGAGATTTTCCCCTGGCTAACATAAAAGTATCAAGAATTCTTTGTGATCATGGCATCTTTTATGTAGTTTTATTCGAAAACATAACTTTGATTCTTTAATCAAAATGGAAACCTTTCTTAGGAAAAGCGAAGTGTTGTAATTGTTTATGGCAGTTACATGACTTGGACTATTGTAATATAAGTGAAATCATGGCGATAGAATAATATTTGGCGACTTATCGCTTGTGTCTGGCTAACATTAAAGTACCAAAATGACCGCCTGGAACATAAAAAGCGAAGGAATCCGCCCAGAATTGTTGATAATAATCACATGGCTTAGGATATTATTATAGAGATTATTTTTAATTGTAAAAACAGTGCAAAGAATAATATTTCCTAACGATTAAAAATTTATTTACACGTGACTATTAAAAACAGAAAAAAAACCTTTTAAAATTACTATTAAATGAGTACGTGTTACAAGAAAGAAAATATTGAAAATTATGTCTTGAAAATTGTATTTACTCGTGAATATTAAAAGAGAAAGGACACTTTAAAATAATAAATACATTAATTTGCGTTTAACTCTTTCAGGGGCAAGATACTTCTATTCGTAAAATATTGAAATCAGTAAATGACACCAGAATTTACAAACAAATTTCGAAATACGAAAATGCTTTTTTTCACAAGGAAAATTTTCATTCCAATATTCTGGTGCATTTAAGAACTAAAATTAAGTGGTCCAAAAATGAACTACCGCCCTTGAAGGGGTTAAAGCGGTAAATTGTAGTAATTGTAGTAAATTGTATTATGCCAATCGTTTTATAACGCTGTTAAAAAATACCGGGGAGCAAAGACTCTGTTTACTTAATTCATTTTATTTTAGCTTCCTTTCGAATGTTCAACTGGTCTTCTTTAATCAAACACGAAAACAACCGTTGGATGTCTTAATAGCAAATGATTCGGCCTTAAATTTTTGCAATCAAAGGGAACTGAATGGAAAACCGTTTACAGGGAGATCGCTATAGGTTTTTCAATTATAATTCAGTCTTCTCTAATCTTTTTAAAACCGATCAAATTAGCGTGCTTTTAGATTCTGCGGTGTCTGAATGGGGGGTTGGCGAGCGTAGCTTGCAGGGGGCAGAGCCCCTTAGTAAGTATATAATTTTAAATTATTCTTTTTTGAGCAATTTTTGTTATGTAACTCAGGAGCGACATTATCACATTATGCCCAACAGAAACAGAAATAAATTTTTTTACCATTTTCTTAGTTAATAATTAACAAAAATAGACTAAAATATAGTATTTTCGGAACAAAATAAAAAATCATGCATTAAAGGGTTAATAATGGTAGGCTACTTGAAAGTTAACGAAATAGATATACATTATTGAAGTTCATCACAATATGTTACCTATGGAAGTCAGTATGCGTAGCATTTAAATTTTTTGTACAGCGATTTTACACAAAAGGTTTCAGATGCATTATGGTCTATAAGATGCAATTGTCTCAAAATTAATTTTAATAACGTTCCGATACTTCAAACAAGTAAAAATAGATATGGGGAATTCTCACAAACTTTTGACTTTTAAGTCCCTGAATAATAGTTTTTATTTTAGTACATATTCTTGTGAGTTTTTTTTTTTTTTTCATATACTGGGGAACATCCCATTGCTTGATTGCATAACAATATTAACGGGATAAATAAGTTTTGGATGATGTTGGGGGTCCAAATACCAGAAAACTCTTATACCGCCCGTGTCCCTGATGCTGATTTTTAAGTTTGGAGCTGTCTGTATAAAATTGATTCAATAAAGGTAATTCAATGCAATTTTTTTTCTGAAACTGGAACAATTGTTTTATATAAATATGTAGCAAAAAATTAACCAGCGTACCTTTTTACGGTTGATATTATTTTTTTAACTCAGTCCCCCCTGGGTTTTAGTTCCTTGCCATCCCTCTTGCTAAACGTATACAGAAAATCACTTCAGATGCAGCCACAGAATTTTCTTATGCAGAAGTATGCTAGAGAAAGAAGCTAGAGTCTAAAATTCTTTGACAGTAAATTTATTGCAGAATTTAAATCAGCATCTAAATATCAGTTTTAAGCATCGTAGCTTTATTGGTAGTCCTACCGTCCCCAAGGTTTATTCCTGCACTTTTCGAGGCAAATTCAAAACATTTTTTAATTTAATCCAATGTAAATAACTGTTTCTAAAAATCAAAGAACACTGTGGCTATCATTTAGTCTTAACATGATTTTTCTAAAAATAGTGGTAATTTACCTTACCGTCCCATCCTTTTTTTCCATTACTGTGCCTTTTTTCCTATACCATCCCCTTTTTTTCATTCTGTCCCTTCTTTAACATCCCTTTAAGATAGTGTTATACCAAAACTTCGTACTAAATATACTACATTGTTATTATTTCTTATTTGAATGTCCTGTGGGTACAATGCAAATTCATTATAAGTAAAAATTTAGAAGAAAATAGAAAGTTATAGTGGTAAAATGTTAAGGAAAATTAAACTCGAAAGTTTAACTTAAACCTCAGTTAAATAAAAACAAACTTCGCTGCTGACCATTTTTTTCAAATGGTCAGCTTTATTTTGAATCATTAAGGCATTCGTCTTTCAGATTAAAATGTTATTTTAGTAAGTTTAATGTCACCAGAATTTTATTTCCGAAAGTCAAAAGATTGTAAGAATGCCCCATATATATTACTGATATCCACTATAGTATGTTTCCTAAGTATAAATTGTGAAATACAGAATAACGTCAAACTACCCAGATGCATTTAATATTCTTTACACAAAATATGGGTAACCATATCCTGAGGGGCATTTTTTTAAAATTATATTTTCAGTGCATTTTGTGGCACATCTATCATCTATAATCATAATTTAAGCTCACCGAAAATAATTTGAATACATTAGAGTAGTTACTTCAGAGTAGTTGCTTGTTATGCTTTTCAGTGCTTTTCTAGCACTTTTATATAAAAAAAAATTGTTGATGCAAAATGTTAAAAATAACTTCTTCAAACAAGAATTTTTATTGCTATAAAAATAATTTTAAAAGCATATGTAAATAATTAGTATGTATATGTAATTGTATATATAATATATGTATATGTATTATATGTAAATATGTTAAGTGGTACAGAAATAAACTTTAAAAGCAAACCAAACTTTGTGATAAAGTCGACGATAAGCCGTCAACATGAAGCCCCATACACTTACTTAGAAATTCCAGAAATCAATCTGATACATACAACCCATAGACGCAAACTTATTTAAAACGTTCCAGATTGTAGCTGATGAAATCACAAGATTTACAAAGATTATAAGTAGTGTTTCTCCATAATGAGTGAATTAATATTATCGTCGTGTTCTAGATTTCAGGGATAAAATGTGTCTTTTGTAAAATTAAAGTTGTTGCTATCTAATTATTTTACTAATTACTTGAGTTGTTTCTTTGGAAATCTTTATGTTACTCATTATGTTACAGATCTACATTGTAAATAAACCCTTATTGATTTTATTATAAAATACTGTCAACCAAGGACACTGGTAAAACACTGTTTATTTAAAAATATATATCTGCAAACAGTTAATTTTACTGAAAAGTCTGTTAAAGTAATAGAAAGTTCATAATACATATAAACTTTATTTCAGAGAAAATCTGATAACTCTCTATTTTATGAACAAAATCTCTTATAACAACATAAATTTCGTAATAAATAGAATTTTTTAAATAAAATAAACATTTTTTACTAACGTCTTTGCTGGCAGTATTTTTCTATAAAATCAACGATTTCTTTATTGTGTACTGAGGAAAAGACTATTAATTTTACTTTCTTTTGTCTTAGGGAGGTATTTTATAGTTAATGCTTCACAACTGATAAGTATATTATGAATTTCATATTATGTTTTCTGAGCGATTTTAACTCAAAAATAAAAAAGGCAGCTTTTTGGACAGATATTGTTGCATTACAGTCCCTTTATGCCCACGACAATGAAAATCTAGTCGGTTGTGTCAATCCCAAAACTTTCTTCTATTTCATACATGTTAATATTTCAAAAAGTAAATACATTTGTTGATGCTTCAACATTACATCAACTTTGATTTTCATCTTAAATTTCTGATTCATTTTATTAACCGGATTAAAAACGAGTTAATCTCTATAATAATGTTTAATTAAATCAATATTATTGTTATTCTGTTGTACATCGTTTCTATTGTAATGCTTGCGAATCGCCGGGTTAGCCAGATGCGAAGTGCTCGACGCTGCCTGAGCACATATATACAACAGAAAAACGAAAATTCCAGAAAATAGCTATCACAGTACCCCCCTCCCCATCCAGGAAATATCGTCATTTTAAACTGAGACCTACTGTCAATAGCTGAAAATATGCGGAAAACTGTAACAATCATTTATTGCATAGGAATGTATGGGCACAAGTGACGTGTTAATGTGGAAGCACAGGAAAGAAACATGAAAGGAATGTTTATTGAGAGCGTCATTAACAAGTGCTATGTTTACAACAAGTGTTTAAAACTGCATCAATCAATGTTAATACATACATGATTGAGTCAACGAAGCTATTGGCGTTCAGATTCAAAGATACCAAGTATTTCAAACACACGTGCATTAGCAATAGATATTCAAGCGACGAGATCATGTAAAGAGTTAACTGGAGCCACATAAGAAGACTCTTCAGATGGTCTCATAAGAAGTAATCGAGATTCAATAAATCGGGAGATCGGGATGGCCAAAGGACTAGTCCAGCATACTGAGAACAGGTAGTTGTTATCGTATTTTTCTGGAAGACGTTTTAGCAGAACTACTTCAAGATGTTCCGAGCGCCAATCGCAAGCGACTGTGGCTTCAGCATGATTGGGGGGGGAGGGGGGCATTCCATTTCAGCACTGTTCTATGCAGTTACCTAAATGCCACTTTTGGGGCACGATGGATTGGCGTTCCACGTGTTTGTGCGACTCCAGGAGGATCTCGTTGCTCAAATAACTATAGCTGCTACACGTGTGCGTGAAATACCTGGCATCTTTGTAAGTGTCAGTCAATCGCGCCACCAACAATGCTAAACATGTGTCACTGTTGGTGGACGCAATTTTGGACATTTATTATAAACATTGCACTTGCCAATAACGCTGTCAATAAACACTTTGTCTTTCCTTTTGTGCCTTATTTCTCGTGATTGCGACTCACCGCGGCACTTCCGCCTATACATTCCTATACAGAAAATTATTGTTATAGTGTCCTGTACCAATCCTTAAATTTGTACCCTAAATTCGGGATAAACCTGTTACATATATAACATTTGGTCCAATTCATTCTATTCATAACTTCATATCCTTTTCGATCATACAATGAAGACACGTACACACATAAACACGGACAAACATACATTTTGTTAAAATATTTTTTCGATATTTCTGACGCCTAAAACACATGTAAATCATTCGTAGAAAAATTCGATTACAATATTTTCTTCTATTATAGAAAAATAAAGTAAAAAATGTTCTCACAAGGGGACAAGCAAACATGATGCTCACCGATTTTTATGTATTTAAGGTATGTCGTAGAGTTCTTATCCCTAATTGTTCTTGTGATTTCGTCAAATGAACCTTAGATTTTGAGAAATTGTGGGTCAAAGTTCAGCATACACTTCACATACTCATTAATCTGCAACTATCAATAAATAATTCGTTGCGTGACCGCAAAGTGCTCGTCCGCCAGCCGGAGGGTCCGAGTTCGTTACTGCCTCCAGACTTTTTTTTTTTTTTTTTTTTTAGTGAATTTCACATTTTTGACACTTTACAAATTTTAACCGTAGTTTTGAATTTCTACAGCTCTGAAATTTTGATATTTTCCTTAGCAAATCGATTTACGTTTTCGACTTTTGCGACAATTTGACTTTTTTTTCTTTTTTAATTAATTTTATATTTTGACACTTTACACTTTTTAAGCATTGTTATGAATTGCTCTAACTTTGAATTTTTTTATATTTTCCTAAAAAATATACAATTACGTTTACGATTTTTTTTCATGAAAATCTATATTTATCTTATTTGTAAACCAACATCTTTACTGACAAATATCTAAACTATTTTATGTCTAGATTTTTTTGTAATTATCATTTAGCTTTATATATTTTTATATTTTAAACAAAGTTTAAAGATAGTACATGATATATACATATTTACTTTATGGAAATTAAAGTGAAAATTTATTATTTCGTGTAAATTATAAATAATAATTTTGACGTGAAATGTATAAATGTATTTATCTTTAGATGAATAAAAATCGACAAATTATTTTTCAAAATATTTTTTCATTCCAACAAATAATGATAATAAATCAAAATTTGTCAACTGGAAATGTAAAAATCGTCCGCGGATCCCATATGACCCAAAACTTATGATACATACGTATTTTTGTTTTAAGAAATCGTCAGATAGACTTTTCTTAATAATATCTTAATAAATACAGTTTTTTATTGATATTTTGTATCTTCTTTTGAAGACAAGTACTAAGTAAAAAGTTATGCTCTATACAAGAAATTGTTCCGTCTTAATATTCCATTTTGAATATTTTTACGATATATGTCACCCGATTAAGTGCATATTTACTTAAATGTCAATGACAGTAATAATAAACATTTTTGCATTTCATCATTTGGCATATTTTAATATATTTAAAATAGACCAAATATACAGACCCAGATATTTATTTTATTTTTGTTTTCTAATAAAATATTATGCATTATTTGAAACTTCTATTTAAAATATGAAAAGGTACAAATAATAATAATTTTATGAAAACAAATTTTCTGCACAAATTAAACACAGGTATTTCCGTCAACAGTTTAAAAATTATTGAAAAACATAGTTTTCATGAAATCTCACAAACGTAAATCGATTTTTTAGGAAAATATCAAAATTTTAAAGCTGTAGAAATTCATAACTTTGGTTAAAATTTATAAAAAATATGAAATTCCTTTTATAAAAAGTAGAAAATCAGGAGGTAGCATAGAACTCGTGCCCATCGGTTGGCGGACGAGCACGCTGTGGCCACGCCATGAATTACTCGTCGAAAGTTGCAAATTAATGAGTGTTTGAAACGTATGCTGAACTTTGACCTGCAGTTTCTCAAAATCTAAAGCACATTTGAAGAAATCCTTTTACCAGAAAAATTAGGGATAAAAACTCTACAATATACTGTAAATTCATCAAATTCGGTGAGCACTATGTTTCGTGATCCCCTTGTCAGTAAAATTAATTCTAAATCACTCTGACTATTTAAACCCTAAGATGGTTTTGAGCCCAAAGTCTTTCAGACAGCATTCTGAGTAATGTACAGGATGATAAAAAACTGTACTGTAGATGACAATTTTTAATGTATATGTTCTTTTAAATGTCATTAAACCTATGATTATGTATAATTACCGGTGATTATTCATAATCACCACTAAACTTGTAAATCTGATAAATTATTGAATATTTGTCAAACTTACCGGTTAGTTTATAAAATCCCTAACTCGTAATGGGGAATTAACAAAATTCCATAACTTTAAGAAAATTCGTTCAGTTTGCATAGTTCTCCGTCAGTTGCCGGCTGGCTGAGGTGTGTAACTGACATATCGAACAGCGCTGCTTATATTGCTGTTTTACGTTATTTGATGTAGAAATGAACTCCATCGGAATATTCTCGATAACTTGAAGTAATTGTGGGTCGTCTGTCTTCTGGGGTCGTGAAGTATGTCCGTCTACACGTCACATGCATTTTTCGGGTTTTGTGGCGTATAAGAAGAGAAGAAAGAGGTCTACAGAACGAAATCAATTACCAGGTACACAAAACTTTGGTAACTTAGGAAATTTCACCATATTTTGGAAAATTCTCCATCTTTTTTACAATATCGTACAGCTTCTTCCACAGATCCGCGCATATTTTTAATATGCGCGGATCTGTGGAAGAAGCTGTAAGATATTGCAAAAAAGATGGAGAATTTTCCGAATATGGAGAAATAACAAAGTTTTGTGCTTCTTCTGAGAAATTTAATAAAGCATTTGAGTTGGCTGAGTCAAACAAATTATCCGACGTCAAAGAGTTATTTCTGGCTTTCTTCTTACGCTATAAATTAACTTTGGAGGGACTGATACAACATAATACAAATGAGTTGAATAATTCATGTGGAATATGGATATATGTAAGAACTAAAAGAACTTCTTAAAACACCATCAAAAACTTTTAAATACGCTAGACCTTTCGAAAGATCTGAGTCTTTCTTCGTCAGGCGCAAAGAAGACGTGCTTCTACTATGAAAGCAGCAGCAAGACTCAGTCTTGCTGCTGCTTTCATAGTAGTCTTACTGCTGCTTTTATAGCAGAAGCACGTCTTCTTTGCGCCTGACCAAGAAAGACTCAGATCTTTCGAAAAGCCTAGCGCATTTAAAAGTTTTCATGGTGTTTTAAGAAGTTCTTTTAGTTATTATATATTCACGCCAGTTTCAACTTATTTTCTATGGATATATGGTCCATCAAGAAGCAGTAAAGATTACGCAGTTAAACAGTAAGAGATTTTTAATGTTGTTACTGCACAAAATAATCCGAATTTATTACATTTCCCATTACGAGTTGGGGATTTTATAAAGTAACCGGTAAATTTGAAAATATTCAATAATTTATCACATTAACCAAGTTTAGTGGTGATTATGAATAATCATCGGTAATGATGCATAATCACCGTTTTGTTACATTGACCATAACATATATATGCGAAATCAGTTTAACTTTTAAATAGCGAAATTATGTGAAGCGCATAAACTTCGTGCGTTTTAACTCTTTAAAAAAATAAATTTATTTCGATTATGCAATTCGTTTATGTAAGTTTCTGCAAAGCATATTATAACTTTTTTTTGTTTATTTACCTATAATCTTTCCATTTTTTGCGATTTTTTTGTGATTTTTTAGCGCAATTATACAATAATAATAATGGGTTTGTTACAAATGAAAGAACATATCTTGCAGTTTTAAAAACAATTTTTTATTTGTAAATTGGGTGAAAAATGGTCTTGTCGATTTGAGACAAAACTTTTCTGATTTAAATCGCACAAAAAAACATTTAGAATTCGAATAATGAAAAATGCGTCTATTAGGGACTACAAAATAGTATATACTAGATAGTACCCGTCAAGATTTGACGGTAAATAACTTGGATGTTCCATTAGAAAAATTCTTGAATTTTGAATTAGTTGCTTTTAAATTAATTATTGAAATCGTGACAAATTTTTATATTGCATAAGTGATTCATATTTCTTGAAAGCGCGCTAGAGGGTGCTGTCAGTCTAACCTATTGAATGAAGTGAAAGAACTTTAAGTTTATAATTTACAACCAATTATGCATTCCTTTTATCAGAAATTTACCGAAAAATACTGGGCAGAGCATTTATTTTTACTTACTACAGTCTCATTTTTCTTGTTGAAAAAATAACAAAATAACAATATCTATTTTTATTTTTATTTTTTTAACTACACGACCTTTAAAAGCTGCCATGCATTTTATTTATATCAGTCTCTAAAAGCCTAAATTTTAAACTTGATGTAATTAACGATTTATAATATATATTTTTTATTCCTTGAATTTTATTTTACTTTTTTCTTCATTTTTTAAATATTAAACCATGATATCAATATAATTTATTTTATTGTTCTTATATGAATATTTTCCTTTCTTTCCGTTTTATTTATTTATTTATTTATTTATTTTTTTACGGAAAAGAATAGTAAACTTTTCCTTCTGACTCACATACTTAAATATTCTTGATAATGGTAAAAAAATATAAACAAAAGTTGTAGATCAGCTTAATTTATTTAATTGATAATTACAAGCAAAATATTTTAGGTTAAATATTTTAAATATAAAATTATTTTTTCAAAATAATTTTGAGTGTCAAATTTTATTTAATGATAAACCATTCAAATAATAATAAAATCAAAATCATATAACTTCTCCTCTAAAAAAAATATGTCATTAACGAAATGAATTATCGCCAAAAATCATTTTGCCGGGCGTTGGGCTCGAACCTACGTTGTCTACGAAAGTTCGGAGCTTTAAACTGGTGCTCTAGACCACTCGGCTAACCAGACCTGCTCATCCTTTCCTCTAAATGGAAAATCTAGTAAATTTAACTTCACGCATGCGCAATTGTGTGAATATTTTAGTCTTATCTTACAGAATCAGGTTTTCGCTTTAATATATATGATTATAAAAGCATGAAAGTTTCAAACAAATCGGTCGATCCAATCTCGAGTTCTACCTTGTACTTGGTACCGATTTGTAAAACAGTTTCCAGAAAGACTGAGAAAAAGTTTCACAACGTTTTTAAACATAGATAACAGTGACAATTTTCCATTTACATAAAATCATCTATACATGCCACATATAATAAACATTCCTGTACTTCCTCTTTCTCTCTCTCTCTTTTTTTTTTTTTTTTTTTTTTTTTTTTTTTTTTTTATAACAATAGACTAAAAATGAGCACGTTCACGGGAACACCAAAAGGCGGATATCTTTAGAACCAATAAGAATTTCGAAAAAAAAAATACCACAAAGTTTTTGAGGGTTTAAGGAGTGAAAACAAGTGGGTAAGTGTGATACAGATCGCACAGAGGGTTTCGTTTAATATTCCTTTCAAAACACTTTATCCTTTTGAAAAATCTGTTAGTTCCACATTTCGCAACCAGAGGCGCACTCTATTCTAATCAAACCTCAATCCGAAGGAAAATCCGTTTTACATAATATCCGTAGATATATTAGTCGAGGGGATTTGGCCCATAGCACTCGAGATAAGTACGCGCCCCTGGCGGTAAAAAGTGGAACTGAAATATGTAAGACTATGGTGCACAATATAAAAGAATGGTCAAAGGGGTGTGGGCAAAAGTTGGAAAAGTGCTCCAATGGTGAAAAGGGTGGAGGTTAGAAAAACTGCTTAGAATATACAAGTTAGAGCACGGAGGAGTAAATAATATAAGACTTTTTGAAAATTTTATGATTTGACGTGTGGTCTGCGGTATTCAGCTATACGTATGCAAAAATTCATGTCTCCAACTTAATTAGGGGCTCTCTCAGAAAGAATTGCTTAAAATACATATGTGGTAGCTCAAAGGGTTAAACTTAAGACTTTTTCAAGATTTTATGATTTGTCGCCTGGCCTCAGGTGTTCTGCTATAAGTATGCAAAATTTCAAATCTCCAATTTAATAAGGGGCTCAATCAGAAACAGTTGCTTAAAATACGCATGTGGGAGCCCAAACGGTTAAATGTACGGCTTTTTCCAATTTTTATGATTTGTCGCATGATGTTGTTCAGCTATAAGTATGCAAAATTTCACGCCTCCAACCTAAATAGGGTGTCACTTAGAAAGAATTGTTTAAAATACACATGTAGGAGACCAAAGGATTAAATGTACGACTTTTTGAAAATTTTATGATTTGTCGTTTGATGTGAGGTATTCAGCTATAAGTATGCAAAATTTCACGCCTCCAACCTAATTAGAGGCTCACTTAAGGTTAAGTACGACTTTTTCAAAATTTTATAATTTGCCGTTTAATGTGAGGTATTCAGCTATAAGTATGCAAAATTTCACGCCTGCAACCTAATTAGGGGCTCACTTAGAAAGAATTGTTTAAAATACACATGTGGGAGACCAAAGGGTTAAATGTACGACTTTTTGAAAATTTTATGATTTGTCGTTTGATGTGAGGTATTCAGCTATAAGTATGCAAAATTTCACGTCTGCAACCTAATTAGGGACTCACTTAGAAAGAATGGTTTAAAATACACATGTGGGAGCCCAAAGGGTTAAATGTACGACTTTTTCAAAATTTTATGATTTGTCGTATGATGTGTGGTGTTCATCTATAGGTATGCAAAATTTCAAGTCTCCAACATGTATAATTTCTGAGAACGGGCTCTGTGACGGACAGGCAGACAGACAGAGGAGCGAGACGAATAGGGTTTCGTCAGATGAACGAAACCTTAATAAGCAAACAAATTCCAATTAAAAAAAATATATATATATATAACATGCTTTAAGCAACAAGAGCTTGACATTAATTGGAATATTTTAAATGTTTTAATTTTTAACACATTAAATAATGTTGTAATTATTAGTATTATGATAATTATGTAATTATATTAGTAGTAGTAGTAGTAGTAGTAGTAATATAATAATAATTTAATTATTAGATAATGTTATTAAAATTTAATTCTTCGTTTCCGAAAATTATTTAACTGTTGTGATTTCTTAAAGAAATTTTCTGGACAATTGAAAACTTTTATGGATAAAAAAATGCATTCGTTTATTTTTAAAACTCGTTCACATCATATCAATAATGCTTCTAGTTGAAAAGGTTTCTTTTCATAAAATAGTATTCGTGACGTAGATCGACAGATGTTTTTGAAGTTCATGTCAACAAAATCTATTTTGATGTAACTAAAATACTCTAAAAACTTCGAAATAAAAAGTTTCTTTAAATTTTTATGTGCTTGCAATAAAGTACTGACATAGTATTTTTCTCGATTTTATTTTCCCTTTTCCTGGTAAAATATGTGAAATAATTTCTCTTTTGTATGAACTATAAAATTTTCTTGTGGTCATTTTTGTAAAAGAAAAATATTATTGTAGTTAAAACAGTCATGGGTAAATATTTGGATGTCAATTTTAAAATAAATACTTCAACTAATTCATATTTACATGCTTTTAATTAGTACTAGAATTCGTAATAAAGTTTTAACAAGACTTCAACTATATTATCTACACTATAAAAGAGACAGAATTTACGTAATCTATGAAAATATAATAAAACCACGAGAGAAATAATTCAATAACCTATTCCGAGTAACCCAAGATTCCTAAAAACGTCCTTAATCTTTAGAAACCTCAAAAACTAGTATACATTGAAACCTCCCTGTGCGACCACCTCCATTAAACGACCATTTTTTCATGGAACGAAATTTATTCCCATAGACTCAATACTAATTTTACCTCTATTAAGAGACCACCCCAGTTATACTCCCTTCATGAGCGATCAATTTCTTTGAAGAAAATTAAACAAATTCCGTTTTTTCCTGGCTGCTTGAAAAAGGTTTTATTACTACACTGTAAAAAAAAAAAAAAAAAAAAAAAAAAAAAAAAAAAAAACGACATTTTTACAGTACAAAGTACTGTTCATCTCGCGCACAAACTCGATCACAGTTGAATGTACTGTATCTTTCTTTGGTTTTCTGACTATTTAAACATGGAAAATACAGTAGTTGCGTAAAATTAACAGCACAATGTACTGGTAATTTGGACGCCAGTAGTTTGTGCTGTGGTCCAAATGCGTCCAAAATTACCAGTACATTGTACTGTTAATTTTACGCAACTACTGTATTTTTCATGTTTAAATAGTCAGGAAACCAAAGAAAGATACAGTACATTCAACTGTGATCGAGTTGTGCTGGCAAATTTACAGTGATTTTTTTACAGTGTATAATAATTCCAGAGAGTGCATTATTCATCAAACTTCTAAACAAAGTTTACAATTTTTATTTTTTCCGCTACCTTTTAAGTGTTTAACCCCCTTTGTGCCTTTTTAGGCAATGAATTTAACTCTGATGACAAATAAGGATGACGGTCAATAAACTCCGTTGCCCTAATCTGTCAGGAAATTCTCAAAGAAACAGATAAATTAAGGAAATCGTCCTCATTTGTTCATGTCCAAAAGAATCGTATTTATTTACTGAACATCGAAAGGACTTGGATATAAAAGTTATAAAAGATGAAACCGTAAAATCAAAGCAAACGTCAATGTATTCCTTTTTTAAACTCTACAGTAATTAACTTATGTAATTAACTTTTGGTTTAATACTTCAATTTTCACATTTTTTCCTAATGTGAAAAATAAATTTTAGTAACATTAATTGTTACCTTTTTTTCAACAATTAAAATCTAGATTTAAACATGACCTCCATTGAGAGACAACCTCTCGGTACGGCTAATTTTTATTGGAACGGAACTTGGTCGCTTTAGGGAGGTTTTTATTGTATCTTCTAGATTTTAAGAAGCATTTCTAAAAAAACTTCTTTTATTGACACGGATTTGCGGAAACGTTTCTGGATACTTATTATAGTGTATTAATTAGTTTTCTCAAACAAGAAAGATGCTATCATTTCTCAAGTAAACATTTTCTGTTTCAAAAAAACATGTTTTACAGACAAAACTGATAAATTAACAGCATTAATATTAAAATTAAAATTAATATTACTTTGTTACTCATGCAGGTTTAAATTCAGTTACGCAACTGAAAATATTTAATTGAGAGTTGATATCATCCTATAACCGATATTCCGGTTTGAGAAAACTGAGTAATGCACTGTAAAAACTACAAGGAAATGCTTACAAACGTCAGAGAACATACAAAACAGACTTCGTTTTTATATTAAATAATTAGATAAGCTGGTGTGATATGACAAGATAAAAATAACTTCTTAAAAACACCTGTACCATTAATAAATGGGCAAGGCCTTTCGAAAACTAGTTTTCTTCATGAGGCGCAGAGAACACGCCCTACTACTTTGAAAACAGCAGCAAGACTGACAGAGAACAGGTAAGGGCAAGGGACAAGTTGAAAGAACAGCAAATAGGGAAGTATGGCTCAAGAAACAGCCAATAGGAAAGCAGAAGGCATCAGCCAATCACACAACAGCATTATCGAAAGAGAAGAACAGATACCAGCAGGAGAATAATGAATCAATTTAATACAATCTAAGTTTAAATGCAAATATATAAAATAATACATAATTAAATCAAATAAAAATTAGCAATTAAAAAGTAAGATAAATAAATAAAAAATAACAGTAATAACTAAATAAATGATAAGAAATGTATATATGTACACTGCTCGAAACAATTAGGGGAGCACATCGTTTTAAAAAAATTACACAAGTATTTACACCGATAAGTAACGTAAAACAAAACAGCTATAATTTAAAGCGTAGTAGAAAACATATAAGAAAACTTCACATGCAAATCAAAATTTATGACATCAAAAACTTGAAAAAGGAGAGAAGTGCAGAAATTGGGATTTTGCAGAATCGTCTGTTTCACCTTCTCAGCTGTAAAATTCAATTGCTCAGATTGTGTTTTGAGAAAAGGAGACTTGAAAATGTCACAACAATGTGATTTACCGGAATCCAAGTCTTGGCGTATTATCGGGAAAGTTTAATTTAGGGAAAAACAACGAAATATAGCGGACACTGTTGGAATGGCACGAAGTGTCACTACAAGGCTGTGGAATCGATTCCAAGACACGTGTAACGGTAGATATCCACAAGGGCAAGGTCGGCTATGTGCTACCATAAAACTTCATGATCGATATATCCTGTTAACGGCACGTCGAGACGGAACGGGCAATGCTACTCAGCTGCAAACACAGTTGTTCTTGACCACAGGACGAAGGATGTCCAGCCAAACAGTCCGAAATTGGCTTCCTCAGGGTGGTCTCTATGCATGTAAGCTAATAGTTCCGTTGATTTCAAGCAACTGTGTGGCCCAAAGAAGGTGGGCAACTGAACATTGAATTTGGGGGCAACGTTGTTCGAGTCAAATTCTGTTTACAGACGAGTCCCGATTCAGTCTGGATATACCAGCTGATGTGTTTTGGCATGGAGAGAAATGGGCACTCAAAATAATTCCACATTCGTTCGTGAAAAATCACAATACAGACGAGGTAAGTTAACGCTATGTGCTGGAATCAGCGTAGTTGGGCGTACGGGTTGCGTATCACTCAGAATGGCACTTTGACGACCCGAAGTTATACAGACACCTCATGTCGTATTTCACGATGAAGAAATTGGTGATTCCTTCCCATGCATGATAATGCCAGACTGCACACAGCTCGTTTTGTGGAGAACATGCTTAAAGTTGAAACACTGCAGCGTATGGAATATCCAACAAGCTCTCCTGACCTCAGTCCGATCGAGCATGTTTGGGACGCACTCGGACGATACATTGCAGAGAAACTGGCTTTGTTTTATTGTCCGGGACTTGGAGATTGCAATTCTTGAGGAGTAGAACAGTACTCCCCAAAAACTTATTGATAATGTCATCGAATCCATGGAAAAAAGTCCTTCCGGCCAGTGCCGGGAGGAAGAGGTAGCTTTCATAATCCTTATTTAAAAAAAGCCAAATTATATCATTCAAACACACGAAGCTCAATTTAGTGGAAACCGAATATAGCAGATTCAATACTAATTTTTATCAATATAATGAATGAGAATTTCGCGAAATTAGTCAGCTTTATCCAAGCTGCTTTTCTTTAAAGTAACATATATTTGGCTGCCAAATTCGGCAATTTCTTAAAGTGCCTGTCATTTTAAGAAAACATGGTGAATGAGGCTAAGCAGTGAACTTGGTCGAGACCTCAGTAATTGCTGCGCACATGCTCACTCACATCGGAATCGGTTAATATATAGGAGTGCTGTCGCATGCAAAAAATCAGATTTTTCAAAATGTCACCCACAATAGAAATTGAAACTGCTATATCTGAGCCATTTTTTAAGGTAAAGACAAACAAAAAATGCTCCTGAATCCTTATATTAAGGTCAAATACTTAAGAAAGAAACCTTTTTCAATTTCTAATTTTTTTGCACCTCACTTTAAATATATATATTTTTTTTTAATTTAATGGTCGCCATTTTGAAACAAGATGGCTGATGAATCTGGCCAGCGAATTTGGTCGAGGTGTTGATGTATACTATCCACATGCCTTCTTACATCGAAATAGGCGAATACGTGTGTTATCGCGTGACAAATACAAGATCGTTTCAAAATGTTAGCCATGTTAGAAATTCAAAATTCAATCAACCATTTTTTAAGATATAAACAAAAGAACAAATTTTCAGAAACAAAAACTGCTCCGGAATCTTTGTATCAAGGCCAAACACATAAAAAAATCTTTTTCATTTTCCAATTGTTTAATACCTCATTTTGAATTTTAAATTTAATTTTTTTAAATGGCAACCCTTTTGAAACAAGATGGCGAATGAAGCTGGAAAACGAACTCGGTCGAGACATTGGTATGTACTATGTACAGGCCAAGTTACATCCAAATAGGTTCATAATTACGCCTGTTATCGCGTGACAAAAATCAGATCGTTTTAAAATGTCAGCCACAAGAGAAATTCAAAATTCTATTACTCAGCCATTTTTTTTAGATATAGACGAAAGAAAAACTGTTCCGGAATCTTTGTATTAAGGTCAAACACATACAAAAAAAATTCTTTTTCACTTTCCAATTTTTTGGTATCTCATTTAAATTTTTTTATTTTTTTAAATGGCCGCCATTTTGAAACAAGATGGCGGATGAAGCCGGCCAACGAACTCGGTCGAGATATTTGTATGTACTATGTACACACCAAGGTACATCCAAGTCGGTTCATAAATACGCCTGTTATTACGTGAGAAAAATCTGGACGTTTCAAAATGTCAGCCACGCTAGAAATTCAAAATGCTATAACTCAGCCATTTCTTAAGATATAGACGAAACAAAAACTGCTCCCGAATCTTTTTATCAAGGTCAAACACATAAGAAGAAAATATTTTTTCAATTTTTAATTTTTTGGTACCACATTTCAAATTTAAATTTTTCTTAAAAATTTAAATGGCCACCATTTATAACAAGATGGCGGATGAAGCTGACCAACGAACCCGGTCGAGACATTGGTATGTACTATGTATAAACGAACTTACAGCCAAATGGGTTCATAAATACGCCTTTTATCGCGTGACAAAATTCAGGACGTTTCAAAATGTCAGCCACGCTAGAAATTCAAAATGCTATAACTCAGCCATTTTTTAAGATATAGACGAAACAAAAACTGCTCCGGAATCTTTGTATAAAGGTCAAATACATAAGAAAAAATATTTTTCCATTTTCAATTTTTTGGTACCACATTTCAAGTTTTAAAATTTTTTAAAAATTTTAAATGGCCGCCATTTTGAAACAAAACGGCGGATGAAGCTGGCCAACGAACTCGGTCGAGACATTGGTATGTACTATATACACACCGAATTACATCGAAATCGGTTCATAATTCCGGGAGTTACAGTGTGACATAGGTCATATATATATATATATATATATATATATATATAACCAATAATTAAACATAACCTACCACCATCAAAAACCGTAATATTATGAATTAAAGCTGTAAGTAAATATAAAAAAAAAGATTAAATTATTTATAAGAATTATTATGGAAGAAAAATAAGAAAGTGGACACCGACAAATAATGGAAATGCTTATATATTGAATTACGTTTTCAAGGGCACAGAATTCAATGATATAAGCAAAATGGTAGTTTTCTGTGGGAAAAATAAGCTAAAGCTAAAAGTTATTTTCCCCTGTGCCCTAACAACCATTAAAATCAAGTGAATTGATTAAAAATGAAAACAGAATGAAACAAATAATATGAATTGGAAAAAACAATAAAACCTATTTAAATATTTATAGGATATAAAATGAAATAATAAACACCATACCGATTAATATTTTAGAATAAATCCACGCTCACATGGCACCCATATCGTAAAGATTAAGGTTAATAAAACAGTTAAGAAATCACAGTAATTGATACCATAGGATGCAGTTAATACATATTGAAATAAATGTTAAATAACTTTTAATATAATATAAAATAATATAAATAGAAAGTAATTACATAATTAAAATGCACTATTAAATTAATTAAAAACCGTTAAACAATATCGTCAAAATTTAGCTAAAAATTCCCCCTGGTGTAGTAAATTATAACTGAAATGTAGCTGGAAGAAGTAAATCTAGAACTTATCGAAAAAAAAACACAAATTGTGGTGCTGCCATCTAGTATTACATTTATGATTTAATTGTCAAAAGACTTGCTTCAATTGTAAGCAATTGAATGTAACAATTGTTTTATTAACAGCAAAACCAAAAATATCCTTATATATAGATAATTATAAACTGAATATAAACCACACAATGTATTAAAAAAAAAAAAAAAAACTATTGTTAATAAAATTTAAAAAGCATACAAAATATTCTATTAGCAAATTTATTTAAACTACACTAAGGATTTAAATAATTCTAGAACATATATAATATAGCATATAGCTATATGCTATAAAACAGAATAAATTCATTAATAATTAATATAAATAATTATTAAAAATATAAAAATCTTTAATAAAACTCTATTATATATAAGATAATTATAAAATGAACAGGATATAAAAAACATATGGTAGTATAAAGAAGGTGAACTGATACTTAAATTCCAATTACCTAAAAAGCACAAATATAGTGTGTGGATTATTTTATACATCCATAAAAATCCTAAAAGTATGAATGTGGGACATTCAAAAACAATAAACCGATAATAAATTATATAACACTAGGTGAAAATAAATAAATATTAAAATATTAATAAGAATAGAGGAATAATAATAAATATAATTACCCAATTTTAATCCATACAGTATAACTTTATTTATATTAAATATACTTATATGTATATTAATCACTATAAAAATGGCATACTATTAGTAATTAATATGATATTGTCCTTATTAAATTAAAATTTATAACAAATGATTGTAAATAAGATTAAACAATAATAAAGCTAATAATTAATGAAATTCACCAATTACATATAAAATATCAAATCAACATCCTTAAATTATAGTAATAATACAAAAGCCCCATTTTTTTATATATATAAATTAACCATTGTGTATTATCCAGACAACACCACCCTCCTCCGTACTCTAACATATACCCACCCAACCATCCTATAATAATTTTTTTATGTTATTTTACAATTTTTATTTTTTATAGAGATTTTTTTTATTTTATAATTTTTTTGTAATTTTGTTTACGCATGTGTTAATTTGTTTTAAAAGATCATGTAAGAAAAATACTAATTGTATATTAAAGAATATATGAATTTTTTTGGAAAACCATGATTTAATGCATCATAAATTAGTTTTTTAATATTATTGTTAATTAGAGGAGAAGAACATGAACATTTTATTCTATATAAATGATTAAGTATTATATTTCGAAATACAGAATGATGTAGACAAGATTTAAAATTTGTAAATGTATTAACTTTGAATTTAAATTCTTTACGTTTGTCATATAAATCTGTGATTGTTTTGTTGTCTGTTATTGTAATTTTAAGATCTAAGAAGTTAATTGTATTGTTAGATAAAAGGTTTTCCGTAAATTCCAAATTAGTGGGATAATCTACTGGAAATGGAGTAATTGCAGAATGATCAGTATCAATTCAAATTATGTCATCAATATAACGATATAAATGTAGATTATTATTAGTAAAATTACGTTCATAATGATATAAGTATAAGTCTGAGAGTAAACTGGATGTACAACCGCCTTGTGGTATACCGACATGCTGTAAATATAAAGTATTATCTTGCAAGATATAATTATTATAGATAATGAAGTTAGTTAAAGATTTAAAATATGCAATATCAATATTAGATGGTAATTCCAGTTTTTTATAATACTTTTTAAATAATGCATTTATAATTTTATGTAAATCTAATAGGTCTATATTATTAAAAAGATCTTTGAAGTCATATGTTGTTATATTATATACACAATGAAGATTTTTTAAAATATTGACAAGTTGATAGCTATTTTTTATACAATGTGTATTATCATTGTTTGTAGTAAGTACATATAATTGATTAAGAATTTTTAAGAGAAGTTTATTGGCTTTATTATTATATGTATTGCAACCAATAGTTACAGTCCTAAATTTAATTGGAGTTTTATGAAATTTGGGAATATGAACTAAATATGGATAATTAAAGTTAGTAGATAAAATATTTAATAGTTTATAATAACTTCGAATTTTACGATTATTTACAATTACATTTTCATTAGTTTTTTTTAAAATGACTTATTAGAAGAAATACAATTTGTAAGAAGTTGGTGATAATAAGATTTACAAATAATAGCATAATTATTAGGAGATTTGTCTACATATGTAATAACGTAGTTTTTTTGTAATTTAGTAATTTGTTGGAAAATATGCTGTGTATTAATAGAAACCAAATCAGCCATTTTTTTTTTTTTTTTTTTTTTTTAATATATATATCAATTTTGAACGGAGGGTGGTTCCGGGGTCTGGGGGTCATGATCGATGAAAATATACCAAAATTTTTTGAAATCGCTTTCCTCCGAACGGCTGCAATAGGTAGCTTTTTGTAAAGAAAGCTACCTAAAAGGTGTACGACAGTTTTATCTATTATAAGGGAACACACGCCACATTAAATACCCTGTATCATTCCTAAACTGTTCTTTTTTTGTCATTTACAGGTAATCAAATTGTTGCCCTAAATTATCTTTTCACGTTCTATCCATCATTTCAAAGAATTTAAGTTCTCTTACAAATTCTTGGGGTCTTTTTTCTGAATTTCGCATTGATACACATGTTACTTTCAATTTTATGCCCATGCATGACTGTCTCGCACTGTTCTCTTCACCTTTTTTGCTTGCTCCCCTAATTTTTTTTCAGCAGTGTGTATATATATATATTAATACCAAAACTAACATTAAGTAATTTAAAAATATAAATATTATATGGTAGGTGTGAACAGGTTTTTCCATGCTGCCAAGAGCATAGTGGTATCAGATTTTTCATTAACAATATTTTCCCGATTAAGAAAAATGGCTACATTTTTAAGAAAGCCCAATTCACATGTGTTATTGGCATTAATGGTAATTTTTGCATTTTGAAAATTAAAACTATGGTCAGAATCTAAGAATGCTTAGCAATAGACAATTTAGAAATTTTCTGATTATTAACATAACGAGAGTATTCTTTTAAGCGGATTTCAAGATTTCTGTTAGTTTGATCAATATAAGAAGGATGGCAATCACTACAAGGAACATTATACATTCCCCGTTTACGAAAATGAGGAACCGGAGACTTAGTTGACAGAAGTTGGTATTTATTCACAGATTTAAAAATAACATAAAAGTTAAAAAGTTTTGAAATTTAGCTAATTTGAAACATAAAGGAGGATAAAAAGGCAAAACAATCAAATTATCAGGTTTGTTTTTCTCAAATTTAGAAATATCTTTCTTCAATAAAGCTGTGAAGAAATTTAATACATCCTCTAGTAATTCTACTCCTTCTAAATTTGAGAAAACCGAACTTGATAATATGATTATTTTGCCTTTTTATCATCCTTTATGTTTCTAGTTAGCTAAAGTTTTAAGCTTATAATTCCCAGGGTAGAGTGCGTTCTAGAAATTCGTAATTCAGAGAATCTGAATTCATTCCATAAATGTTAAATAACGAATTTCACTTTACTTAAATAGTAATATGTGTTAATAAATAAAGGAAATATTGATATTTTAAATTCCTGGTGTGGATTTGGAATACCCTAATTAAAATATCCGATAAATTCGAAACACTGATGGTAGCATATATGATACCATGGGCGTTTAGAGGGTTAATTTTAGTGTTATTTTTAAACTTGTCAATAAATTCCAAATCCCTTCTACTAAGTCTCTGGTTCCTCTTTTTTGTAAATGGGGAATCTATAATGTTCCTTGCAACGTTTGTCACATTTCTTATATTGGTCAAACTAAAAGAAATCTTGAAATCTGCTTAAAAGAACACTCTCGTTATGTTAATAATCAGGAAATTTCTAAATCTTCTATTGCCAAGCATTCTTGGGATTCTAGCCACACTCTCAAGTTTCAATTTGCAAAAATTATCTTTAATGCCAATAGGACTTCTGAATGGACTTTCTTGAAAATTTAGCCATTTTTCTTAATCGGGAAATTATTGTTAATGAAAAATCTGATTCAACTATACGCTCTGTAGCTTGGAAAAACATGTAAACACCTACCATATAATATTTATATTTTTTTAATTATTTAATATTAGCTGTGGTATTAATGTATATGTGACATTATTAAATCTTCCTTCGTGATTTCCCTGTTCTATTTTAAATTACTACTCTATATTCAGTAATTCCTTATTCTTAAATAATCTCTATCGTTAATTCCGTTAAATTCCCCTTAATTTAATATCTAGCTTACCCAATTACTTAAATATTAATCTGTTAATTATTCTACCATGATCTCCGATCATTTCTGGGGTTTTGAATGTTCTTTTTAGAAGTCATTTTATCTTATTCCGAGAATTTCATTTCCCGCGTTGAGTAGATTTCATTTCCCACCTTCAATTCTTTTCTACTATCAAATTCATCTCCTCATCTGTCGGTCCTCTTTCCAATGACGTATAATGGCGTGTTATCCTTAATTCTTAATTGGTTCAGAGCACGTGCTACGTCATATTTTTATTACTATGCTCGGTGATTTAAAAAGCGGCTATACGCGATACTCCAGCAGAATTTTCGAGTTTCTGTTTGTAAAACTTCCACCTGGCTGAGTGTCTGACGCTGTGAAGTTTCTAAAAGATTTACCTCCCCCAATTGATGGAATCTAGTATTTGTTCCAAAGTAACGATCAATGGATGTTGAGAATATAAGGTGACAACTCGTCGAAATTATCTATGGCACTGCCCAGTATTCCAGTGAGAACTGCTAGTCGATGTTGTTTAATAAAAATGTGTGACCATAAAATTCTTCGTTCCTTGTCTCCCGAAGAAATTACTTGTGGAAACCACCATTGTTCTGACCATCTGCCACTCGACTGCAAAAATCTTAAGTGTGGAGCGTATGATTATGACCGCTAACATTAATCTACTAAACGGAACGCTGAAAGTGTCGCCCTTGGTTTTCTTACTTGCATCAATCTATAAAAAATAATACGAATGTGACTTTTCATCGATTGTCAAGGTGCTATTGCTGCTCTTATTCTCATCGGCATAAACGATGATCGAATACTTCGATTTGCTCAATTATCTACAAAGTTTCACCTTTTCACAATTACGGCTAATTAATTTAACATATATACATACACACACACACACACACACACATATATATATCCAGTGGCGGTCAAAAGTTTTCGACGGGTTATTTTCTTTGATTTGTTTGCCAGAACGTTTCAGCGAAAAAGAAGCACAATTGCTCCAAAATTTAGGAATAAGAAAATTACCTTTGACCACATGATCATTTTCATTGTATACTGAAGATACTTGATGCAACGGGGAGGAATTCGTAATTCGCGTCTGCAAAAGTTTCCAGCTATTCGTCATTAGTTAGTTTTTGCTATCGGTAAAGTTTTTTTTTTGTTTTTTTTTTGTTTTTTTTTGTTTTTTTTTTGTTTTGTTTTAATTAATCAGCATGAATAACGTAGTTGAAATTGAAAAAGAAAAGTTCAACAATTATTGTTCATAAACGAGTGATTTGTTTGTCGCTAAAGGCCCAATCCTCTCATAAGATTGTGGCAATATTATCGATTTGAACATTTACTGCGAACGATATTTAAAAAATATATAAGGATGGCCATGGCCTTCGGAACTTGCTACGGTCCGGGGAACCTTGGAAAACGACTATTTTTTGGGATACTAGGGGGCTCGGCCCCCTACGAGATACGCTCGCCAACCCCCCGTTCAGACACTGCAGTCTCTAAAAGCACGCTAATTTGATCGGCTTTAAAAAGATTTTGGAAGATTGAATTATAATTAAAAAAAAAACAAAAGCGATCTCCCTATAAACGGGTTTCTATTCATTTCTCTTTGATTGGGGAATTTTACGGAAAAATCAGCTGCTGTTAAAAGATACAATGGCATTTCAAAATCATCTAATATAAAATGAATTAAGTAAACAGAGTCTTTGTCTCTCGGTATTTTTTAACAAAGCGAAAAGAAAGTCCTTTTAAATAAGACATTTTAAATATATCGTTTTTAATCTGACGTAATTTTCACCAAACTTTTCTTTCCCTTTTTAATATTCACGTGAAAATGCTTTTATTAGAAATGAAATATTATTTGCGCTGTCCAAAAAAAAAAAAAAAAATAGTTGAAAAATTCATCTCAAAATATCAAGTAAATGTCGGGCGCTATTTTTAAATTTATACTGTTTTGCAATATTATTTTGTGTTCATTTTATGTAATAACTGTAATGTGACGTAAATGTGATGTAATTTCTCCTATTTAAGACTTCTACCGCATGTTAATAAATTTATTATTTTACAATATCCTTTCTCTGTTAAAATTAATGTGTAATTATAGATGAAGTAATTTTCAATATGTTCCTGCTTTTTATAAGTAATTATTTAATTCTAATTTGAAAGTTTTTTTCTGTTTATAATAGTCACGTGTAAATAAATTTTTAATTTGAAGCAAACATTATTGTTTCCGTTATTTATAAAGTTGGCAACAGGTTAAATTAGTACAATTTTCTGAAATAAGAAAAAAATATATCTCGAAATGCTGAAAATTTGAATTTAAAATAGAAATGAAACCTCGAAAAATGAGTCAAATTAAAAAAATAAATTAATTCTGCACACCGGGAAATTATAACGTATAAAATGATCTAAGAATTATTAAATTCCGATGTATAGTTTTTGCTCCTATAAAACTTTTTTAGTGGAACGATTTTGTCCAAATTTAGCATTAAATATCTCTTAAAATAATTCTTCGATTTGAAAACTGTCTGCATCAGCGTATTTATCAAACACTTCTGTATAAAACCACTGATTTTCATATTTTTGTATGCATTATTTTTCTTAATATTAACGAAGAAAGACCTCCGGTCACAAAAAATTCAAAACCGGCGGCGGCGGTGACAGCGGTAGTTACTTTTTTTTAGAATAGAGAGAAAATTATCAGGAGAAAAGCAGTTGATGACCCGCATAAAAAAGTCGTTGCAATTCCCCGCAAATTACGGTGTAAAATATTGGTGAAATAAGTCGGTCTACAGTATGAAGACGCTTACGTCACGTGGAACTTTATGGAAGAGTCGGTGATAAAAAACCTTTCATAAGTAAAAAGAATAAGAGGGCCTGACTTCCGTTTGCCAAGGAATACAAAGATTCTGATCAAGTAAAAACTAGAAAAAAAGTACTTTTTCCGATGAATCGACGTTCATTCTTTTTGGGAATGATGGCAGAGACTACATCCGACGTCCTAAAAACAAAAGATAAGATTCGAAATATGTTATTCCTACAATGAAACCTAGCGAAGGACACATTATGCTGTGGGGAGCATTTTCTGAAATATGTGTCGGTCCGTTAGTTGAAATCCGCAACAAGACGAATAGTACAATGCATAAGGATATTTTGCAAGATCATTTGTTGCCTTATTGGGGAGGAGGGGGGAATTGTGATCGCAACTATTTGTTTCAGCATGATAACGACCCAAAGCATACTTGTAAGCTTGTCAAACAGTGGCTTTCGCAGAAGCAAATTCCGCATTTGAAATGTACGGCCCAATCATTCGATCAGAATCCAATAGAAAATCTTTGGAACGAACTCTAAAACGTGTGTGGAATTATAAATAGGGGAGAGTCGCCATATTTGGACCGCCGCTTTAATTGGACCGTTGCCATTCTGCCGTTAATTACAGGAAGAGTCTCCATTTACCGCTGAAACCCTACTCATCAGAACGACGTCACTCATGATTAGAAGAAGCAGCCGCCTACCACGTGTTGTTTTCAGACAATTTAAAAAAAAACCTAAAGTTAGCTGTTTTGATCTAATTTTTTCCTTATAAACGAAAGTGAATATTTTAAAACTAAAGTAAGTTGTTATGTTTTCATATATATATACGAATTCATTTGTTTATTGCGCATATTGTACACGCGGATTTGTTAGATTTCGTTTTTGTTCTTAGTCTTGAAATTAACTGTTTTAAAAAAAGGCGCAGTTGCCGTAATTGGGCCAATTTAAGTTGCTTCAATTGGACCAGATTTGCGATCATAAATATTAAAAATAAGTAATGAATTTCAAGGACGCTACTCTTTGTACACCATTTTTTTTATATTTTATAATGGATTACTATCACCAAGCAAGTTTTTTTTTCTTTTTTTGTATACCTGAATTAATTTTTTTATACAGTTTAGGCTTATATAAACATAAAAATATTTTTACATGTCTATGCAATAAATTTTGTTTGCAATGTCTTTTATCTTCTATTTAATTGTATTTATTTTCTTTGAATTCTTTATTCCTACGGCATATTTGATTTACACAGTTGAATTCAAACATTTTCCTCCTGCAGGATATTTGCAATGGCAGACTTTTTACAGTTCCGGAGAATGGAATTATACTTTTTTGCCATTAAAATGCATAAAATCTCAAACCTTGATGAAAATGTTTAAAAAGACATAGACAAACTGTCTGGAAGAAAAACACCAGTGACAGCAAAAGCTGTTAAAGATATAGGCAACAAAAAGCAGGCAGTAAGTTATGAAGAAATTGACCTGCAACAAGGCTGCAGCTACAAATCCTCCCCAAAGGCAAATAAATCATTAGAAATGTTGTTTCTCTTGCTAAATTCAGTTAAATCAAAGTACAGAGGGAGCCAAAAAACAGTTGTGTTAACATCATCGCCCTATAAACTAAACCTTGAAATGAACAAAAAAAGACAAAAAGGAAGCTTTCAGAGCACAAAAGCAATTGGAACATCGAGTTTTAAAAAATAGGCATAATGTAATTAGCAAGAAAATGATGGAAACTTCTGTTGCAAAAGAAAACTTCTGTTGCAAAAAAAAGTCTGATAATTCTGAATCTAAAAAGAAAAATCTAGACGGTGATGATTGGTTTTACCTAATTTGTAAGAAAAATAAAATAGCAGGAAAGATTCAGTGTCCAGATTGCCATATAAGGTTCCATGTTGTGTGCGCTGGAAAACAAAAACAATAGCAAAATTCATGTATAAGCTTTGCATCACTCCTTACATGATATTCAAGTAACTGACAATTAGTTCCATAATTTTTATTCTTAATTACTGATAACTTTGAGTTATATTTTTGAATACATTTTGAACACATTTAAAACAATTAATCTTATTTTCAGATATTTAATTTCATTATATTTCATTGCTGTTATTTTGTTTGATTGTTTCATTAATCGCAAACTTTGCTTTTAATAAAATTAGTTATATTCACTAGTCATTAAAAGAACCTGATATTATTTGGTCCAATTTAGGAGACTGGGGTCCAACTTAGGCGACCTTACTTAGGCAACTTAGGCAGTTGCTGAATTTGGACCACTTTTGACAAATTATTCAAATTAAAATAAAATTTAAGATTTTCAAAAATAAATTTATCTAAATATTTATTAAATTAGATGAATAAGGTGACCCCGTGTAATGATCGTTTTCAGATATTTCAAAAATTAAGTGAGTTACACCTGAAAATAGGTGAAGTGGTCCAAATTCGGCTACTCTCCACCAAAGATGATGATCTTCAACTGTTCATTGAATCGATGCCACGATGCGGAGCCGCAGTACTTATTGCTAAATGCATGAATACAAATACTAATTGTAGATCTTGTTGATTTCTGTTATTTTCTATCATAACAGCATTTTTTTTAAACTTGCCAAGATGGCTGGAAACTTTTGGAAACATGTGTATTCTTTTTGTAATTAATTTTTTCAATTAAATTTATTGATATTTATTATTTATTCCATAAATAAGTTCCAAACTGTTATGTTAATATAGTGTATAAGTATCACTTTGAGATTCCTCTTCATATGAGTATACTTACAAGTTAACCAAAACTTTTATGCTGACCAGAAATCTTTGACTGCCACTGTATATTTCTTATCATTTATTTATAATTTATTTATTTGTTACGATTAATTTTTATTTTTTATCATTTTTTTTTATTTCTAGCTTTTATTTTATTTATTTATCTTATTTTCTAATTGCTAATTTTTAATTTATTATTTTATTTTCTAATTGCTAATTTTTATTTTATTTATTTATTTTATTTTCTAATTGCTAATTTTTATTTTATTTATTTATTTTATTTTCTAATTGCTAATTTTTATTTTATTTAATTATGTAATATTTTATATATATGTATTTTGACTTAGTTTTTATTAAATTGATCGATTATTCTCCTGCTGCTCTGCGTTCTTCTCTTTGCATAACGCTCTTGTGTGATTGGCTGATGCCTTCTGCTTTCCTATTGGCTGTTTCCTACTCATGTTTCCCTATTGTCTGTTCTTTTAACTTTCCCTTTTCCTTACCTGTTCTCAACCCAATCTTGCTGCTGTTTTCAAAGTAGTAGGACGTGTTCTCAAGAAAGACTAGTTCTTTCGAAAGGCCTTGCGCATTTATTAAAATTTTTATGTTGTTTTTAAGGAGTTCTTTTTATGTTATTCTTTTTTATAAATGCTTCTTTAAATCTTTTAAGTAAAATCTTTTCAAATAAATCTTTTAAATAAAATATATTGGTTTCTGCGGTTTCTAAAGATAAAGAACACTTTTCAGAAATATATGTATCTCAAAATAACTTATTGTATATTTTCATTCTCAGTCATGTTATATTATTATAGATTAAAAAACATTTGCATTTTTTTTTTTTTTTTTTTTTTTTACAGTGCAAGGTAAAAAGCATCTAAAACAAACAAACTGTTACAAATTAAAATCTACCATCACCTTAGTTTAGAGCCTTCATGAGCAATTTCCCTTTTTAGTGGACAAGAATTATAGGAATTTAATACGTATTGTTCTAAAGTCAGCAAATGTAAAGAATGTATTCATAACTTTTAACTCAGTGTCATTTTAAAGCAGAAGACATTTTTATAACCTTTTTACTCAGTGATAAAACAATTACAGATAATGGTGAATATAGTGAAAATAGTTTTGTTTAGACTGATGTTCAAATATTTACGCTTAAAGTATTATCGAGAATATCTGTTTAGATAGTTCTTCGTATAATGTAAATCAATTTAACTCTTCTCATTGCATTAGGAATGTAAACAAACAAGTTTCATTCGATACTGTCTCTGTAGAAATTCGAAGACTGTTCAATACGGAAATAGATTTATACTTCGACTATTCTATTCGAAGAGTTTCAGAGTATAGTTCATCAGATTATTTTGTAAACTACTCAATCTTTATCCAGTTTTGACTTGCAAATTAACTTAAGTTATCTAAGGACAGAACTAACATTCAGCTACGCTATCTAAGATCAAAATAATCTAAAACAGAACAAAGAATCACGCATCCAGCGTTGATTATGAAACACTTTCCAACGCATTCACAATACAGTAACAAAACGTCACAAATTATTAAGATGAAGGGCGTCTAATAAAAAATTTACAACATCCAAATTATTTTGTGCAGCCCTGTATATCATTCATAGATCCATATCTATATTCTGTACTATGTTAAAAGTTAGTACAATTAATTCTTTATATGCTGAATTTTGAATTCATGAAAATTTTATCTTCTAAAGCATTTTTCGTGAATTGTTTAAACTACATTAGAAGATTTATATAATCATTTAATAAATTTTAGAAGGATTTTAGAAGGATTGAATAAATTTGAATTTATAAGGATTTTGTGCAATATTTATAACCCCTCTCAAATGTTTTATTTTAAATATTTTTCTTCGTATTTTGTAGAATTAGGAAATGTACAAATGTAATATTTTTACAATAGAAATGTAGAAATATTTTCGAATTGAAAAATTCGCACCGCCCAACGCCATGAAAGCTGAAAAGATGCAAATGCAGAAGAAATCATCCTTTTAAAAATATATTTTGTTTTGTGTAACCAGTAATGCTTTTGGAACAAGATAAAGTACTCTATCTATAACTCATTCTAAACTGTATTATAACTAATCGATGTATTAAATGAATTTTATAAGAATGTTTTTTAATGGCACTTATAAGTAATGGAAATAGTAATAATAGTATAATAGTATAAGTGGGAATAGTATAAGTAGTTGGAAATATTCAATTCGTATGATAATTTTACCAATCAGTTTGATTGTGTTTAAATAAATAGTTGATCTACGTATCAATCGTTTATATGGAGTTCCTTTACCTGCGGTTTATTCTGTTGAGCTGTCTACATGACAGACCAGATGTTACTACCAATAAGGTTATCTGAGCGAAATATGTTGGCTGGTTGTCGGCCCAGTTAGCTTAAACGGAAAAGCATTGGCCTTGTAAGCCAAGGATCTGGGTTCGATTCCCAGCCTGGGCATTTTTTCGCTCAGTTGGAAATATTCAATTCGTATGATAACTTTACCAATCAGTTTGATTGTGTTTAAATAAATAGTTGATCTACGTATCCATCGTTTATATGGAGTTCCTTTACCTGCGGTTTATTCTGTTGAGCTGTCTACATGACAGACCAGATGTTACTACCAATAAGGTTATCTGAGCGAAATATGCTGGCTGGTTGTCGGCCCAGTTAGCTTAAACGGAAAAGCATTGGCCTTGTAAGCCAAGGATCTGGGTTCGATTCCCAGCCTGGGCATTTTTTCGCTCAGTTGGAAATATTCAATTCGTATGATAACTTTACCAATCAGTTTGATTGTGTTTAAATAAATAGTTGATCTACGTATCCATCGTTTATATGGAGTTCCTTTACCTGCGGTTTATTCTGTTGAGCTGTCTACATGACAGACCAGATGTTACTACCAATAAGGTTATCTGAGCGAAATATGCTGGCTGGTTGTCGGCCCAGTTAGCTTAAACGGAAAAGCATTGGCCTTGTAAGCCAAGGATCTGGGTTCGATTCCCAGCCTGGCATTTTTTCGCTCAGTTGGAAATATTCAATTCGTATGATAACTTTACCAATCAGTTTGATTGTGTTTAAATAAATAGTTGATCTACGTATCCATCGTTTATATGGAGTTCCTTTACCTGCGGTTTATTCTGTTGAGCTGTCTACATGACAGACCAGATGTTACTACCAATAAGGTTATCTGAGCGAAATATGCTGGCTGGTTGTCGGCCCAGTTAGCTTAAACGGAAAAGCATTGGCCTTGTAAGCCAAGGATCTGGGTTCGATTCCCAGCCTGGGCATTTTTTCGCTCAGTTGGAAATATTCAATTCGTATGATAACTTTACCAATCAGTTTGATTGTGTTTAAATAAATAGTTGATCTACGTATCCATCGTTTATATGGAGTTCCTTTACCTGCGGTTTATTCTGTTGAGCTGTCTACATGACAGACCAGATGTTACTACCAATAAGGTTATCTGAGCGAAATATGCTGGCTGGTTGTCGGCCCAGTTAGCTTAAACGGAAAAGCATTGGCCTTGTAAGCCAAGGATCTGGGTTCGATTCCCAGCCTGGGCATTTTTTCGCTCAGTTGGAAATATTCAATTCGTATGATAACTTTACCAATCAGTTTGATTGTGTTTAAATAAATATATGACATTATGACTTAGGATGAAGGGGAAGGGGGGATCGGCCTCGGAACATGCGCCGCAGTGCTGGGTAGACTAAGTTGCGCAATTCCACTTAACCACTCACACGTTTACATTAGCCCTCCCATCTTCCCTCCGAACTTTCTCTATAAGGTTTACTTTAAGTGTTTTGGGTCGCTGAATCCGAATTTTTAACTTACCCCCAAAATTTTCCCCCCCGAACCCCCCCCCCAAATAGTTGTTTTTAACTTAAATTTCTTATAGCTTTAGGAGAAAAACATTACAAAATTCAGAAACTAGATAAAATTTTCAACAAATAGGATATATGATATTATGACGTAGGATAAACGGGGAGAGAGGGGGCTGCCTCGGAACAATCCCCGCGCGATTTTCTGAAAAACCAAAGTTTTTCAAAAAATCAATTTTTTGGGGGGTTGCCGGGTGAAATTTTGGTGGGAAGTTACAAATTCGGATTCAGCGACCCAAGAAACATTAAGTGAGTCGAAATTCAGAACTAGTATTAATTTTGCCAGATAAAATCCCCTATTGCCTAGACTTCATAATTTAGTGCACGTAGCGCCGCAGTGCATGTTCAGAGGCAGCCCTCACCCACTCCGTTCATCCTAATTCATAATGTCATATATCCTATTTGTTGCAAATTTTGTCTAGTTTCTGAATTTCGTAATGCTTTTCCCCTAAAACAATAAGAAATTTAAGTTAAAAACAACTATTTTGGGAGGGGTTTCGGGGATGAAAGTTTTGGGGGAAAAGTTAAAAATTCGGATTCAGCGACCCACAAATCTTAAAGTAAACCTTATAGAGAAAGTTCGGAGGGGAGATGGGAGGGCGAATGTAAGCGTGTGAGTGGTTAAGTGGAATTTCGCAACTTAGTTTACGTAGCACCGCGCGCATGTTCCGAGGCAGATCCCCCCTTCCCCTTCATCCCAAGTCATAATGTCATATATCTAATTTGTTGGAAATTTCGTCTACTTTCTGAATTTCTAAATACTTTTTCTCTAAAACAATAAAAAATTGATTTTTTTAATAAAAACCTTTTTTTTGGGGGGGGGCGGGGCTTTTTACCAAAATTTGGGGAGGATGCCGGGGGGATTTTTGGTGGGAAGTTACAAATTCGGATTTCCAAAAATATCTAGAAATCCGATTTCCAGTACTACCATTAATTTTGCTAGGTAAAATTCCCTATTGCATGGACTATATATAATCTACAGAATTTATGCTCATCAACTAATATGAAAAAATATTTAAATTTTAACATGTGTATCATAACTGAAAACGCATTTTCAGAAATTATGCTTGATAGGTAGTACTGTGTCCAAGTATGTACGCACACCTATATTCTACAGTAAGCGTTTTGTACCACACCTCAGTGATATATTCAAATTTTAATATATTTAAAATAGTGTAATATCATTAAAATAACCCCGCAAACGATTTTTCTCATAGGCGTAGGATTTTTCACCATAATGTAACGGAATTAGTTTGAGTCCCTGTAAATGAACCGTTAACGCTTTATTTTCAATACCGAACCTGGCACAGTAAACACCGATAACATACATGAAATTTCATGGCAATCTGATTATAAATAATGGAGTTAGAGTTCGGACGGACAGGCGGACCTTATTCATAAACAGTTTTCAGCTATGTTGGGATGTGTTAAAAATGAAGTGTAAGAAATTAAAATCTTGCTTCAGCTAAGTTCAAAACCTGTGTGAGCAACTTATGTTTTTAAATGACAAAAAAATGATTTGTGAATTTATTAAAATGAAATTCACCATTGGCCTTCCAGTCATAGTTTCAATTTCTCCATGACCAAAATTATTTCTTCCCCTGCCTCTCCCTCTCACTTGGATTTTCATGAAGCATATTTTATTTATAAAAATTCTGATAATCTTGTCAATGATCTCTCATCATCTCCTTTCCTATATCATGGAAATTACTTTTGTAATTCTTTTCCCTCTTCTCTTGTTTCTTTTCTTTTTATTTTGTTTGAAGAAGAAAAAAAGGTCTTTTGAGTTTTCTTGTTTTATTCTTTTATATTTATTTATTTATTATTATTATTTACTTATATTTTTCAATTTACTTCTTTTATTTTATTTTAATTTTGATTATTTTTTTTATTTCTATTTTTCCCTTTCAATTTCTCTTCTATCATTTTGGCAATAATTTCGTCGTCTCCATGTGATCCTTTCAACTAGCGCCATTTGTCGCATTCTTTGCAAGCTCTTATTCTCTACCTTTCAGTTCATTTTTGACCTTGTCCCCTTTCGGACACGTGTTTACTGTAGCTGCTGACGAGTTGTTAATATTTTTAGCTCGAAACGCGTCCTGTGTTTTGTTTTATTTTATTGTGAATATCTACAAAGCTTTATTATTTTAATAGTTTCATTTCGTCAGTTTTCGATGCTTTTTCGCTCTATTTAACTATTTGGGTGCTGGACCGTGTTTTCCTGCTTTCCACGTGTTCAAGGTACTTGCTTTTCTTTCTTCCTATTTTTTAGTTTATTTTGACTTTTATTGCATTTTAGTTTTATTATTTTTGTTTTCTTCTATTTGTTGACCTATTTATTTATTTATTTTTTGTCTATTTATTTATTTTCTGGCTCTGTTTTCCTTCTTTCTTGTTTTGGGTTCTTCACTTATTAATCGTTTCAAGCATCTTCGTTTAAAGCGCGCTAGGTTTTTGAATAGGTTTTTAAATTTTCTTTTAAGGTGTAAACGTTCAAGGGTTATTCCTAAGTTCATTAATATCATTTTCAAGTTTCCTTCTTCCATTCGGTTCAAAATGCCGTAACTAGGAGTAAGTTTTCTGTTCGTAGAGCCATCATTCAAGATGTTCGTAACTCTCTTTCTTGCAATGAATATGAATTATATTTTTGCATTTACAGTTAAGTAAAACTGTAATTTATTTCCCTTTTCTTGAGAAACGGATTTTTGCTTACGTCGATTTCAAATCTAGATGTCACAATGCTATTTTGGAAAAAAGTTTTCTTCTCTTCTGACTTCTAATTCTTCTGTTCCTAGTATCTCTCCTCTTGAGCAAAATTATTATGTTATCAATTTATCTTCTGATTCTCTTACTGATTCTCAGCGTGATGTTCTCTCTCTTGGCTCGAATTTTTCGCGTATTTCTAATCCTTCTATTCCGAACTTAATTGCTCCCATTGAACATTCTTTCAAAAGCAGTAAAAATTCTTCTGGTCAGCTTGATTCTGTTCGCTACCTTTTGGCTAATGTCATTTCTTGCAATAAATCTTTTAAAAAGTCTAATCTTTCTTCTTCTCAGAAATCTGCTCTCAGTGAACTTAATTCCGTTCCTAACCTTCTTATTACTAAGGCTGATAAAGGCGGTCAAACAGTTCTTCTCAATAAATCTGATTATATTTCCCACCTTGAATCTATGTTAAACTCTGGTCCATATTCCAATTAAAGAAGGATCCTTCTACTAAGCATCTATCTGATATCAAGCATATCATTAAAAATTCTTTCTTTCTTAATGATAACATCAAACGTTTGGTCATCCTTCTATCGCTAATTGTGTTCGTTTCTATGTGCTTCCTAAGATCCATAAACCTACTCTTTCCTTTCGCCCTATCGTTTCCAATATTGATACTGCTTCTTATAAACTTGCCAAATTCCTTTCTAAGCTACTCGCCCCTTTATCTTCCACTAACTTTCACACCGTTAAAAACTCTTTTGACTTTGTTGATAAAATTAAACGCCTTTCTCCTTGAAATTATATAATGGTTTCCTTAGATGTTAATTCCCTTTTCACTAACGTGCCTGTTCAAGGGGCAATTGATTGTTTAGAAAGAAGGCTGCGCGAATTTCATTACTCCTCCATTGAGCATTTAGTTAGTATTTGTGTCAGGCAAACCGCTTTCCAGTTTAATAATTGTTTCTATTCTCAAACTTAGGGTTTGGCCATGGGTAATCCACTGTCTCCTCTTTTATGTGATAATTATATGCATTTCGTTGAAGAAAAACTTTTCAGTTTATATAAATTTCCTTTCTGGTTTAGGTATGTTGATGATACTTTCATTTTAAGTCCCTCTGACCTGGATCTTTCTAATCTCCTTTCTCTTGTTAATTCTGTTGATCCTCGTATTCAATTTACTCTTGAAGTCGAAGAGAACAATTCTCTCCCTTTCCTTGACGTCGTAGTTTCAAAACATCCAGATCTGTTCTCTACCTCCATTTATAGAAAACCTTTCGCAGTATCTCTTCCTCCTCATGCTCTTTCAAATCATCCTCCTCAACAAAAAGTGGCATCCTTTTATACTTTTGTTTTTAGGGCGTTGCGCATTTGTTCTGACTTCTGCTCTGAATAATGAAATTAATTATCTCAAATCTCTTGCCCTTGCTCGTGGTTATAAACCCTCTTTGATTGATAAAGCTCTGTATAAATTTAATAAGCCTAAACGTCCTTTTCCTGATTCAAATAATCCTTCTAACTTTAACTCTATAGTTCTGCCCTTTTATACTCTTCTCTCTTTTAAAATTGCTAAAATCCTTTCTCGTTTTAATTTTAAAGCTATCTTCAAACTTTTGAATAAAATTAAATTCTCTTCTGTATAAGATCCTACTCCTGAGAACCGGTGGTGGGATGTTTATTTTATTCCTTGCTCTTGTAATTTAGGTTATATTGGTCAAACAAAGAGAGCTTTAAAATTCAGATTAGGCGAGCATCAGAGGTATATTGCAAATCAAGAAATCTCTAAATCTTCGATTGCTTCTCACTGTTGGTCTTCCAGTCATCGTTTCAATTTCTCCATGCCCAAAATTATTTCTTCCCATGCCTCTCCCGCTCACTTGGATTTTCATGAAGCATATTTTATTTATAAAAATTCTGATAATCTTGTCAATGATTTCTCATCATCTCTTTTCCTATCTCCAGCGTGGAAAATACTTTTGTAATTCTTTTCCCTCTTCTCTTGTTTCTTTTCTTTTTATTTTGTTTGAAGAAAAAAATGGTTCTTTTAAGTTTTCTTGTATTCTTTTATATTTCTTTATTTATTATTATTATTTACTTATATTTTTTAATTTACTTCTTTTATTTTATTTTAATTTTGTTTATTTCTTTTATTTTAATTTTTCCCTTTCAATTTCTCTTCTATCATTTTGGCAACAATCGCGTCGTCTGCATGTGACCCTTTATACTAGCACCATCTGTCGCATTCTTTGCAAGCTCTATTCTCTACCTTTCAGTTCATTTTTGATCTTGTCCCCTTTCGGACACGTGTTTACTGTAGCTGACGACGAGCTGTTAATATTTTTAGCTCGAAACGCGTCCTGTGTTTTGTTTTATTTTATGGAGAATTTCTACAAAGCTTTATTATTTTAATAGTTTCATTTTGCCAGTTTTCGGTGCTGTTTCGCTGTAAAATTATTGCATGCGCGGTTGTTCTCAGATATTTTGGATTCTGATAGAGATAGGCAGATTTGTGAAAGATTGGCATTTGTCGACACAACTAAGCCATTCAAAAAAAGTAACTCTTAAAGATTAAGTGAAAAGTCGCTCAGCTTAACGATGTAATTTATATAAATATGAGGGGAAATTATATAAATATGAATTATGTTCAAGGAATTTATACTGTATATATAAATGTCAAATATTTAAAGATAATATTCAATGATCAGTCTATAATTTCATCAATTTATTAAATACATGTTAAAAAAATTTTTTCTTCTGCAGTAACCGGCTATTTTTTATTTAATTATTATTTTTATTGAAAAATAACTATTATGTGAATTACACAAAAACAGCTATTAAATGTTCTTATCAAATTTAAGTAGTATTTATTTAAAGAACATATTTTATCCAAACTTTCAACCATTAATGTTTTTTTATTTTTGTTCAAACCGGATATGGAATTTTTTTTATGTAATTGCATGGAGAATGGATATATCAAATTTTGCAAAGATATAAAGATGTATAAGTCATTTACATGGCATATATATATATATATATATATATATATATATATATATATATATAGGGGAGAGTAGCTTAATTTGGACAACTTCACTTATTTTCAGGTGTAACTCACTTAATTTTTGGAATATCTGCAAAAGATCATTACACAGGGTCAATCTATTTATCTATTAACTAAACAAATATTTAGATCAATTTCTTTTTGAAAATCTTAAATTTTATTTTAATTTGAAAAATTTGTCAAAAGTGGTCCAAATTCAACAACTGGTCGCCTAAGTTGGACCCCCAGTCTCCTAAATTGGACCAAATAATATCAGGTTGTTTTAATGACTAGGGAATATAACTAATTTTATTAAAAGCAAAGTTTGCGATTAATGAAACAATCAGACAAAATAACAGCAATGAAATATAATGAAATCAAATATCTGAAAATAAGAGTAATTGTTTTAAATCAAAATGTATTCAAAATATAAATCAAAGTTATCAGTAATTAAGAATATAAATTATGGAACAAATTGTCAGTTACTTGAATATCATGTAAGGAGTGATGCAAAGCTTATACATGGATATTGTTTACTGTTTTTATTTTCCAGCGCACACATCATGGAATCGTATATGGATATCTGAATACTGAATCATTTCTGCTATTTTATTTTTCTTACAAATTAGGCAAAACCAATCATTACTGTCTGGATTTTTCTTTTTAGATTCTGAATTATCAGACATTTTTTTTTTTTTTTTTGCAACAGAAGTTTTCTTTACATTATGTTTGTAGTTCTTCTCTTCCATCATTTTCTTGCCAATTGCATTATGCCTATTTTTTAAAACTCGATATTCCAATTGCTTTTGTGCTGTGAAAGCTTCCTTTTTGTCTCTTTTTTCCCTCAAGGTTTAGTTTATATGGCGATGATGTTAACACAACAGTTTGTTGTCTTCCTCTGTAATTTAATTTAACTGAATTTAGCAAGGAAAATAATATTTCTAATGTTTTTTTTTTTTTTTTTTTTTTTTTGCTATTGGGTAGGATTTGTAGCTGCAGCCTTGTTGCAGGTCAATTTCTTCACAACTTACTGTCTGCTTTTTGTTTCCTATATCTTTAACAGCTTTTTCTGTCACTGGTGTTTTTCTTCCAGACAGTTTGTCTACGTCTTTTTCAACATTTCCATCAAGGTTTGAGATTTTATGCGATTTAATGGCAAAAAAGTATAATTCCACCTTCCAGAACTGTAAAAAGTTTTCCATCACAAATATCCTGCAGGAGAAAAATGTTTGAATTGAACTCTGTAAATCAAATATGCCGTAGGAAAAAAGAATTCAAAGAAAATAAATACAATTACAAACAAGATAAAAGACATTGCAAACAAAAATTTATTGCATAGTACATGTAAAAATATTTTTATGTTCATATAGGCCTAAACTGTATAAAAAAATTAATCCAGATATACAAAAAAAAACTTGCATGGAGATAGTAATCCCTTATAAAATATAACAAAAAACAGTGTACAAAGCGTACCGTCCTCGAAATTCATTACTTAATTTTCCAATTTATGATCGCATATCTGGTCCAATTTAAGCAACTTAAATTGACCCAATTACGGCAACTGCGCCATTTTTTTAAAAAGTTCATTTCTAGACTAAGAACAAAAACGAAATAAAAAAAATCCGCGTGAAAAATATGCGCAATAAACAGATGAATTCATATATGTATATGAAAACATAACAACTTACCTTAGTTTTAAAATATTCACTTACGTTTAGTAGGAAAAAATTAGATCAAAACAGCTAACTTTAGGTTTTTAAAAATTGTCTGCAAACAGCACGTGATAGGCGGCTGCTTCTTCTAGTCATGAGTGACGTCATTCTGATGAGTAGGATTTCAGCGGTAGATGGAGTCTCTTCCTGTAATTAACGGCAGAATGGCAACGGTCCAATTAAAGCGGCGGTCCAAATATGGCTACTCTCCCATATATATATATATATTTAAGTATTGCGCGGCGGCGCAATACTTATTTATTACCAGTGTCACTTCTCAATGTTAATTTAACATAGAAAAGCCTATGGAGATGATAACTTTTTCATTTTTTCTTCCCATCTTTTTGTCCCTGATGCCACTCATTTTTTATTCCTTACTAATTCTAATTATATTATAAATTTAAAGTTTAAAAACGTTTGCCTGACGTCAGGGTCAAAACGAATGGCAAAATACTTTTGCATATCGGTGAATTATAACCCAGAGAGAAACAAGGGCCAAATTTTTTGTATATTATTCAAATAGTTTTCTTAATAATTCCAAATTTCACTTTTTTCATTGAGAATCAACGGACATTTTTAATAGAAAATGTAACATTTTTTCTTCATTGTTGCAAAAATTTCAAAAGCCGTAATAATAATTTATTTGGTTTTAGTAGAAAGATTCCCGCGTGAAAAATTTTAATTGAAATAGTTTTTTTTTTTTTTTATAACTAGGGGGCTCTGCCCCCTACGAGCTACGCTCGTCAACCCCCGTTCAGACACCGCAGACTCTAACAGCACGATAATTTGATCGGCTTTTGAAAGATTTCGGAAGACTGAATTATAATTTGAATCTGAGAATTATAATCTGACGTAATTTTCACCAAACTTTTCTTTTGCTTTTTAATATTCACATAAAAATACTTTGTTAGAAATTAAATATTATGATCATCTTACAATATCAAATAAATGTCTCGAGCAATTTTTAAATTTAAACTGTTTTGCAATATTATTTTTTGTTCATTTTATATAATAAGTGTAATGTGACGTAAATGTGACGTAAATTCTCCTATTTAAGACTTCTAACGCATGATGAATTTATTATCTTACAATATTCTGTCTCTTTTAAAATTCACGTGTAATTATAGTTTTTATGACGTAATTTTCAATGACTTCCTGCTTTTTATATTTTCTGTTTATAATAGTCACGTGTAAAATAAATTTTTAATTTGAAGTAAACATTATTGTTTGCGCTGTTTATACAACTTGGCAACAGTTTAAATTAATAACATTTTCTAAAATTTGTAAAAAATATCTCTCGAAATGCTGAAAATTTGAAATTAAAATTGAAATAAAACCTCAAAAAATGAGTCAAATAAGAAAAGTAAATGCAATCTGCACATCGGGAACTTATAACGTATAAAATGATCTAAAAATGACTAAATTCTCATGTATAGTTTTTGCTCCAATAAAACTATTTTAATGGAACGATTTTGTCCAACTTTAGCATTAAATATCTCTTAAAATATTTCTTCGATTTGAAAACTGTCTGCATCAGCGTGTTTATCAAACATTTCTGTATAATGCCACCGATTTTCATATTTTTGTATGCAATTTTTTTTTAATATTAACGATGGAAGGCCATGCTTAAACATTCAAATATGATGTGGATCTACCCGGAATATCTACGCAGATGTTCATTGGTCCATTTCCAAATCAAAACTTTTTTTTATATATAGAAGGATTAAAAAGGTGAATATGGCGTCATAGTGGAAATAAAAAGGATATTTTCAGAATACGTTTTTGCTTTGGTCAAGTTTATATTTTAGTAAAAAGTTTCTAATGGATAGCTATTTTTACGCAGGTAGCGAACTTAGTGGGGAATTACATAACTTAAATTTTAAAATATATATTTTTTTTTTCGCGATGAGAACTATTTATACCCCAAGTTAAACTTAGGTAATAATTTTCTGATGTATTTACATCACCCTTTGGGAGAGAATAAGGGTTAAAAATTCAAGTAAAACTTTTATTTTTTTTATTTTTTATTGTATCACAGCTATAATATTGTTAAATATTAGCAGTAAGGATTCAACAGAATTTATATTTACATGCATAGCGTTCCTGAGTGGGAAATAGGGTATCTAAATTTAAGTGAAGTTAATTTTTTATGTTTTGATTATAGATTTTTTACGTTCAGATTGGAAGTTTTTGTCCAAACTACCGCAACCTGCATTACTACAGTGGTGAAACATTTTGAATTACACATTGGTAAACTGCATCCCACATTGTGATGCAATACCGCATACATCAAAGCCTGATGATGATACTCTGTATTAATTTTGAAATGCGTTCGTCTGAATGCTGTAGTCATTAAAAAACTTGACATATTAAACAAAAACATAATTTGAAGAACAAATTAAAAAAACAAAATTTATTTCCTACATTGTTTAAGCCTGAGAAGGGACAGATATTAAGTTATTTCGTTCAATTAGTTCTACATTTAATGTTATATTTTTGTAACAAATTAGTTAAGCCAATTGAAGATTAAAAAATAAAAATAAAATTCATACAATATGATACTTTAAACATCCTAAAAACTTAGATTCCGTTCAAATGAAATCGAAATAAATCTTATTCCTTTTTTAAGTTTTGTATTTTGCATGCATCTTATCATTTTATGCACAATTTTCATAAACATAATACTAAATCTGCAATACAAATATTTTCAATTAAAAATGGAAGAAGTCTAAGATTTATTTCGATTTCATTTGAACGAAATCTAAGTTTTTAGGATGTTTTAAGTATCATATTGTATGAATTTTATTTTTATTTTTTAATCTTCAATTGGCTTAACTAATTTGTTACAAAAATTTAACATTAAATGTAGAACTAATTCAATGAAATAACTTAATATCTGTCCCTTCTCAGGCTTAAACAATGTAGGAAATAAATTTTGTTTTTTTAATTTGTTCTTCAAATTATGTTTTTGTTTAATATATATATATGTGTGTGTGTATGAAAAGCGATTGAAACTTTCCATGCTTGTTTTCTTGTTCGTTTCTATATGTAAGTTACTGCGTTTCGTGATGTACCCTATTCAGAGAAAATATTTAAGGAAGCATGAATACTGAAAAATAATCTACAAATAGTATAACATTACTTTTGATAAAAGTACAATTTAAAAAAATATCTATTGTAGAATATGTTGAACCATATTAAATATCAATAAAATAATGTAGTGGCATAATAACAATTATCTTCGTTCCGCAGAAAATGGACTTTATAATGAAATATCCTTCAAGGGGGTCCGGGACACATTTTCGAATAATTTTTAATTATTGAGTTAAAATGTCGAATTTTTTTGTGATGGTTAACCATATCATTTGTAAACAAAATCACATGATAAAACTTCTCATAATCTTTTTAAAAAAATTTTAAATTTAAATTTTATGGAAAAGTGGGGTACTTTAAAATCGCTATAACTGGAAATATTGTTTGTCGAATTAAAATTTTTTTGCATTTAAATAAACAAAAATATGTAACTTTTAATTTAGATTCAGCATTTTAAAAAATATTAATTTAAATAAAAATTAAAAATATTTAAATTAAAAATTTGTAAAAAAAATGTGACGTATATTTTTTTTTAATCATATTTTCAAAAGTAACTTTTTTTTTTCAAATTTGTTGAATCAAAATAGGAATCGAAAAAGATATGTTTTAAATTTGTACCTTTTATCTTTAACGATTCTAAACTTAGAAGAATTTAAATATGAGAAATGGTGAATTAAACCCATCATGAAGAAAAATAGATTTTCGCAAAAAGTCGTTTTCAGGACAACCATTGCTTGAAAGTTAGATTTTGAAAAGAAACCAAAACTTAAAATGAATATTTCCTGTTCCAATTAAGATAGAAACATTTTTTAAACTTCATTTTAAGCAGAAAAAGACAGAGAAATTTTTAATGTAATAAAAAGTTTTAATAAAATTTTTTAAGATTTTTGTGTCCCGGACCCCCTTAAAGAAATAATTATAAAATTTTATTTGTATTTTTACGCATTGCATCAAAATTAAAATTTTAAAGGAATTGTATGAAGGACTTTTATTCTTACATTTGCCGCAGTCTTGAACGCCTTATTTTTTGGCTAATTTTAGATTTTCACTTTTCTATAATTGTGCTATTTCTTGATTATAGCATGTATTGTGGTGTGGTTTTACTAGAATTAGCATCTCGTTGTATAGAGTTTTTACCTTAATAACAAGATTTTACCTTAATAATCAGGTGGTAATGCTTTTTAACCCCCAACAAAGAAACTTTATTTGCAGAAGTTTAATAAAATACCATTTAACAAAGACCCCTATGCATATATAAACTGATCTTACTTGAGTGATACCTAAATTTTTAAAAACTTAATTTTTATAAAATATATAATGTGAACTTTAAAAAGGTCCACGGTCTTACTTAAAGGCGACTAAAATAATGAAAAAGAGGTTACAAGTTTAAAATATACATTTTATTGTGGATTACATTTTTAGGTAGATTTCGTAAGAAATACTACCTATTGCAGTCGTTACCATGGTGCGACTTTTGAAAAATTCCTTCATAACTTTTCATTATAGGACCCCAGGAACCCAAAACCACCCCCACCTAAAAAGTTTATATATATATATATATATTAGGGTGGTGCGAAAAAAGTCAAGTTTATATTTCCGAGTTGCTATAGTGCGGAAAAGTTGCGATTGGTAAATACAAGAAAAACAAAAAAAATTATTTAAATCGAACTTCATCTTCCAATCCCGCAAACCGCCTAAAAATTTTAAAAAATTGAAAATTTCCGATTTTTCCAGAATTTTTTTTATTTTTTTACGTATATATATTTTTTATCGCTATAGTGAAAAATATTTGCAGATTGTAATGTTTAATAATAATAAAAATAAACAGTTGCGTTTAAAGAATAGCTTCCGATCACGCAAGCTCAATAAAAATCTGCAAAAATTCAATTTTCAGTGATTTTGATGAATAAAGAAAGTAATCACCTGAGATCATTTTGCGTTCCAATGTTAACATTTGCATATAAATTGTACAATGTACAACTCTTTGCTTGTTTAGATATTTGATAATGTTTAAACAAACCAGAACTCACCACAGGAAGGTAGCTGTACTTCGAGTTCAAACCACACCCTATCCTCCATCCAACCAATGAGGGTGTTTGCTATTTACATCACTTAAATACATAATTTGTTATAATAGAATCAAAACACTGTATTAAAAAACTAGTGTCGTGACAGTATAAGATATACAATTTGTTATGTCATCTGTTTAAGTCTGTCATCTGTTTAAGTTTTTCTTGACTTTTAGACGCAACTTTGTACTGCGATTTGGTGGTAATGTCTGGTATTATGGACATTGATTTCAGTGTGGCCCCGATGCTCTCTTGATTGGGGCCCACATACCTTAAATGATGCTTCCGTTACCGATTTAATGCACCGCTGGACATCTTACGTGTGGTTGAAAAACTTTTTATCATCCTAGGCTGAGATATGACCTGATTGAACGAAGAAATGTATTTCTTCATGGGTTAATCTCCGAAAAAGCTGTGGAAATGTTAATTTTGCTACATTACAATCAATTAATTTTGGATTGTAGGAGTGATAAAGATTCAGATGCCTTTACCCTTTGAAACATTCTGCCTGGCTTTTAACAGCCCTAGCTCTCTTATGTGCCTCCTTTTATAAAAGACCATTGCCATCAGTAGGTTTTCCGGGTGAGCAAAGAACGAGTTTCGTTCAGTTTCAAAGACTACAGTTTCTTCAGGTTGTCACGAAAGTATCCAGATGTTTCAATTGCTCTGTACAGATGAATAAGCCCGTCTGTAATGTACTTGCAGCATTTTATTTCAAAACAAACTGGCAAGTAAGATTTTAAAATAAATGTCAATATGGCTTTAAGGCATCCGATGGGTTTTCCACGCTCGCGTAAAGTCGAAGGGCTCTATTTGCACAAGTGAGCAATCTGGCATGTGAAATTAGACCGGAGTCACACTTTAATAAGTCATTTGGGAAGTTGTAACTGTTAACTGCTTGACTTACGCCAAGAAGGTATCTTTGGTCCTTGCTCAACAGTTGCCTGTCCACTTCTGGAATTTCACAATCAGTCAATTGAAAATTTATCACCGAGAGCTTTACACAACAATGATATTGTGTCCAAATGGTGTACTAAATGATCTTGGGCCAGTAGTTTCAACATTCAAATGTTGAAAAAGATGGCGGGAAGGTAATTCAACAAAATGGAATAAACAAACAACCCACTGCAGTGGTCGTCAGAGATAAACATCAAGCTTTTTGATAGCACCAACTTTCTATCCAGTATTGGTATTTGTACCATCACAGCCTACCAAATCTAAGTATTCTAGTGAAACCCCTTGTTCAGTAAGACATGATACTATGAAAGCTACAATGTCCTTAGCAGGCCCGGAGTTTGGAGGCACATGGCCTAAATAAACTGACTCACGTTCTTTAATGACAGAAAAGTGTTCCTCTTTAATAGTTCGACGAACCTGTTTAGATGCAATACTTTCTTTAACTGGGGTATCGTCCTTTCTTCCGTCAAAATAGTATATGCCATGTAGTTCATCTGAATGCAGTTGACTTTTCTGTAAATTTTATGAAATTAGGTGAGACTAGGTGGGAGCGCGTACGTCGACTTCAGCGCTGTTTTCCAACGTGGCTAACGGCAGTTGGGTGCACTACTAAAATTTTCAGACCTGAAACGAACTCTTCGTGGTAAGTTCTAGGTTGTTTAAAAATAACTTAATATGCTCCATAGTATCAATTAACATTTAAATCTTAACCTGAGACTGCAAACTGACCTCAGTTGATTATATTCTTAATGCATGAAAATCACTCAAAATTGAATTTTTGCCGATTTTTATTGAGCTTGCGCGATCGGAAGATATTCTCTAAACACAATTATTATTATTATTATTATTAAACAGTGCAAACTGCAAATATTTTTTCCTATAGCGATAAAAAATATATAAACGTAAAAAAAAAAGAAAAATTCTGAAAAAATCGGAAATTTTCAATTTTTTGCAATTTTTAGGCGGTTTGCGGGATCGGAAGATAAAGTCCGATTTGAAGAATTTTCTTTTTGTCTTTCTTGTATTTATCAATCGCAACTTTTCCGCACTATAGCGACTCGGAAATATCAACTTGACTTTTTTCGCACCACCCTAATATATATATATGTATGTATGTATGTTCTAAATTTTGTCCGCACGATAAAAGTCGCAATTATGCACGGATCGTCTTCAAAGTCGCCAACAACTTTGAGATGGTCGATATATCGGCGGGGATTGAAAATGGGCAAAATCGGCCCAAGGGAATGGAAATGGGGAGGGCTCAAAATTTTGAATACCGTCTTAACATGATTCTGATAAAACCAGCTCTTACACAACAATGACAGGAAAAAATAAATATTTTTCGTTAAGCAGTTGCCAACAATTAAAAAAAAAACAATAAAATTCTCACCACAATAATTGTTTTTCTATTGCAAGATTTCACGTGAAAAATTAACTTAAATAAATAGTTTGACGAATTGAAAACAAATTGAATATTACGTCATTAGTTTTCTAATGCAAGATTTCCGCATGAAAACTCAAAATGAAATAAATAGTTTGACGAATAATATATATATATATATATATATATATATTGAGTAATATTGGAAATATAATGGACCTCAGCAGGTGAATATGTAACGTCATGTGAGTTTGAAGAAACGTATTAAAACATAATAAAAACCCGACTATGGAAATATTAACATATTTTAACACTTTGAGGTTCTCTGAATTTGCTTTATTCATTTTTAAACCTATTCCATATACATGCGTGTGTGTATTCGTGTATATTAGAATTTTCACAAAATGTTTAGCTCCCTAGAGCTCATTCTTAGTGAAGGAAATGAGTTTATCTCTAATCTTGATTTAAGTTTTGTTGGTGAATTTAGTACTTAACTTCGAAATCTACCTCCGCCGCCTGTAGGCCCGAGCCGGCAGGGATTTTTTTATTTTATTTTGGAAAAACACTTTTGACGGTCATTCAAAACCATTAGGAAAGAGATCTTGTGTAAATACGACTTAACCCTTCACTGCACAATTTTTTCTATTTTTATGAAAAATTTATTTGAAATCTATACATAGATCTTACAACGAAATGAGCTTAAATTAATTTATTTTATTTGCTGATTTTAATTGTTGAATACTCTGCAACTTTTTTTATATTAGTATTTTTAAGTATTCAGTAAAAATAATGAAAGTAAATTTTACCTTAAAAAACTAGATCGATTTTTTTTTTCTACGAAGAACACATTCTAATTTTTTGTCTAATGCAGCCATCTGACATGGACAAAATAAGTGTTATTCGATTCTTTGGATTGTTCTTGATCAGGGATAGATATCATATAGGCCAAATTCATGGCACATAATAAGAATTACAGTGTTTTTAGGTATGTGCCAGATGTGGCACGTGATGCAGTGAAGAGTTAATATATTTTTATCTTAAAGAAGCATATTAAAATCATTCAAAAGTAGGCAGTTTTGTAAATGAAATATTGTAATTTGTACAATTAAATGCTTTCGAGTGTATGTATGCATGTATGTATGTATAGATGAATGCATGTATTCTCAACAATTCCAGCGAATTTGCAGGTATCAAAAAATATATTGAAAGATATATTTTATTTATATTGGGATGGTGCACAAATAATTCATGATCTTCCAATTCGAATTTAAAACGCTATAACTTTTTTCAAACTAAATATATTTAATCAAAGTATAATCCTTTAAAATCAATACATTTTTCCATCGAGAAATCAGCTTACTGATTCCTGTGACATAAAAGTGTACGCTCAAGGTGATGACTCGGAAGGCGTTTCCAACATTATCTTGACTGAAGAGAATTTTTCCCTTTAAGAAGTTGCCTAGGTGTTTAAAGAAATGGTAGTCGGTTGCCGAGAAGTTCCGTTGAGTACGGTGGATGACACAATAAGATAAAAGAAACTTCTTAAAAGCATCATAAAGATATTAATAACTGCGCAAGGCCTTTTGAAAGAACTAGTCTTTTTTCATCTGCGCAGAGAACACGTCCTACTTCTTTGAAATCAGCAGCAAGACACAATTAATTATTTAATATGGGTTACGTAGTGTTTCGTAGCCCAACGCGTGTAACTTTGCAAGGTCAATTTTGTGACGTCAGTTGTCGTTCAACTCGTTCGAAACTACTTATTGAGTTTCTTCACCTTGCCAATTTGCTCTAAGTGGCGAGCGATACTGGAGATGGCCAACGTTGAGTTAATTTGCAATTTCTAGAGTTGTTTTGGTTGGATGAACTTCGATAATTGCCTTCGGTTGATAATCGTCAACAACAGAAGGATGCCAACAGCCACCACTGTCTTGAAGGTCGTCCGTGATAAAAATTTTGAAACCGACACTGAATTATGCTTACGCTGATACTTCCCTCGCCCCAAACTTCATTAATGTTTCGCGTGGTTTGTGTTCCACTGCGACCGAGTTTTAAATTTGATGAGAATTTTGTTTTGACATCTCAGCTTATGTAGTCAATTAATGGCCTAAAATGAAAATTAAAACAATTAATTTGCAAAGAAAGTACTTAAAATAAAGTTTTAAAATGTATATAATACTTACCACAAGGATTAATCTCTATATACAAAATGCTTATAAAATAAGCTGCATTTTAAAATCATGCATTATTTTTGAAGCAGCCTATTACTTTAAACAAGAGATTTCGATCATCCTTTTTTTTTTTTTTTTTTTTTTTTTTTTTTGCGAAATGCTTTTATTTTTTTTATTTTTTCATTTAAGTAGCAGGTTTCGCCCGTTACGCTTCTTGCTGTCCCAAAAGACCTCAGCTTCGAATCAAACGAAGCGTATCGGTGAATAAGACAAACAATATGAACCTTTAACAGGGATGTCCTTCCGCGTTGCTGAAACCGAACTCCTTTGCGCTATTTCATTTTCTAATATCTAATACATAAAAATGAAAATTTGCCTGTCTGTAATTCTGTAAAAATACGCAGTTTGGAAGCCGGAATTATGAAAAGTTACGAACATGTATATAAAAACACGGCCGAGGCAACTAAAGTAATTCGGAATCGGAATAATTTATAGTTAATTTTAATTAATAAAAAACACTAAGTTAACAGCAATTTCCAATCAAATGTAAACATTTTTCATCTTAGCTGTCGCCAACAATTAAAAATCCACAATAAAATTATAGCCACAGCAATTACTTTTCTGTTGCAGGATCTCCACGTGAAAAATGAAAATTAAATAAATAAAATGACGAATTAAAAGAAAAAGATAATATTACGTCATAACTCTTTTCTATTGCAAAATTTTCACGTGAAAAATAAAAATGAAATAAATAGCTTGACGAATTTAAGAAAAAAAGCGCATATTACGTCGTATTGGAAATATAATGGGCGTCAGCAGGTGAATATATAACGTCAAATGAATTCAAAAAAGTACTGAAACATGATAAAAACCCAATTATGTAAATATTAGCATATTTCAACATTTTGAGGTTCTCTGAATTTGTTTTCGCCATTTTTAAATTTATTCCATATATGTGCGTGTGTGTATACGTGTATATTAGAATTTAGTTAAAGGTTTAGATTCCTAGAGCCCATTTGTAGTGAAGAACTGAAATAAAGATGGCTTTACTCCTTTTTTTATTGTTTGTTTTATACTGTAGGTTTAGTTTTGAAATTAATTTTTCAAACAAACATTCTTAAAATTCCGGGCAACGCCGGGGACTTTAGCTAGTGCTAAATAAAATTTATGCTATTAAAGGCCAGAAATAAAAGGTCCTTCATAGTTTGATTCGTTAGAGAAATGATGCCGTTATGAGAACAGGAATTAAAATGTTCTCTAGACGCCAACCTGCTGAAATGTTAAACATTACAATGATTGCAGGATTTTCGTGTGATTCATTCTCGTTTGTTAGTTCATGAATTCAGTTACTCCTAACTTGGTGTTAGGTGTGGTTCTGGCAGTTTAAACGCAATGTCACACTACACTATGTTTTATTTTGTAATGCCCATCCTCTTCTGAGAAGTCCTACCACGGTTTTCCATCTTTGGATTCCAAACGAACAAATGCAATAAAAAAATGTAATAGCGGGAACTTAGTCTGCAGCGATAAACTACTAGTTGTATGTGCCAATCCCAAAAGTTTCTTCTATCTCATATATTTAAATATTTCAAAATGTTGTTACAAATGTCAGTATTTCATTTAGTAGTTTCAATGCTATATAAACTTTGACTTTCATCTTAAATTTCTGCTTCAGTCAATTAATTGGAGTAAAAAAAGTCCTTCCGGCCAGTGCCGGGAGGAAGAGGTAGCTTTCATATTCCTTATTTTAAAAAAGCCAACTTATATTATTCAAACACACGAAGCTCAATTAAGTGGAAACCGAATGTAGGAGATTCAATACTAATTTTTATCAATACTAAATCATTATGAATGAGAATTTCGCAAAATTAGTCAGCTTTATCCAAGCTGCTTTTATTTAAAGTAACTTATATTTCGCTGCCAAATTCGGCGATTTATTAAAGTGCCTGCCATTTTAAGACAACATGGTGGATGAGGCTAACCAGTGAACTTGGTTGAGACCTTAGTAATTGCTGCGCACATGCTCACTCACATCGGAATCGGTTGATACATACGAGTGCTGTCGCAGGCAAAAAATCAGATTTTTCAAAATGTCACCCACGTTAGAAATTGAAACTGCTATATCTGAGCCATTTTTTAAGATAAAGACAAACAAAAAATGCTCCTGAATCCTTATATCAAGGTCAAATACTTAAGAAAGAAACCTTTTTCAATTTCTAATTTTTTTGCACCTCACTTTAAATATAATTTTTTTTTTAATTTAATGGCCTCCGTTTTGAAACAAGATGGCTGATGAAGCTGGCCAGCGAACTTGGTCGAGACATTACGATATACTATCCACATGCCTTCTTCCATCGAAATAGGCGAATACGTGTGGTATCGCGAGACAAATACAAGATCGTTTCAAAGTGTTAGCCATGATAGAAATTCAAAGTGCTATAATTCAACCACTTTTTAAGATATAAACAAAAGAACAAAGTTTCAGAAACAAAAACTGCTCCAGAATCTTTGTATCAAGGCCAAACACATAAAAAAATCTTTTTCATTTTCCAATTTTTTAATACCTCATTTTAAATTTTAAATTACATTTTTTTTTTTAAATGGCAACCCTTTTGAAACAAGATGGCGAATGAAGCTGGCCAACAAACTCGGTCGAAAGATTGGTATTTATTATGTACAGACCAAGTTACATTCAAATCGGTTCATAAATACGCCTGTTATCGCGTGACAAAAATCAGGGCGTTTCAAAATATCAGCCACGCTAGAAACTCAAAATGCTATAACTCAGCCATTTTTTAAGATATAGACGAAACAAAAACTGCTGCCGAATCTTTTTATCGAGGTCAAACACATAAGAAAAATATATTTTTTCAATTTTCAATTTTTTGGTACCACATTTCAAATTTCAAATTTTCTTAAAATTTTAAATGGCCGCCATTTTTAAACAAAATGGCGGATGAAGCTGGCCAACGAACTCGGTCGAGACATTGGTCTGTACTATGTATAAACGAAGTTACATCCAAATCGGTTCATAAATACGCCTTTTATCGCGTGACAAAATTCAGGACGTTTCAAAATGTCAGCTTCGCTAGAAATTCAAAATGCTATAACTCAGCCATTTTTTAAGATATAGACGAAACAAAAACTGCTACGGAGTCTTTGTATAAAGGTCAAATACATAAGAAAAAAATAATTTTCCATTTTCAATTTTTTGGTACCACATTTTAAATTTAAAATTTTTTAAATTTTTTAAATTGCCGCCATTTTGAAACAAAATGGCGGATGAAGCTGGCCAACGAACTCGGTCGAGACATTGTTATGTACTATGTACACACCGAATTACATCCAAATCGCTTCAAAAATACGAGAGTTACAGTGTGACATAGGTCAGATATATATATATATATATATATATATATATATATTGATATATATATATATATATATATATATCAATTTTGAACGGAGGGTGGTTTCGGGGTCTGGGGGTCATGATCGATGAAAATATACCAAAATTTTTTGAAATCGCTTTCCTCCGAACGGCTGCAATAGGTAGCTTTTTGTAAAGAAAGCTACCTAACAAGTTAATCTCTATCATGATATTTATTAAAATCAATAGTTTTCCGTTATTTTGTTGTATATCAGCTGTTCGCGAATAGCCCTCTTATCAGGATGGGAAGTTCCCGTCACTTCACAAGCCGCCGGTGTACAATAGAACTAAGAAAAATCAAGAAAATTACAAAGAATTCGCTATTATAATACCCCCTTTCGGCGGAATATTTCCTAATTCAGGGAAGACCTAAAAATTTGGTTCAATTTTATGCATAACTTCATGCACTTTTCGATGGTACAATATTGAAAATGGCATCAAAATAGTTTTATAGCGCCCACTTTCGGCGGAATTTTTCCAAATGCAGGAAGGACCTTCTTACCTTGGCCAAAAACATACATAAAAATATTTGGTTCAATTCTATGCGTAACTTCATACACTTTTCGACGGTACAGTATTCAAAATCGGACAAAAATCGCTATTACAGCGACCCCTGTCGGCGAAATTTTTCCAAATGCAGAGAGGACATTTTTGCCTTGGCGAAATACATACACAAAAAATAGGTTCGATTCTGTGCATAACTTTCATATATTTTTCGATGGTACAATATTCAAAATCGCTATTACACCGCCCCCTTTAAGCAGAATTTTACCAAATGCAGAGAGGATCTTCTTGCCATAACTTAAAGCACACACAAAAAATTTGGTTCAATTCTATGCATAACTTCATGCACTTTTTGATGGTACAATATTGAAAATGGCACAATAATCGCTATTACAGCGGTCCCTTTCGGAGGAATTTTACCAAATGCAGGGAGGACCTTCTTCCTTTAACCAAAAGCATTCACAAAAAATTTGGTTCAATTCTATGCATAACATCATACATTTTTGGTGTTACAATGGCTACAGACACACGGACGGACGGACCGACAGACAGATATTTTCTATAAACATGTTTTTGGGGATCTCTGACCCCTAAAACGTGTAAATCTGCCGAAAACCAAAAGGTGAAAAAAATTTCGATTACAATACTTTCTTCTATTGAAGAAAGTAAAAAATATGATATAGCAGTAATTATCTGTTCACAAATAACATGTGAAAATAAAAAAACAATAACGCAGAGCTTTATTATTTCCAAATAATTATTTAAAAAGATTAATTACTTAAAAATTTTTAAACCTACGAAACAAATTTTGCTGAAGCCAAAACGTAGGTTAGTTGGTTTTCTCACATTAGAATAAAGTTTATTTCATGGAAATCGACGGAACTGTTTTCATATCATCCTATTCAACACCGAGTTTGTTTTATCCAGTCAAAACGAATCTCCCAGTAATCTAGACATAGCTAGAGCATTTTCTTTTGTTTGAATTAGCATAGGAGTCAAGTTTTCTGAAAATCTTTAGTGATTTTCAATATATAGCAGCATTTTTAGTGCTGAATTTATTTTAACATGTCAAAACGAACTTTCTTGAATTCGGTAATTAGCTAGATCGTTTTCTTGTGCTCGAATTAGTGTAGCAGACACGTGTCATGAAAATCTTCAGTTTACAGCAAACAACATTTTCAATGCTGACTTTGTTTTAATTTGTCACAACCAATTTTCTTAAACTCGGCCCGTAACTAGATCATTTTTTCATGATCGATTTACTTTAGAATAGGAGTTCTCAAGCTATGGTACGCGTACCAGTATTGGTACGTGAAGCTCTGTTTACTGGTACCCGAAAGTCTGATAATGGTACGTGAAATTAAATAAAAATTACAGCCTATGAAATCAAAAAGCAGTTCAATCCCACCTCCCTCCCTCCACTTTCTTCATGTGTCACTTCACCGGTTCCGTAGCGCCGGCTCTCTGTTACTGCTTTGACAGTGTTTCGGATGTAATTTGGATTATAATCTTTAGATAAATGGGACTAATATTCGGTAAATGTTGAGCTGACATTTCATACACCCCGAAAAAAAAAAGCTTTCTTCTATTACTATATTGTATGTGTGTATCTTACTTATTTCAACGAACTTCGATCTCGCATTAATACGCAGTTAACTTTCAGAAGGTATGTAAATTTCTTATGTAGGTTATTCACTTATTAAATTTTCTTATGTGTATTTTACTACTGATATAAACTTAGTATTCATATAAAAAAATGACTATCAAGGCGACTACAAATGTGTATTTTTCTCCATGTTTAACAAAACTATGCAGTAGTTTTATATTTAAATATATCTGTATTTGTCACCCAAAAATAGTGATATATACACTAAAAAGTATTAAAGTATAGTATAAGTCAATATAAGCACCAATTTAATAATGCAATCATGTAAATCAGTAATATCTCCTCAGACGGAAGCACAAAAACTGAAACAATATGCTGTTTTAAACATATTCCGTTTACACAGATTTTTCTGTATTAGCTTTGAGTTTGTGAGCTGGTGGTACGTGGAAATATGAACTTCTATTTAGTGGTACTTCGGTCTAAAAGTTTGGGAAGAAGATAAGTTTCGTTAAAATCGTTCCAACCGTTTTCTCCCGGACACCCAAAATTACTTGTTCGTTTTTCCATGTAACTATTTACGGTATTTTTACTTTTTCGAGCTTTAGAGACCCGATTTTACACAAAATATAGTAAATCATCTCCTATTTTTAATAAAATTTCTTTGGATATACATATTTATAATTTAAATATTGATCTCTATATTAATAATTTATGGTCGCGAAGCGCATAAATCGTTACAAGCATCCCAGTTTCAGTGAGAGGATCTGTTATAATGATTGCTGCATTAACGGTTTATTGGGTCTGAGCGCCTATGGCCACATTACATTGATCGCCGTATTAACGATTTGTAAAAACGAAGAAGGGCAAACACTGGGTCTATGCTGCAGAAGACAGCAAGGCCTTCATCTCTAGGTTCGTATGGAAAACCCGTCCGGCTGGTTACTGTTTATGTTAGCTCATACCATCGCGATGTTTAATATTTTGTGAAAATTAATCATCTTCGTTGGTAAAAACGATGCATTGAAAATTAATTTTTCTGACAATATCTAGTGATTATTATCTGTTTTATGACGGTCTGACTTTCCGGAAAGGCAAATCAACAGGTTTACATCGTAAGCATTTACGAAATATAAAAAAACCACCTCTTAGAATGAGCAATTTCATTAAAAAAGAGCAACATAACAGAGAACTATTCTAGCGGTATATGATAATGAAAATAATGATAGTTGTCAAAGAACTAAAAAAAGAAAAGGATTTATTCAACAACAATATCTAGATTCAAATTTTTGATACATGCAAAAATTTTAATTTGGAGGAAACCAACTTTTTCTCGTTTTTCTAGAGTCTTGTTGAGTCTGGAAAGAAACTTCCTGAGTTTTAACATCAAAACTAATTTCCGACGAACGCGTGTTGTCCGTATCTAAGGTATTTGGCGATGTATGATCATCAGCAATTTCAGAGACTGACTGCGGCTGTTCAATTGTCTGTAATATATCACGCAAGAGTATCCAGCATCCCCACAGTAATAAAATATCACACAAGAGGACAGGGAGAAACAACGCGAGTTCCTTCAGTATTTTAGCCTGTATGTTGCGTTCTCGTTTAACAATTTTTAAAATAGCTTCGATGTTAAGTCTATGTCTAATGAACAGGGGAGAATCATCGACTATGAATTCAATGTTAACCACTTTTTCCGTAGTACTCTGTTTTACTTTTGACATCAATTGCTCTTCAGTAGTTGAATTCTGCAGTTCGGTGAAATTCAAAAACGGTGAAATGGTATTCACAGATCGTGAATTGACAGATGATTCTTTATTTCGGTGTAATTCGCATATGTATATTGGAAGCAATTCAGAGTTGTCAGATTTATAGTGCCTCATTCCTGATGAAATTTCTTTAGCAGAAACTAATATTGCACTATGGTTTCGGTCAGAGACAGTTTTTTCATTTATATTCCTGTAAAGTTTACATGCAAATGTAGTAGTGTTGTTTACGGTGAGCTGGTTAGAATAATAGACATTGTTTACATTGTTAAACACTTTTTTCGTAGTACTTTGTTCTGTTGCAGGAAGCATGTGGCTTTTGTTCCATATTTTGGTAGAATTTTCTGAGTGGTATGTTGGAATCAATTGAGAATTGTCCGATTTATAATTCTTTATTTTCGATGAATCTTTCCTAACGAATCTTGCTCTATGGCTTTGATTGGAACCAGTTTTTTCCGTAACATTCCTGTTGTAAATTATATATGGCGATGCAGTTGTATGGTTTTCACCAGATCTCTTTGATTCAACTGGTGGACTTTGAATGAATTTTTCCGCAATATTTTGTTCTGCTTTTGACAGCATCTGCTTTTCAATAGTTGTATTCCGAGTCTTCGTGATATTATCAGAGTGGTATTTTGGCACTAATTCAGAACTTTCGGATTTATAGTTCTTCGCTTTCGATGAATTCTCATTTGCAAGAACTAATATTACATTGTACTTTTTCCTGGAACCTATTTTTTCCCTAATATTACTGTTAAGTTTCGATGAAAATACAGATGTACGGTTTTCACCTGATTTCTGTGATTCATCAAGCAGATTTTGATTGAATTTCGTCTTAGTACTTTGTTTTATTTCTGACAACATCTGCTTTTCAATAGAAGAATTTTGTTTGGTGAAATTCCCTGATTGGTATTTTGGAAGCAGTGGATACCTTTCTGATTTATAGTTCTTTATCTTCGATAAATCATTCTTAGAAGCAACTAATATTATGCCATTGGTTCGACCGGAATTAGTTTTCTCAGTGATACTTCCATAAAATTTATATGAAAATGGAGTTGCAAAATTTTCATCATATTTCTTCGATTCTTCGGGCAGAGTTTGATTAAATATTTTCATAGTATTTTGTTCTACTTCTGGCAGCAACTGTCTGCCAATTCTTGTATTCCATATTTTGGTAAAAAGCTCTGATTGGTATTTAGTAACTAAGTCAGAACTGTATGATTTATAGTTCTTCATTTTCGATGAGTCTTTCTTAGACGCAACTAATATTGCTCTGTGGTTTTTACCAGAACCAGTTTTTTCAGTATTACGTCTGTAGAGTTTGTTTGGAGATGCTGTTGAATGTTTTGCATCTGAGTTTTGATTATTAAGCACTTTTTTTGAAGTACTTTGTCCTACTTCTGGCAGTAAATGCCTTCCATTACTTGTATTGCCTATTTTAATTAAATTATTTGATTGATATGTAGGAACCGATGCAGAACTGCCGGCTTTATAGTTCTTCGCTTTTGAGAAATCCTCTTTAGCAGCAAATAATATTGCACTATGCTTTTGAATTGAACCAATTGGTTTTGGGATATTCATGTATTGCTTGTATAAAGATGCAATTGTACTGTTTTTAATGAGCAGAGAAGAATTATCGAGATTGCTTTTAACGTTCAATACTTTTTTAACAGCATTTTGTTCTGTTCCTGATAGCATGTTTCTTTTAATATTTGTGTTTTGTAATCTGGTGCTATTCTTTATATGGTGTTTTCGCGACGACTCAGAATTGTCTGATCCTTGCTTCCTCATTGTTGGTGAATCGTCATTATTAAAAACTATAATTACGCCGTATTTTTTATTGGGACCCCTTTTTCCTGTGACGTTTCTCTGTGAAGATGAAGTTCTATAGTTTTCAACAGATTTCTTTGGTCCTCCTGACAGAATTTGATTTAATTTCCATAATCTTTTGTTAAATTCAGTACTTGCATTGAAATTAGTAGAATCCCCAAATAGCCGTGAGGTGTTTTTAAATATGGCCTTCGAATTATTCATAGGTAAAACATTTCCCTCAATATCCAGACTTCTAAAATTCGACTTTTTACGGTTGTTACTCTTTGCCGATAAGCTAGTGTCATAATGGATTCCTTCACCTTTATCTTCTTTATCATCCACTTGCCTGTTTACTTTCAGCTTTTCACAAGAAGCTGGAACAAAAATCAAGACATTACATAGTTTAATACATGTAACTCATAAAATATATTCCAAATAGTGTAGTAAAAATTTAAAAAATTATAATTAACGAAGAAACAAATTAATATAATCAATTTAAATTGCAATTAATTAATCAAGAAGGAATTAAACAATAAAAGATAAAGAATGAGCAATTAAAGAAAATTTCTAAACTTTGCCTTTAACTATTTTATCTAATCGATAGTTCCACTCTCTTTCTCAGTGTTTAAAGCTTTTGCAATTTCAGGCGCGTTCGATTCTGGGTTCAAGCTTGGGTCTGTTTTTATATTGGTTCGCATTGATATTTCTATAGGAGTTGTACAATACCCGGTGTTGTTTATATTATTCCTTGTAAAGATTGCAATAGTGTTTATATTGGTGAAACTGGTAGATCATTGGAAATTTGCCTAAAAGAACATACTGGTGCTTAAAAAAGAGTAATTTGAATTCAAAAATTGTCCAGCATTCACTTCAAACGAATCACATTCCGCTCATTGCGAACGCCAGTATTTTGAAATCTGGTTGCAACAACTACCATGGTAGATTGCTCCTTGAGGCTTGGTTCACTGAATTGCGGTCGCATGCTTTGAATGATGCTCGTTCTGTCCTTAGCAAATATTGTTTGTTTTTAAAATAGCTAACTGTAACTGTTCTTGATTTGCTCTGACGTTTGAAATGCAATGGATATTTTTTGTATTGATGATGCCTTGCGTGTCTCTTGGCGAAACGTTTACATATTGTATTTTTAATTGTTTTTTATTGTCTTTATAAATTTTATTTTTTAACTGTACTCAAGTCTGTCTTAGTTTATTTTATTTGGTATTTTAATGTAACAGGTACTTGAAAGCGAGGTTTTCGCCAAATTGTCGTAAAAAAAAAAAAAAAAAAAAAAAAAAAAATCACGCCAAACCCGGCGCGTATGTGACAATGCAACAAATCATGAGATTTAATTTCCACTTCAAAGCAACGTTTTAATGTTATTACTTCTCCCGACGACCAATTTCGCCAAATTATACAAATTGACATTTTTTTTTTTTATTTTAAATAACAAAAGAACAAATAAATTAGTATAACATTAATAAAAATACAAATAAAACGTCGAAATAAAAATCACTTGATAGCGTGAACATGTGTAACTTCCTTAAAGTCAAGTGAATGTGACATTTACGATCAACCATTATTGGCATTTAATCTTATAGTTTGGCGGCAGATTTTTGGTCGATGGGATAACCAAGTAGCACCGTTTTAATTTACCACTCGAAAAATAAAAGAAATGCTAACTGGCGAGTTTAAAAAAAGCTATTGCGGGATTTTCACCCGGCTAACATAAAAGTACCAGGAGTTCTTTGTGATCATGGCAACTTTTATGTAGTTTTATTCGAAAAAATAATTTTGATTCTTTAATCAAATGGAAACCTTTCTTATGAAAAGCGAAAGAATCAGCCCGTTGTTTATGGCAGTTACATGACTTGGACTATTATAATATAAACGAAATAATGGGGATAGAATAATATTCGGCGACTTATCACACCTGTGGCTGGCCAACATTAAATTACCAAAATGGCCGCCTGGAATATAAAAAGCGAAGGGATCAGCCTGGAGCTCTTGATGATAGTCACATGACTTAGGCTATTATTATAGAGATTGTTTTCAATTTTAAAAACAGCGCAAAGAATAACATTTCCCGACGATTAAAAATTTATTTACACTTGACTATTAAAAACGGAAAAAAAAAACTTTAAAATTACTATTAAATGAGTACGTGTTAAGGGCAGGAAAATATTGAAAATTATGTCCTGAAAATTGTATTTACACGTGAATATTAAAAGGGAAATGAAACTTTAAAATAATAAATACATTAATATGCATTTAATCCTTTCATGGACAAGGCATTTCTATTCGTAAAATCTTGAATTTAGTGAATGGTGCCAGAATTTTCAAACAAATTTCGAAATACAAAAATGCTTTTGTTCACTTACTTAATAAAAGGGAAATTTTCATCCCAATATTCTGATGCTAATGTGGCATTTAAGAATTAAAATTAAGTGGTCCAAAGATGAACCACCGCTCTTGAAGGGGCTAAAGCAGCAAATTTTAGTAATTGTATTATGTCAATCGTTTTATAACGCTGTTAAAAAATACCGAGAGACAAAGACTCAGTTTAATTAATTCATTTTATTTTAGCTTCTTTTCAAATGTTTAACTGATCTTCTTTAACCAAACACGAAAACAACCATTGGATGTCTTAACAGCAACTGATTCTACCTTAAATTTTTGTAATCAAAGGGAATTGAATGGAAACCCGTTTACAGGGAGATCGCTACAGGTTTTTTCAGTATAATTCAATCTTCTCTAATCTTTTTAAAACCGATCAGATTAGCGTGCTTTTAGATTCTACAGTGTCTGAACGGGGGTTGGCGAGCGTAGCTTGCAGGGGGCAGAGCCCTCTAGTGTATATATATAATTGTTTTATGTTTGTGTAAAAAAAGATAAATAACTTCTTTATATTAAATAAATTGTATACAAAACGATACTTTTCGGCCAGTGTTACATATACATATCTATGTATATCTACACTATCTATTATATATATATAATCCAAACGGAAATTTCGTTCCGAACGCCGAGATTTCGAGTTCTACCGCATGGATTTTGACGGAACTTATACCGTTAGATAGGTATCGTTTCAGGGAAGGTTTTAAGCTATAACACATCATTATACCTAGATTAGTTATAGAATTATTACGGAAAATTCTTTTATATTGGACTTTGTAACTTCATATTTCCTTAAATATCTGGGCTCCTATTGGTCGTAGAGCTTAGATCTCGCGCCAAAAGTAGCTCCGAAGCACCCAAGCAAACTTTTCCCCGCGATTATTTTGCCGTCTTCCGATTTCCTCTAACTCTATTAGGGGCCCGCGTAGGGCCCCTTTAACATATTTTTCGTAGTAATTTCAGCAATTATCTTACATTATTCTTTAAGACCGCCACCCTCCCGATTCATGTATCTACGGAAAGGTTGCACGAAGGAGTTTCGTTCGGATACGCTTTCGTTAAGAATAGAGTGCGCTCCCTGGTGGTGGAATGTCGAACAAACATAACGCGATATTGTTAAAATTGGGAAATCTAACAATGCGATCTGTTTTAAACTTTGAGATAGTTCATAACACATAATCTATTATCTATTCTATTATATATATATATAAAATCTATTATCTATTCTATTATCTATTATATATATAAAATCCAAACGGAAATTTCGTTCCGAACGCCTAGATTTCGAGTTCTACTGCATGGATTTTTACGGAACTTATACCGTTAGATAGGTATTGTTTCAGGGAAGGTTTTAAGCTATAACACATTATTCTACCTGTATTAGTTTTAGAATTATGACGGAAAATTCTGTTATTTTGGGCGATAAGGTTACCATTTTATTTCTTGGCGAAATTCATCGTTGATAAAAAAAAATTGAAACGGCTATTAAACCTCGAAAAATAAAAGAAAAACTGTTACTAATTTTATTTAAATGAAAAAAAAAGAAAAAGAAAATCCGTTTCAATGAGTGATAATATTAAAAAACGGAAACATTTAATCAAAACCTGAAAGAAATATTTGTAATGCTTAAAAATTAATTTAATAAGAAATATTACACTTGATACGCAATATTTGGCTCTTTATCGCTTGCGTTAGATATGGAAACGAATCAGAAAATTTGATTAGATGAAATTTTAACGACATTTTCTTTCTGTTCTGCTCTTTTCTTTTTTTTTTATATCTAATTGTCCCATCACGTGACTTAAAGAAGAAACAAGCAGATGTAATTGTGAGTCACATGTGTAATTACTATTTGTTTCTTTACAATTTTTTATTTTTCTTTTGTCGCCAAACGATGTGATTTTAAGCCAAAAATGCATAAGCGTGACATTAGCTTGAGGATGTTCTCACAAATGGTGTTTTTTTAGGTGAAAGAGATCATTTTTTGAGTACATTTTCATATTCAATTGTAACTTATATAGATATCAGTTAATATTTTAAAAATGGAATCGAATGCTTAAATTTCAGTGTGAATCTCTGCCACACATACATATTGTAAAATAATTTCATACTTTTTAAAATGTTTTTCGCCGTAATTCCGAAAGCATGTGATATTTATAAACTCGAACTGAGATCAACGAATATTAACCATTTTATTTAAGCAAATATTATCTATTTTCTCAAGTCATATCGCCAATTTCATTTATAGGAAAATTTCACAGATTCGAAATCTAGGAAATAAAGATAATTTTTAAGGAAATTTATGTTTTATTACGTTATTACCATGGAAAAATTCAACATTTTGAAAAAAAAATTACAAGTCTTTTGTAATTCGTCATTTCTTCTTCGTCTTTCTTCGTACTTTCTCCTCTGTTATGTAATATTTCAAATGATATTGGACAAATTTTCGATCATCGATTCACCGCAAAATCGCATATCTAATATAGTATATAAAATAAAGTCTGGATTAGGGGACTAATTAACGCACAGCGCAAACTACTGAACCTAAAATCTTGAAAATCGTGGTAAAAATACTTCTTATGACATAAACTTCTGCTAAGAAAGGATTTTCTAAAGTGTCACCCCTAATGGTTTTTGCACGGGGAGGGGGAAAAATCGAATATCAAAATTATTTGTCAAATGATAGCATATTTTAATGTAGTTTTGTATGCTGAATCCAATGCTACCAAATAAATTTTTATAAGTCCAATAGTTCATGACACATTTCATATATTTCTAATTTGGCGGTGTCTTTGGCATCTAAACCTCAAAATATCTATCATTACATCCGTTACTCTAGCAACGGAAAAAATTCAAATCAACCCTTTTGGCTAAAAAATAAAAACGGCTCTATGAGTTTGAAATAAAAATGCAAGCATCTTAATTTTAAAAAAAAATAGTGATTTTATGTAAAATAAAAGGGAAAAAATTACTGAGAATTTAGCGTTATAAAACAAAAATGGAAAAGGTACTACTTAGATATTCCGTCGACCAAAAATCTATCGTCAAACTATAAGATTAAATGCCAATAATGGTTGATCGTAAATATCAAATTCACTTGAATTTAAACAAACTACACGTGTTTACGTCATCAAGTGATTTTAATTTCGACGTTTTATTTGTATTTTTATTAATGTTATACTACTTTATTTGTTATTTCGTTATTTAAAATAAAGATTATGTCAATTTATATAATTTGGCGAATGGTTTGGCGATTTATATAATTTGGCGAAATTGGTCGACGGGATAACAAGTAGTACCAATGAAAATATTTAAGTATGAAAGCAATGTTTGTAACGACTTAAAAATTATTTTCATATATATAAACTCGGTTTATGGCGTCAGATGCCGTCATCCGAAGAATCTACAAGAGTCTTTTTCCAATTTTTCCGGTCATAGGTTCCTCAATGAAAGAAATTGGAATTGGAATAATATTGTGCGATTTATAAATTACTCCTCGATAAGAAGAAAAAATGGGTACATTTATAACAACCGTGCGCACATCTCGCTGATAGCATTTTTAAAATTCCCAGTAGCAGTAGTTACATTTTGCGTATGTAAATTAAAAATATTTTTTTGCTTTTAATTATGGCATTATTTCCTGTTATTGTTTATCTTTTCAGTTTTTTAAATGAAATTAGTATAAGGCATGCATTTTAAATTAAATGAGTGAAAGGTTTGTGTTTTAAATGAAAATAATAAAATAAGAATATGCTATGAAAACAATCTTTATTGATTTATTACCTGCGCCCGGCTGACATAAAAGTATCACAAAAGCCACATATTCACTTTTCTTTGAGTAGTTGCTCATGAAAATTCAAGTTAACCTTCCGTAATCGGATACTTCACATATTGGTGTATTAGCTTTAATGTTGAAGGCATCGTTTTTGTTTGAAGCGAAAACTTTACTATGAATTCTATTACACAAAATCGCATCATCATCATCTACTAAATATTTACAACGGAAATTTGTATTTCATTCCGATTGTTTATAATACTTTCGTAGGATATACCACAATTAGTTAGGTAATAATTTTGGAAAGGTTTTAGTGTATGCATATTGTTCAAGGGTACTTAGTTATAGAGCAACAGTAAAAGTTCAAAAATTAAGTGAACCTGATTATGAAAGTTTAGCCTTTTAAAAAAAATCTACAGAACATATTTTGTTACAAGTGGCCCTGTTGCATGACTTTTAGGAATGGTGTTAGTATATACGATTTCATTATATGTTGATTAGTTACAGAGGTATTAATTCCTGTTGTCATAACGGTCTCATTACCCGACCATAAGTGCGCTGTTTATAATCAACTAAAACAATTACTTCTTAATTGCTGAATTTTGTCCAACGCTTAAGATAACATTATATCGCAATGGCGTTCGCATCGTTTTCGGCAATGTGCAAGGTCAAGCTGAAGATCCATATTGTTTAAAATACAAATTCAAATTCACCATCCAAGGTTCATTTGGAAATATTGACCAGCGCAGCGGGCATAGCCTGCTAGTCTATTATATATATATAATCCAAACGGAAATTTCGTTCCGAACGCCGAGATTTCGAGTTCTACCGCATGGATTTTTACGGAACTTATACCGTTAGATAGGTATCGTTCCAGGGAAGGTTTTAAGCTATAACACATCATTCTACCTAGATTGGTTATAGAATTGGTACGGAAAATTCTATTATTTTGAACTTTGTTACTTCATATTTCCTTAAATATCTGGGTTCCTATTGGTCGTAGAGCTTAGATCTCGCGCCAAAAGTAGCTCCGAAGCACCCAAGCAAACTTTTCCCCGCGATTATTTTGCCGTCTTCCGATTTCCTCTAACTCTATTAGGGGCCCGCGTAGGGCCCCTTTAAAATATTTTTCGTAGTAATTTCAGCAATTATCTTAAATTATTGGTTAAGACCGCCACCCTCCCGATTCATGTATCTACGGAAAGGTTGCATGAAGGAGTTTCGTTCAGATACGCTTTCGTTGAGAATAGAGTGCGCTCCCTGGTGGTGGAATGCGGAACTAACATAACGTGATATTGTTAAAATTAGGAAATCTAACAATGCGATCTGTTTTAAACTTTGAGATAGTTCATAACACATAATCTATTATCTATTCTATTATATATATATAAAATCTATTATCTATTCTATTATCTTCTATTATATATATAAAATCCAAACGGAAATTTCGTTCCGAACGCCTAGATTTCGAGTTCTACTGCATGGATTTTTACGGAACCTATACCGTTAGATAGGTATTGTTTCAGGGAAGGTTTTAAGCTATAAAACATTATTCTACCTATATTAGTTTTAGAATTATGACGGAAAATTCTGTTATTTTGGGCGATAGGGTTACCATTTTATTTCTTGGCGAAGTTCATCGTTGATAAAAAAAAAAATTGAAATGGCTATTAAACCTCGAAAAATAAAAGAAAAACTGTTACTAATTTTATTTAAATGAAAAAAAAGAAAAAAAGAAGAAGAAAATCCGTTTTAATGAGTGATAATATTGAAAAATGGAAACATTTAATCAAAACCTGAAAGAAATATTTGTAATGCTTAAAAATTAATTTAAAAAGAAATATTACACTTGATACGCAATATTTGGCTCTTTATCGCTTGCGTTAGATATGGAAACGAATCTAAAAATTTGATTAGATGAAATTTTAACGACATTTTCTTTCTGTTCTGCTCTTTTCTTTTTTTTTATATCTAATTGTCCCATCACGTGACTTAAAGAAGAAACAAGCAGATGTAATTGTGAGTCACATGTGTAATTACTATTTGTTTCTTTACAATTTTTTATTTTTCTTTTGTCGCCAAACGATGTGATTTTAAGCCAAAAATGCATAAGCGTGACATTAGCTTGAGGATGTTCTCACAAATGGTGTTTTTTTAGGAGAAAGAGATCATTTTTTGAGTACATTTTCATATTCAATTGTAACTTATATAGATATCAGTTAATATTTTAAAAATGGAATCGAATACTTAAATTTCAGTGTGAATTTCTGCCACACATACATATTGTAAAATAATTTCATACTTTTTAAAATGTTTTTCGCCGTAATTCCGAAAGCATGTGATATTTATAAACTCGAACTCAGATCAACGAATATTACCCATTTTATTTAAGCAAATATTATCTATTTTCTCAAGTCATATCGCCAATTTCATTTATAGGAAAATTCACAGATTCGAAATCTAGGAAATAAAGATAATTTTTAAGGAAATTTATGTTTTAATACGTTATTACTATGGAAAAATTCAACATTTTGAAAAAAAAAAATTACAAGTCTTTTGTAATTCGTCATTTCTTCTTCGTCTTTCTTCGTACTTTCTCCTCTGTTATGTAATATTTCAATGATATTGGACTAATTTTCGATCATCGATTCACCGCAAAATCGCATATCTAATATAGTATATAAAATAAAGTCTGGATTAGGGGACTAATTAACGCACAGCGCAAACTACTGAAAATCTTGAAAATCGTGGTTTAAAAATACTTCTTATGACATAAACTTCTGCTAAGAAAGGATTTTCTAAAGTGTCACCCCTAATGGTTTTTGCACGGGGAGGGGAAAAAATCGAATATCAAAATTATGCATCAAATGATAGCATATTTTAATGTAGTTTTGTATGCTGAATCGAATGCTACCAAATAAATTTTTATAAGTCCAACAGTTCATGACACATTTCATATTTTTCTAATTTGGCGGTGTCTTTGGCATCTAAACCTCAAAATATCTATCATTACATCCGTTACTCTAGCAACGGAAAAAATTCAAATCAACCCTTTTGGCTAAAAAATAAAAACGGCTCTATGAGTTTGAAATAAAAATGCAAGCATCTTAATTTTTTTTTAAAATAGTGATTTTATGTAAAATAAAAAGGAAATAATTACTGAGAATTTAGCGTTATAAAACAAAAATGGAAAAGGTACTACTTAGATATTCCGTTGACCAAAAATCTATCATCAAACTATAAGATTAAATGCCAATAATGGTTGATCGTAAATATCAAATTCACTTGAATTTAAACAAACTACACGTGTTTACGTTATCAAGTGATTTTAATTTCGACGTTTTATTTGTATTTTTATTAATGTTATACTAATTTATTTGTTATTTCGTTATTTAAAATAAAGATTATGTCAATTTATATAATTTAGCGAATGGTTTGGCGATTTATATAATTTGGCGAAATTGGTCGACGGGATAACAAGTAGTACCAATGAAAATATTTAAGTATGAAAGCAATGTTTGTAACGACTTAAAAATTATTTTCATATATATAAACTCGGTTTATGGCGTCAGATGCCGTCATCCGAAGAATCTACAAGAGTCTTTTTCCATTTTTTCAGGTCATAGGTTCCTCAATGAAAGAAATTGGAATTGGAATAATATTGTGCGATTTATAAATTGCTCCTCGATAAGAAGAAAAAATGGGTACATTTATAACAACCTTGCGCACATCTCGCTGATAGCATTTTTAAAATTCCCAGTAGCAGTAGTTACATTTTGCGTATGTAAATTAAAAATATTTTTTTGCTTTTAATTATGGCATTATTTCCTGTTATTGTTTATCTTTTCAGTTTTTTAAATGAAATTAGTATAATGCATGCATTTTAAATTAAATGAGTGAAAGGTTTGTGTTTTAAATGAAAATAATAAAATAAGAATATGCTATGAAAACAATCTTTATTGATTTATTACCTGCGCCCGGCTGACATAAAAGTATCACAAAAGCCACATATTCACTTTTCTTTGAGTAGTTGCTCATGAGAATTCAAGTTAACCTTCCGTAATCGGATACTTCACATATTGGTGTATTAGCTTTAATGTTGAAAGCATCGTTTTTGTTTGAAGCGAAAACTTTACTATGAATTCTATTACACAAAATCGCATCATCATCTACTATATATTTACAACGGAAATTTGTATTTCATTCCAATTGTTTATAATACTTTCGTAGGATATACCACAATTAGTTAGGTAATAATTTTGGAAAGGTTTTAGTGTATATATATTGTTCAAGGGTACTTAGTTATAGAGCAACAGTAAAAGTTCAAAAATTAAGTGAACCTGATTATGAAAGTTTAGCCTTTTTTAAAAAATGTACAGAACATATTTTGTTACAAGTGGCCCTGTTGCATGACTTTTAGGAATGGTGTTAGTATATACGATTTCATTATATTTTGATTAGTTACAGAGGTATTAATTCCTGTTGTCATAACGATCTCATTACCCGACCATAAGTGCGCTGTTTATAATCAACTAAAACAATTACTTCTTAATTGCTAAATTTTGTCCGACGCTTAAGATAACATTATATCGCAATGGCGTTCGCATCGTTTTCAGTAATGTGCAAGTCAAGCTGAAGATCATATTGTTTAAAATACAAGTTCAAATTCACCATTTAGTTTAATCCAACGTTCATTTGGAAATATTGACCAGCGCAGCGGGCATAGCCTGCTAGTATATATATAAAATCCTAATGAAACGAATTTAATAGACGGATATATGAAACGACTGAAATGTAACGAATTTATGAAACGATTCTATGAAACGACTGATTAAACAAATGATTACGTTTCCCGGCGATTTCTCCTAAAATATGGAATTAACACCAAAAATCCGTAATGATCCGCGGATCTCAAAACTGGTATTATAATTTTTAAATTCGAATTAGTTTTCGAAATATTAATTTTTTTCTTATTTTAAATACTTTTTTCTAATGATGGCAACTCAAATTTTAATCATAACAGACATTTTTTTTCTTATTTTAGAAAAGGTTGTATTTCATTATCATTTTATTTAATACAAAACTTTCATTTAAAACTGAAAAATTTAAAATCAATGGCTTTCACTTCTTTCTTTTTTTTAAACGAAACGAAAAGAAAAATATTAATTGCAAATGCCATATATGCACCGGGGTACCTAAATACCGCCAAAAGGGTGTCATTTTGCCTGATATGGTAACCCGGCTATTGTTGCTTATTTACTAATAAATGTTTATTTACCTTTATTATCTTTTTATTTAAAAAAAGTGTTATAAATTGTTTAGTTCTATAGTTACTAATTTTTTTTTATTTATTTATTGTTATTTCATTTTAAAAATAATAGAAAATAATTTAAAAATACATATGTAACTGGTATTCGAAAACGAGGTTTTCGCGAAATTGTGGTAAAAAGAAAAAAAAAATCACGCCAAACCCGATTAAATATTGCAACAAATCCTGACATTTAATTTCAAAGTGTACCACTTAGTTATCCTGTCGGTCAATTTCGCCAAATTATATAAATCGCCAAAGCACTCACCAAATTATACAATTGACGTAAATTTTATTTTAAATAACGAAAGAACAAATAAAGGCACATATGTCATATATTGGCTCGATTTTTTTTTTGACGCCAATGTCATATACGCAACGGGTACTTAACTGGCGCCAAAGTATCGTTATTTTGCTTGATATGGTAATCCGGATGTTGTTGTTTATGCTGTTGATGTTTTCGCCAAAATGTCGTCCTAAAAAATCGCGCCAATATGGGACGTATATGACATCTGAGCCCAAATAAATTAGTATACCATTAATAAAAATAAAAATAAAATGTCGAAATAAAAATCACTTTATGGCATAAACACGTGTAACTTCCTTACAGTTCCTCAAGTGAATGTGACATTTACGATCAACCATTATTGGCATTTAATCTTATAGTCTGGCGATAGATTTTTGGTCGAGGGGATAACCAAGTAGTACCGTTTTAATTTACCACTCGAAAAATAAAAAAATGGTAACTGGCGAGTTAAAAAAAGCTATTGGCGAGATTTGCACCCGGCTAACATAAAAGTACCAAGAATTCTTTGCGATCATGGCATCTTTTATGTAGTTTTATTCGAAAAAATAACTTTGATTCTTTAATCAAAATGGAAACCTTTCTTAACAAAAGAGAAGGCTTGTAATTGTTTATGGCAGTTACCTGACTTGGACTATTATAATATAAGTGAAATGATGGCGATAGAATATTATTTGGCGACTTATCGCCTGTGGCTGGCTAACATTAAAGAACCAAAATGGCCGCCTGGAATATAAAAAGCGAAGGGATCTGCCCGGAACTGGTGATAATAGTCACATGACTTAGGCTATTATTACAAAGATTGCTTTCAATTTTAAAAACAGCGCAAAGAATAACATTTCCCGACGATTAAAAATTTATTTACACTTGACTATTAAAAACAGAAAAAAATACCTTAAAATTACTATTAAATGAATACGTGCTAAAAGCAGTCAAATATTGAAAATTTGTCTTGAAAATTGAGTTTACACGTGAATATTAAAAGAGAAAGGAAACTTTAAAATAATAAATACATTAATATGCGTTTAACCCTTTCATGGACAAGGTACTTCTATTCGTAAAATGTTGAAATCAGTGAATGGCACCAGAATTTACAAACAAATTTCGAAATACCTAAATGCTTTTGTTCACTTACTTAATAAAAGAAAAATTTTCATTCCAATATTCTGGTGCCAATGTGTCATTTAAGAATTAAAATTAAGTGGTCCAAAAATGAGCCACCGCCCTTGAAGGAGTTAAATCGGTAAATTGTAGTAATTTATAGTAAATTGTATTATGTCAATCGTTTTATAACGCTGTTAAAAATACCAGGAGGCAAAGACTATGTTTACTTAATTCATTTTATTTTAGCTTCTTTTCAAATGTTTAACTAGTCTTCTTTAATCAAACACGAAAACAACCATTGGATGTCTTAACAGCAACTGATTCGGCCTTAAATTTTCGCAATCAAAGGGAATTGAGTGGAAACCCGTTTACAGGGAGATCGCTATAGGTTTTTTCATTATAATTCAATCTTCTCTAATCTTTTTAAAACCGATCAAATTAGCGTGTTTTTACATTCTGCGGGGTCTGAACGGGGGTTGGCAAGCAGGGCGCAGAGCCCCCTAGTATACATATATATATATATACATATATATAAATGTGGGAATGTAAATATTCTCAACAATGCAACTCATCTAACTCAAGGGTTTATTGAATCGATACGCAATCATATATGAAATAAAAAGTACAACACAAGGAGCGTGGAAAAAAGCTAAAAATGTGTGGCAACGGTTTTGATTCAAAATAAATAAATTCAAGAGATGTTTTTATGTTTTTTGGAAGTTCGTTAGTTTTTATCTCAACATGAAGGTTGAAAATTCCTTGTGTATCAAATAAAAGATTTCAGTAAAAATTCTAGGTGAATTCCAGTATTTATGTAAACAAATGTATTATATTATTGATGTGGATGAGCTGTTGTGATCTTCCAAGCATAATATTTGTTCGAGTGAATAATAAATGTCGTATTAAATTGGCGAACTAATAGAAGCATTTATTTATAGTTATAAACTAAGTGAAGCTCTTAGTAATTTTCAGATAAAATCCTACAAAATTGGGGGTTCGGTGCCGGGATTTGAATAAAAAATTGAAACGATTACGGAAAAAACACATCATTATGTCGATGTTGAATAAAGCGCGACGAAGCGATTTGATTGAACTATGCGAGGAATGCGGAATAAACACACCAGAGAAAGTAACCATTCTGTCATTAATTGAAGCAATAAAAACTTGGGAAAGTTTTGATGAAGACTTTATAAAAGACCGTCTAGAAGTAATATCATCGGCTAGCAAAGAGAAAAGAAAGTCAGAACTTGAAGCGCAAGCAGAGAAGGAGAAGGAGCAAAGAAAAATAGAAGCAGAGAAGGAGACAGAGCAGAGAAAAATAGAAGCAGAGAAGGAGAAAGAGGAGAAGAGAATAGCGTTGGAAGAAAGAAAATTAGAACTTGAAGCAGAAGAGAGAAGACGACAGGCAGAACTTGAAGCAAAAGAGAGAAGACGACAGGCAGAACTTGAAGCAGAAGAGAGAAGTCGACAGATAGAGATAGAGGAGAAGAAATTGATGTTAGAAATAGAGGATAGAGAAAAAATGAGGGAATTTGAGCTAAAGAAATTGACAATGCAAGCCGAGATAGACTCTCAGAAGGATGCAGAAATACTAGCTCCAAGAACGGGAACAGGTAAAAATTTTGATTTGTTGAAGTTACTTAATCATTTTGATAGTGCAAATGGTGATATCTGTATGTTTTTAACATTATACGAGAGACAGGTATCTCAAATGAAAATAGACAAGGATGAATGGGTATCGTATCTGTTAAGTTTATTACCGTTAGAAATAGCTAGCATAATTACAAGAGAAAAGGAACCTGATGTAAATAACTACGAATATATAAAAAATTTATTGTTGAAAAGATTCAAAATGTCGCCGGAAGAATTTAGACAGAGGTTCAAGACTCATAAAAAAGAGCCAACAGATAATTGGCGCGATTTTGGTTTTCAGTTAAAAACGTACTTTAATGAATGGGTACGTGGGATGAATGTAACAAGTTTTGATGGATTAACGGAGTTATTAGTAACTGATCAAATTAAGAGAAAACTACCGCCTGAAACCAGAGAACGTTTTATTGAGGAATTTCCAAGGATAAAAGAAGTAGATGTATTAGTTGAAAAACTAGATGATTTTGATACTGCGTTGAGAGGATTTAAAACCGCCAAATTGTATAGGGCGCAAAATAGCGTGAACAGGGAGGAAATAGATAGCAAGGGGGATCAAAATGCTCAACGAAATAATATAGGACGAGGCGAAAGAGCTATTAATTCGAGAATTATCTGCCATTCTTGTTATTTGCCTGGCCATATCGCTGCCAAATGTACAAATAGTAATCAAATGAGCACACAAGAGTACTATAGTGCCCCGATTACGAAAGCAAACGAGAATGGCGCAAAAAAAAGAAACATAATGAGCTTATCAAAAGCGGGAAACAACGCCAAATTGACAAAAAGGATACGTGTAATTCCAATAAATGAGAAACCCACAAAAATTATCATAGACACAGCAAGCGATGTGAGTTTAATAAATGAAGAATATTACACCGAAATAGGCGCACCTGAATTATGCCAAGAAAATTTACATATATTGACTGGATTTGGCGGAGAAGAAACACAGCCAATAGGATACTTTGAGCATGAAATACAAGTAGACGGCGTGAAACTGACAGATAATTTTCATGTAATATCAGGTCTAGAATGTGACATATTGTTAGGTGTAAGTGCAATATCAGGATGCATTTTAACAGTCACAGAAGAAGGTGTGAAAATAAAAAATCTCGCCAAGGAAGAAAACGCCAAAGGCAAGACCATTATGTATTGTAGATATATTAGGGCGGTAAGGAATACCGATGAAAATTTAAAATATGTGGCCAATGAAATAAATAGAAAAGCTATAATGAGAAAAACGGAAAGATCTCGTGAGAAAAAATTAAATTCAATTAACAAAAATTTGAATGAAAGAAATGAGGTTTCACGAATAGTACGAATGAGCGACCTAAAAGAAAAACGCAATTTATATGCACGCGCGAATGAAAATAAAAATGAAATGAAGAATCTTGAAAAATATTATCCGAGAGACAATTTTGTAAATAGACGTCCCAGATATTGTAAACAACATACATTTCTTGACGATAGAAGATATTTATACGGAGATCAGAAAGAAAGAATACGGGAAAATTTTGAAAAGGAAGAGATTGAACTGTGTAAAAGAGATGTATACTTCTGGAGTAATAGTAATCGTAGGCAGTATGAGCAGTCATTAAACCATACTGATAATTCTATTTATGGTAGATATGAAGCTAAATTTAAAAGAAGATATGATTTGAAACCACGTTCCGTTGGGTCACCGGACTGTCAGGATGACCGAATGTGGGAATGTAAATATTCTCAACAATGCAACTCATCTAACTCAAGGGTTTATTGAATCGATACGCAATCATATATGAAATAAAAAGTACAACACGAGGAGCGTGGAAAAAAGCTAAAAATGTGTGGCAACGGTTTTGATTAAAAATAAATAAATTCAAGAGATGTTTTTATGTTTTTTGGAAGTTCGTTAGTTTTTATCTCAACATGAAGGTTGAAAATTCCTTGTGTGTCAAATAAAAGATTTCAGTAAGAATTCTAGGTGAATTCCAGTATTTATGTAAACAAATGTATTATATTATTGATGTGGATGAGCTGTTGTGATCTTACAAGCATAATATTTGTTCCAGTGAATAATAAATGTCGTATTAAATTGACGAACTAATAGAAGTATTTATTTATAGTTATAAACTAAGTGAAGCTCTTGGTAATTTTCAGATAAAATCCTACATATATGTGTGTGTATATAAATATCTAACAAAAACATAGCTGTGAAAAAAGGGAGCCAAGTTCTGTAAAGACAATGGCAAGAAAAGAGGTGATATCTAAGTGGGTGCCAAGTTCAAATAAAATTCGCTCAAACTTACTACTGAAGTATTATAGCATTTTTTAAATTGTTTAGAAATAAAAATTATTGATAGCATATTAATAATAAATCTAGAACTTGGCAAGTTTTTACCTACGAGTCATTTATTTTTAATAATGAAATTATTATATCAAATCTTGTTATTTCACGATTGGAAGCCTTAATTTGAGTGAGCTCCTTCCCCTTGAAGGGCGGTGGGATAAAATATATCCCACCTAATTTAACTGCAAAATGTCACATTGACACCAGAATTCAGGACTAAAAAGTTTAATTTTATTAAATACATGAAAAGAAGCGTTTACCCATTTTGAAATAAATTTGTTTTTAAATTCTGGTGTGATTCAATCATTTCAGCATTCCACGGAAAAAAAGTTATTTGCCCCTAAAAGGGTTAAAGGGGTGCAGTCTCTAGAGTGATGACCAAGAACAAACGTAAGTATATCTGTCTCTTTCCCAGGCATCTTAGTCTGTTTGCATTAAGGTTTCTGGAGGGTGGGTGCTAGAGTGATAACCAAAGACGAGCGGGAGTGTATCTGTGTATTTATTGGTTTATCAAATCTTTTACATGAGTCATTTTTTTATAATAATATCTATATTAATTTTTTTTGTAATGTTATTGAAATTAATATTAACATCACCCTTTTATTAAGACATGAAATTGATAGGCATAAATTTATCAAAAACTTGCCAAGTTCTATATTTATTATAATATGCTATCAATAATTTTTATTTCTAAACAACTTAAAAAATGCTATAATACTTCAGTAGGTAAGTTTGAGTGAATTTTATTTGAACTTGGCTCCCACTTAGATATCACTTCTTTTCTTGCCATTGTCTTTACAGAACTTGGCTCCCTTTTTTCACAGCTATGTTTTTGTTAGATATCGTTACTTTTTGTAAAGTTACAATATATTTAGACACTTTACTTAATGCTTTTTAATGTGTTTACATGTGACTATTTTTTTCACCAAGCAACATTCAATTTTAATTTAAATTTCCTACAACAAACTATTTGGCTGTCCATTTGCGGCAGAAATCTATATTTTAATACTGCTACATTGAATGCATATTTTGAAATGAAATGTATTGATTCGAAATTTTTATTGTTTCTGAAACAACAATTCCTATTAAATTTCTATATTAAATTTTCCTATTAAATTTTCCAATTAAATATCCTATAGCTGGGCCTGCTTTTTTGTACTGAAAGTGAAAAATAAAGTTATGTGCTTATGCCACACTATGTATCATTCATCCATGGTTGCCGGCAAAGAGGCAGTGAAGAGGAAGGACATTGCCCCTCCCTGGATTTTCAAATTTAATTAACTAAATATCCTTTTCTCTGATGATTTTGAAAATAACAAGTGGGTAAGTGTGGTCACAGATCGCACAGAGGATTCGTTTAATATTCCTTTCAAAACACTTTATCCTTTTGAAAAATCTGTTAGTTCAACATTTCGCAACCAGGGGCGCATTCTATTCAAAACGAACCTCTATCCGAACGAAACTCCGTTTTCCATACTATCCGTAGATATATTAGTCAAGGGGATTAAGCCCATAGCACTCGAGATAAGTAGGCGCCCCTGGCGGTAAAACGTGGAACTAAAATATGTAAGGCTATGGTGCATAATATGAAAGAATGGTCAAAGGGGTGTCGGCAAAAGTTGGAAAAGTGCTCCCCGGGTGAAAAGGAAAATTGAGAATAGAAAAATTGCTTAAGATACACAAGTTAGAGCCCGGGTGAGTAAATAGTATAAGACTTTTTGAAAATTTTATGATTTGTCGTGTGGTCTGAGGAATTCAGCTATACGTATGCAAAAAGTCATGTCCCCAACTTAATTAGGGGCTCCCTTAGAAAGAATTGCTTAAAATACATATGTGGTAGCTCAAAGGGTTAAGCGTAAGACTTTTTCAAGATTTTATGATTTGTCGGCTGGCCTCAGGTGTTCTGCTATAAGTATGAAAAATTTCAAATCTGCATTTTAATAAGGGGCTCAATTAGAAAGAATTGCTTAAAATACGCATGTGGAAGCCCAAAGTTTTAAATGTACGACTTTTCCAAATTTTTATGATTTGTCGCATGACGTTGTTCAGCTAAGTATGCAAAATTTCACGCCTCCAACCTAATTAGGGGCTCACTTAGAAAGTACTGTTTAAGATACACATGTGAGAGCTCAAAGGGTTAAATGTACGACTTTTTCAAAATTTTATGGTTTGTCATTTGATGTAAGGTGTTCAGCTTTAAGTATGCAAAATTTCATACCTCCAACCTAAATAAGGGCTCACTTAGAAAGAATTTTTTTTAAATACACATGTGGGAGCGCAAAGGGTTAAATGCACGACTTTTTCAAAATTTTATTTGTTATTTGGTGTGAGGTGTTCAGCTATAAGTATGCAAAATTTCACGCCTCCAACCTAATTAGAGACTCACTTTGAAAGAATTGTTTAAAATACACATGGGGGAGGGCAAAGGGTTAAATGTACGACTTTTTTAAACTTTTATGATTTCTCGTTTCATGTGAGGTGTTCAGCTATAAGTATGCAAAATTTCACGCCTCCAACATAATTAGGCCTCACTTAGAAAGAATTGTTTAAAATACACATGTGGGAGGGCAAAGGGTTAAATGTACGACTTTTTCAAAATTTTGTGATCTGTCGTTTGATGTGAGGTGTTCAGCTATAAGTATGCAAAATTTCACGCCTCCAACCTAATTAGGGCTCACTTAGAAAGAATTGTTTAAAATACACATGTGGGAGCGCAAAGGGTTAAATGTACGACTTTTTCAAAAGTTTATGGTTTGGTCATTTGATGTGAGGTGTTCAGCTATCAGTATGCAAAATTTCACTTCTCCAACCTAATTAGGGACTCACTTAGAAAGAATTGTTTAAAATATCTCAATTATTAAAATATATCAATTTGTTGATTTTCTGTAAGCAAGTAAACCCAGAAAAACCCCCAGATAGGTTTACATTGGAAGTCTATGGGAATTTGGCGAAATATTAGAGATATCGCCAATGTGGCGTCACTTTTGGAGACTAATTTTGGTCGCCAAATTTGGCGATATATCGCCATGTTGGCGAGAAACTTGGCGGTATTTGGCGACAGAACAGTGTCCCCTCCTAAGGCAAATTAAAATTTCGCTTAATAGACGTAATGTTAAAGTAAAAATGGGCACCCCAGGTGGGTAATTCATCGATTTTCTCAATTTTTTTATTTTTTTACTTAGTTTTATAGTGTAAACGAACTTCGCACCAAATTTCAAGTCTGTAGCTGCAGTAGATATACCAGATCTTTTTGATGAGTGAGTGAGTCAGTCAGTGGTAAAATTATCGATTATCAGACATTTTCAAATGTCATTATCTCGGAAACTAATTATGCGTTATTTATAAAATTTTGGATTTTAGTTAATTAGGGGGGCCTTACTACACATTTCGTATAACAAGTACGTAGGTCTCATAGATTTTCAGTAGTAGAGCATCGAAATTTGATGAAAACAGCTCGAAATGATTCATGTAAATAACACACGGCTATGTCAGGCGAACTTGGCTGACACACTGCCGTGTGTCTAGATATGTACATATACACGTATGTATCTATACGTATATATATATGTGTGTGTGTGTGTGTGTGTGTGTGTGTATAAATATATGTATATATAAATATATGTACATATACACATATGTATCTATAAGTATTTAAGTATTGCGCGGCAGCGCAATACATATTTATTTCCAGTGTCACTTCTCAATGTCAATTTAACATGGAAAAGCCTATGGAGATCATAACTTTTTCATTTTTTCTTCCCACCTTTTTGTCCCTGATGCCATTCATTTTTTATTTTTTACTAATTCTAATGATATTATAAATTTAAAGTGTAAAAACATTTGCCTGACGTCAGGGTCAAAACGAATGGTAAAATGCCCTTGCATGTGGGTGAATTGTAACATTTTTACTTCATTGTTGCAAAAATTTCAAAAGCCGTAATAATAATTTATTTCTTTTTAGTTGAAAGATTTTCACCCAAAATATTAAATTTAGCTGGATTTTTTTTCAAAAATTAAAAATGTTAATATGGCGTCATAGTGGAAATAAAAATGATATTTTCAGAATAAGTTTTTGCTTTGGTCACGTTTATATTTTAGTAAAAACTTTCTAATGGATAGCTAATTAAACGCAGGTAGCGAACTTAGTGGGGAATTACATAACTTAAATTTTAAAATGTATTTTTTTTCCGAGATGATATTTCCTATTTATACCCCAAGTTAAACTTAGGTAATAATTTTCTGATATGTTTACATCACCCCTTGGGAGAGAATGAGGTTTGAAAATTTAAGTAAAACTTTTATTTTTTACTGTATCACAGCTATAATATTGTTAAATATTAGCAGTAAGGATTCAACACAAATTACATTTACATTCATAGCGTTCCTGAGTGGGAAATAGGTTACATAAATTTAAGTGATATTAATTTTTTATGATTTGATTATATATTTTTTAGGTTCAGATTGGAAGTTTTTGTCCAAACTACCGCAACCTGCTTTACAACAGTGGTGATACATTTTGAATTACACATTGTTAAACTGCATCCCACATTGTGATGCAATACCGCATTCAACAAAGCCTGATGATGATACTCTCTATTAATTTTGAAATGCGTTCGTCTGAGTGCAGTAGTTATTGAAAAACTTGACCATATTAAACAAAAACATAATTTGAAGAACAAATTAAAAAAACAAAATTTATTTCCTACATTGTTTAAGCCCGAGAAGGGACAGATATTAATTTATTTCATTCAATTATTTCTACATTTAATGTTAAATTTTTGTAGCAAATTAGTTAAGCCAATTGAAGATTAAAAAATAAAAATAAAATTCATACAATATGATACTTAAAACACCCTAAAATTAGATTCCGTTCAAATGAAATCGTAATAAATCTTAGACTTCTTCCATTTTTAATTGAAAATATTTGTATTGCAGATTTTGTATTATATTTATGACAATTGTGCATATAATGATAAGATGCATGCAAAATACAAAACTTAAAAAAAGTCTAAGATTTATTTCTATTTCATTTGAACGGAATCTAATTTTTTAGGGTGTTTTAAGTATCATATTGTATGCATTTTATTTTTATTTTTTAATCTTCAATTGGCTTAACTAATTTGCTACAAAAATTTAACATGAAATGGAGAACTAATTGAATGAAATAACTTAATATCTGTCCCTTCTCGGGCTTAAACAATGTAGGAAATAAATTTTGTTTTTTTAATTTGTTCTTCAAATTATGTTTTTGTTTAATATCATACAGCACGATAGTGCTGTATAGTAGAGCTCAGCCGCATCTTTCACGCTTTGAAACATGATGAAAAGACAACAACTCAATTACAATCCAAACCAGAAAACATTCAGAGATGAATAATGGCTTGTTGGAAAGTTCTTAATTTGGTGATGTGCCTTTCGCAAGTCTGGTTAAAATATATCCAATATTAAGGGAATGGCACCCATTTAAACTTTACATAGCACTGTACCTTCCGTAATTTAACAATATAGAAATATCTCCTTTTTAATTTTCTAATTAAATCGTTTATTTACTGTTGCCACTCTCTAAAAACCGGCACAATAATTTTTAAAAAATGATAACACGCGTATTTTGCTTTTACGAGCCAATAAAAATTCAGATTTTCTTGCTATATTTTTGCATTTTTGAAATCGAAGTCATTCTAGTCAGAAAATGAAAAATTTGCCCATATATATGTAAAATCTTTAATTAAACACTTGTTAGAATGACGAAGTATGTTCATTAGAATGCTTTAAAAGTTTAAATATCTATTTTAATTTCAAGAAAACAATTTAGGAAAATATAATAATAATAATAATAAAATCGTTTGCTAGGTATGACGTAAATTTCCGTTTAACTGACATAACTTTGTAATTACGTTTTATTCTGAAGAGATTCCTGATAATCCGAAATTAATCCTTATTATTATCATCCATAAAGTGAAAGATTTATTTTTAAGTCATACGGAAGAAATTTTCGATAAATGCAAGCTCATTTGGATGTATTTATTGCATTTTCCTGCGTATTGTCAAAGAAATCGTATACTCCTATTGGCATATTTCTTTTTTCCATCGGACATTTGCCATCTCGTAGCCTGATTGGTCTGTGCTTCCTGTGTCAAAGTGACATTCCTTGGCGGGAAGGAATTGTGCTTGCGACCATGAAAGTAGAGAATTTTGATAGGATGGGCGCGGGGAAAGGGATGCATTTCAATAGATTTCTGATTTATTTATTTATTTATTTTTGTTAAAATTACAGGTCGATGGCAAAAATGATTTCTAGAGAAAGAAGATAATTTCCATTACTTAATGACAAAGAGGTCGGGGTATCATCTGAGAAGTGAAAATATTCAAAATAACTTTAATAAATTTGTTACTTTTTAAATTTCAGATATTTTTAAATCTATTTTACATTATTTTTTTTATTTTAAATTTTCTATTAATTTGTAATTTTACTTAATTATAAATTTATTTAATTGAGTTCGTAATTATTCAAATAAATTATAAATGTTACCTTTTTTAATGATTTTAAATTTAATAATCCTTATAATTATGAAACTCTGTAAGCTCTAATGAAAATAAAATTGTCAGGAGTCGGGGAATCGTAGCAGATGTAATAAAATACTATAAAATAACAAATAGGAGAGATCCTTCTATATATAAAAAAAAAAAGTTTTGATTTGGAAATGGACCAATGAAAATCTGCGTAGATCATCCGGGTATATTCCTACTAGATCGGCATCCATATTTTTTATGACCAGGGTTTTTCTTCGTTAATATTAAAAAAACTTTTTCCTACAAAAATATGAAAATCAGTGGTATTATAGTGACATGTTTGATAAACACGCTGATGCAGACAGTTTTTAAATCGAATAATTATTTTAAGAAATATTTAATTCTAAAGATGGTCAAAATCGTTCCATTAAAAAAGTTTTATAGGAGATAAATTATACATAGGAATTCAAACATTTTTAGATCATTTTATACATTGGAAGTTTCCGATGTGCAGACTGTAATTATCTTTTTAATTTGACTCATTTTTTGAGGATTTATTACCATTTTAAATTCAAATTTTCAGCATTTCGAGAGATATTTTTTACACATTTTAGAAAAGGGCAATTATTTTAAACTGTTGCCAATTTTAAAAAACAGCGCAAAGAATAATATTTCCTTCAAATAAAAAATTTATTTATACGTGGCTATTATAAATAGAAAAAAAACTTTCACATTAGAATTAAGTGATTATGTGTTAAAAATCGGGAAAATATTGAAAATTACATCATAAAAACTACAGTTACACGTGAATTTTAAAAGGGAAAGAAAATTTTTAAATACTAAATTCATTATTATGCGTTAAAAGTCACAAATGAAGGAAATTACGTCTTATTTAAAAAAGCCAAATAAATAAAAGTTGGCAAAACACTTTAAATTAAAAAATATATTTGCACGAGACATTTATTTCATATTTTGAGATAATCTTTTCAACTATTATCGTGAATTCTAAGACAGCGCAAATAATATTTCCTTTCTAACAACAAAAGTATTTTCATGTGAATATTAAAAAGAGAAAGGAAACTTTGGTGAAAATTACGTCAGATTTAAAACGATACATTCAAAAGAACTTTCTCATAGCATTGTTAAAAAGTACCGAGAGACAAAGACTCTGTGTACTTAATTCATTTTACATTAGCTTACTTTCAAATTTTTAACTAATTTTTAACACTTTCCAACAAAGTTGAAAAGTGTTATTGATTTCGGTTTGTCTGTTCGCGCTCTAACTCTGGTAAATATACTCGGATCGCACTGAAACTTTTGGTTATTGAAGTTTAGCCTAGCAGGAACCCTATTTCAAATGAAGTTTGTAGCATGTTTAGCTCATTTACAGGGACAGTCACAAGTATTCCGTTACATTACGGCCAATGGGAAAAAATCATTTCAAATGAATTTTAAAGATGTTACACCCTTTCAAACATAATAAAAAATATATGCATTTACGAAGTGCACTAAAATATGCAGAATATTCTGTAGCACATGCGATGCAACGAATAGTTACTATTCATTTACAGGGCTACACAAAAGAATTCCATTACAAATGGTATAGGGGGGAATTGTTTGCGGCGTATTTTAATTATACAAATTCAAATATAATAAAAAAATTGATATACGTCGGTGAGGCTTACTTAAGTTATTTCATGCGTAATACGAAGTACATAGCATTTCCAGGAACATACAAAACGTTTCAGACAAGTATTTTCTATCAGAAGTACTGTATATTAGTGGCGACGGCAGGGAATGCATTTTTAATTATGATATGCGCTTTTAAGTTTCACTATATTTATACATACTATACGGTGTGTGTAAATGTTATAGTTGATATACAGGGGCTACGCAAAAGAATTCGTAAAGGTTAATGAGTATGACCGTAAATTTCTGAAAGGTGGGTTTAAAATGTGTTATGCTGAACTGCATGTAGTTTTCTGTGAAATGTTTGTAGAATATAGATAAAATGATATACAGGTCCACGCAAAGAATTGAATACATGTCCGCCTATAGATGATAAATTCTGGAAATGCGATTTCAGTAGTTTTACGAGTGATTTAGTTTGAATTAAAGTTTAGCTAAATAGTGGCGTGTAATAAAGGTACTAGGTAAACAACAGGTCTGCACAAAAGTATTCAAGTATGTTTCCATCTATTAGTATAAATTGTTGAAAGAGAAATTTAAACCCGTTATGCGTTTTCTTGCTAAACTAAATTTTCTATTATATAGTATATATATCAGCCTACAGATCAAATACAGGGCTGTTCGAAAGAATTGGAATAAATATTTGGTTATGGATGGTAACTGCTGAAATCAGTCTTTTAAATGTTTAGTTAGTTATCTTATTTACCTTATTTCCCTAAGTAACGAAATTTTGTTAGAGCTTTCAGGGAATGTTGGAAAGTGTTTCATAATCTATGCCGTACGCAAGATTTTTCTTTCTTGTTTTTAATCAAAGACGAAAACAGCCATTGTATCTCTTAGCAGCGGCTGATTTCGTCTTAAAAATCTCCAATCAAAGGAAAATGAATGAAAACCCGTTTACAGGGAGACCGTCACTGTTTTTTTTAATTATAATTCAATCTTTTTAAGGCCGATGAAAATAACATGCTTTTAGAATCTAAAGTGTCTGAACGGGGGTTGGCGAGCGTAGCTCGTAGTGGGCAGAGCCCCCTAGTGATTTAAAAAAGAAGTACATATAGATATTAAACTTTGCGTGATTTTGTGGAAGTAGAAATTTCAGAGGGCGGTAAATTTAAATGGAATCTTTAGAAAAAGTGATAATCTGCGATATGGAAAAATTTTAAAACTTAAAAAAACCCTGCTGTGTTTGTTATTTTGCTGAAATAACAAATAAATAATACGTCGTCTAAATTTCCCTTTAAATTTCAATTTCTCCTGACAATTTCTCAGCATATATAATACTGAAATATTTATATTTAAAAAAAATTTCAATATTTGTTGAAACAATAATCAGTCATCTAAAATCCCCATTGAAATTTCTGCAAAAACATTTTACCCCCCCCCCCTTTTACACACAACAAAGTTCAGTTTTCTTAAAGTTTTTTTTTTTTTTTTTTTTTTTTTTTTGTATGCACATACAGTGTTCTCGCTTTGTTTTGACCAACATTCGCGATTTGGCGAATAAAAAATAAAAAACAGTAGCCAAAAGAAAAAAATGTTAGCAAAAAAAGATTCGGCATGAAACACTGAAAAATCTATCTTTAACACTTTATTGTATCTCTTTTTTTTTTTTCAATATGCTCTAAAACAACCTAATTTTTTGTAATTGCTTATAAAATAGAAATCAGACTATCCGCTACAGAAACTATTAAAAATAAGTACATTTTGAATGTTTCCTAAATGTGTTAATGTTTCAGACATTCTTTTAGCAGTCTACGTAAAAATTCAAAATAGCGAAGATCCTTGATTTACCGTTATGAAAATATAAACTAAAAATTGTTATGAGATTTCTACTCTAACAAATAGAAAAGATTGACCCGCCACTGATATTTTACATATAGCTAATAAATAGTACGTTAAATGGCTAATTGCAAAGCCGCATTCCAGAAAAACGTTTCTCTATTTGGAGATTGATGCAAGTAATTTTGTTTGTGTTTTTACCCGCGCGACGGCAGTGCTTAGATATAATGATCAACTGACAATGGGGAAATACCTATCGCATAACCTTTCTGTATCTTTGGCTGTTGCTAGACTGAATTGGTGTTGACTCAGTATCTGTATAAATAGAGTAATGTAAATGGCACGGTGCGATTGAACGTGAAAAGTGACATCAATTGTTCAGTAACGCGGATAAGAATCTGGACTTCATTGGCACACGCTTAAAAAGAGAAGAAATTGAGCACTCGCAATTTGGCGATTCCGATTGTTCGTTTACTCGCCAAATGAAGCATTTTGTCGCAATTTGGCGCGATGGCGAGCGGCAGCGAGAACACTGTGCACATATCTTTATACACAACATTTGAATGGCTATTCTGAATATGTTAAGGAAATTAATATGTTCCTTTTTGACAATGATCCTCAAATCGCTAGTTTATTTTCTTTTGAAGAAGAAAAAATAAATTATTTGAGTTTTTTATTTTGCCTGTATGATGTTATTTAAAGAAAAATAACCTAATGCTTACAAAATTCGAATATGTTAATCAAATATAACACAGTATTTAAGCATTAAAAAATGGGCATTTTCTAAAACCCGTACCCCTTTTTTTACTGAAAAAGTTGAAGATCCTGTTATATTATTGCCTAAAGCTGTTATATTTGTTGGATACTTAAATTAAATTAATGATGGTGAGTTTTTATTCCTTAGTTTAGTGCCGGTGTTTCCGAACAAAAATGAATTCAGAAAGGTATTTGAGAACAGTCGTGCAATTTTCTGTCACATATTTAAGAATCGAACAGTGTTTTCCATTTTTTTCATAAATAAATGGAGAGTTGTAAGTGGTTGTTGCCACGGGACGACAGGATTTTCTCCTTTCCCGCGCTGCCGCATCCAGAAATTCAGTTCGAAAAGCCAACTTTGAAAGTATTTTTAAAAAGATATTCTGCTTTTACCAAAAAATTGAAAACACCATTCGATTACATAGATTATTAATGAGAACACCTGTCAATTTTATGTGTTTCCGAACAAAAATGAATTCAGAAAGGTATTTGAGAACAGCCGTATTATTTCAATTTTAAAAGATAAACTTAACTTAGAAATTGGCCCTGACAAGGGCCTTTTTTGTTTAACTTCATATAACATAATGTGTAATTAAAAAGAATTTCTGAACGAAAAAAATCTTACACGACAAGAAACAAGGAAGTGTTTTTCGCCAAACACGATTCCCGCCAAGAAACATCAAATGCATGCCAAAGTCTCTAACCAATCAGATTGCGAGATACAATTTAGAAGGCAAATTTCAGTTGGGAAAAAATATGCCTCCTGTTGCACGCGCCAAAGAAAACATGCATTTTAATTTTAAAAACTGAAACACTACTATAACTACGTCATTATAACGCCAAATGAAATTCAATTTCGCGAGATTTAAAAAAATTAACATTGTTGACGCGAAAGTAATCATTTAAAGAACGTAAATTTTCAAAATTACAGAGTTTCGAGAACTATTTTATGAAATCAATACAAATATACTAAAAATAAAAGTGCAAATAAATATTATTCAAAAAATATTTTTTTCAAAATTGCATTTTAAATTACATACATGAAACTGTAAGGGTCTCTTAGCACTGCATTAAACATGGCCAGTTTTGAGTCATCGAAAAATGAAGTTAAAACTTAATTTTTTCTTAATAATAAAAAATATTTTCAATTAAAAAACAGTAAATTAAAATTTTGGTACAGATGTCATATTCGCCCCATATTGGCGCGATTTTTTTGGTTGCCAATTTGGCAAAAACATCAACAGCATAAACAACATAATCCGGGTTACCACATCAAGCAAAATAACGACACTTTGGCGCAAGTTAAGTACCCGTTGCCTATATGATATTGGCGACAGAAAAATATCGCGCCAATATGGGGCGAATATGACATCTGTGCCAAAATTTTTTGCATGGTTACGATTAAATAATAATTAAATCCAAAAGAGATTCGCGTTCAATAAATGACAAGTCACAACGTTTGTAAAAAAATTTGGTACTTTTCTGGTATAGGGGCCTTGCGTTTGTTTTAAAGTTTGGCGTAATTCGGGCGTCAGAACTTTCGATTTGTTGCCAAATGATATAAACAGTAATTAAAACAAACTTGATGTACTTTTTTGTTTAGTTAGATATGTATCTTAAATGTATGTCTATTATTAATGTTTTTTATAAACAAATTACTTCTGTTTCTATATAAAATTAGATAAATGGCGTCTTTATGGTAAATAAATTTTATAAACATTGAAAAAAATGCTTGTGTATATGAAATGAAACAGTGAATTGGTTGCCAGAAAATATGCTGCAAAATTTCGTTCTCCGCCAAGGCTACTTTCTCTATTTCGCTAAGGTCTCTATCCTGGAAAAGTACTAAAAAATCTTCGCACTTTCAGGATTGAAATAAATGGCGCAATAGCATACATTTTAGTGTACAGTTGGTATAACGTAAAAGTAGCGGAAAGTCTCCAAAAAACTTTGTCCCAACTTACTCCAATTCTCTGTAAATTAGAATGTGGAATAGGTTCGCTTTAAAAACACAGAATCAATGTATTCCTTTTTTAACGCGTAAGCACACGCGCAGTGGTAAATCTCACCCCACTCACATTTTTTTTTTCTTCGAAAAAGAAATTATAAATTTTTCGAGGCCGCTTCTGAACTTCCTTATACCTTCCAAGGTTAAGGTTGAGAAAGGTTCCGTGAAGAAATGTCTTTTTTTGTTGTTGCTGTTGGCTAGAAGGGGAAAAAAATAGGCCTTTTGGAATTAAGTAATCCCGCGCGTGTACAAATGTTTCATTTCGATATGTTCATTCGTTTTGAGATAACACACACTAGAATAAGTTTACTTAAAGAGTGACATAAAAGCTACCTGTATATGTTGATGAAAGTGTGTTAAATGTAATTGATATAAAGTTTATAAAATAATTCATGTTTTAAGAGGTAAAACAAATCGTTGCATATTTTCAAAAAAAAAACGCGATTTTTACAGAAACTGATACAAAATCGGAAAATAAGTATGAAACGCTTCATTTTTCCCTAAAAAGAAATAGTACTGATGCATTTTACAATATAGAGTTGAAGACTTGCTTTTAAAACGCATTTAGCCAAAAATATAATGGTAGACAAAATGTAATAATGAGTTACCTCTTGCGTGTGGTAACTTTACAGAAATAGGTGTATGTGCTTACGTTTAAGTTAATTATGTGCTAAACGACGCCTGGTAACATGCGCCAATTGTCTGTAGATTCAATTATGTAATTTATCCGTACCAAATACGCCAATTGTCTGTAGACTCGTTTACGTAATTTATCTCCTTAATTAATGCATAGTGCATACTTTACAAAGGACACCTACTTTCCAATTTTCCTGATTTTTTTTATCAATGGTTACAGTTAGATGTAAATATGTAAGTCATTATCGCGGTATTTTAGTTTGACCTACGAAATATTATTATAAATATCTAATATTAGCAATATTTCTTATATTATTTACAGGTGTATTGTATAATATTTTCAAGCACTTTTAATCATTTTTCTGCATTCAGTCGTTTTCAGATATTTTTTAATTTTAATTTCCCATTAAGTGCCCAAAGCAAAAATTTTCCTTTTTATAGTTTTTTCACAGTTTTAATTCATTTCTTATGTCTGTTTCTTATCCTAGCTTTTTGTGTGTTTGAGGGGTTAACATAGGATACTGCAAAGTCCCTTAATACAGAGGAGCGTGGGTACGTAGCAGAAAAATTTAAGAAATCACACTATGTATAAAACTAGTCTGGCGGCTAGTCCTGAGTAAAGTATAGGTCAATATCCCAATATGGATGTTAGCAATATGTATGGAGTAATCAGAGCTCTTCAAATACACTATTGAACCAAAGTTTCTGTTTAGGGAAATTGGCTGGGCCGGTTGATTGAGGTCATTGGTTGGTTAGTTGGGGAGGTTTTTTGGTTAGTGGCAGTTGATTGATTAAGTTCCTGAAAGGATCTGAAAAAGGTATGAAATGATATAAAGAACTGTTGGAACCAGATTGAAAAGTAAAGCTCAACCTAAAAAAAATTACAGTAAAAAATTGGCAAATAGTTTCAGTCTAAAAAGTAAGTAGTGCGTAGAAAAGTAATGGAACCAGATTATCTGTAATGCTCATGAAATTACCCAAATTTTTGTTGATAGCTGAAAATGTGGACTAAGCTTTACTGGTGCCTTATATTCAGAATCATATTATCCACTCGAAATGAGTACTGGGTATAGTAAACACAATGTGTAGTTATGTACTAACAAAAATCTGGCAGGCCCAGAATTGTGGACATGATTGCATCATGTCAAGCTAAACTACACAAAGCTAAAGGAATGTAAACCATGAAGTAATATTTTAAGTGTAACATTAATATAGTCAGGTTGTTGAGGAATTGTTGTTATTAACATTTCTGACATAACACACTAACGTAATAATTTTTCTTTCATGTAATTACTGTGAAAAGGGAATCTTATGCCAATGGACTTATGCCAGACAAATAGTTAGCATATGGTTGAATCGTACATGCTTAGGGTTTTGGGTTTACTTGGGCTTTGATCTTCCAGGCTTATCAGTGACCCCAGGAATAGAATTTGGTCCATACTTCGTACTGAACGGATCTCTCAGTTTGTCGCTCATTACCAAATCAGTCTCTAACCTATTCTTATGAACCCACATTTTTAAACTGGTTATGAATGATTGGAATTCAGAATGTGTTAAAAATGCCTTTATTACTCTGATTGATTTTAAGGCACCAGTAAAGCTCAGTCTACATTTTCAGCTATCAACAAAAATTTGGTTAATTTCATGAGCTTTACAGATAATCTGGTTCCATTACTTTTCTACGCACTACTTACTTTTTTAGGCTGAAACTATTTGCCAATTTTTTACTGTAATTTTTTTTAGATTGAGCTTTACTTTTCAATCTGGTTCCAACAGTTTTTTATATCATATATATAAGTGTGTGTGTATATATAGCACTGGCGCCCGGTTAACTGAAAAGTACTAAAAAAACATTGTGTGAAACATTGAATATGTTGCCAGAAAATATGTTGCCAAATTTCTTTCTTTTGTTAAGATCATTTTCTCTATCTCGCCTAGCCCCCTATACTGGAAATGTACCAAAATACGTATATAAACAAGTATAAAAGCTTATCATGTTTTTTTTTCGTAGCTGTTTATATCATTTAGCAACAAATCTCACTTTCTGAAGCCCGTATTGGGCCAAACTTTCTAAAAAAAGCGCCAAGGTATATATACTGGAAAAGTACCTATTTTTTTGGCATCACAAATATTATTTTTTTAGGTACTTTTCGATTAGCCGGGCGCCAGTGTTATATATACATATGTATGTATATCTATATATACATACATATGTATATATACACTCATATATACATATATGTATACATATATGTATATATACACTCATATATACATATATGTATACATATAGCTTCTATATATGTATAAATATACATATATATGTATATATAACACTGGCGCCCGGCTAACCGAAAAGTACCTTTTTTATATTCTCATATTTTTTAATATTAATATCAAGTCAAATATTAAATATCTTTCTATATTATCTTTCTATATATTTCAAGTCAAATATTATATATCTTATGTTTTCTAAATATTTTTTATATTTTTCATCCGTTGTTCATTTTGTGTTTATTTATGTATGATACAACAAATTCATCTGATGTGCACATACTTTTTTTGCGCTCACTGTATATAAACATCATGCAATAAGAAACTAGTTACATTTACATACCTGGGACTTTCAAAAGTAACATTATCAAAAATATAATTCTGATAGCTGTTAGGACATAAGTATTCGCCATTAAAATGTTTGCTGCTATAGAATATTCACACTGTATAACAGAAAAATTAATATTTGTCAGATAAAATAAAAAATAATATATGGCGGAGCAGTTTTTCTAGTGATGAATCTATTTCTAGAATGCAATCATTTGAAAAAAATAAGTACAGATGATTTTTAGGTGGCTTCCATTTATTTATTGAATAACAAACATACATCTTATGTGCTTGACATGAGAGCCCGCTTATAAGTCGGAGACAAGATAGCACAAGGAAATATTACAACATAAGAGAAATACACCTGGGAGTTCCACACAAAGTGTATGTGCAATGGAACCAGGGGGAATCGAACCTACAAACTCTTGCGCACAAGCGATTAGCTGAGTGGTTTCATTTGATTACAAACTAGCTGTGAGAAGCATGCTTCCACCAGAAATAATTATGTCATATTAAAAAAATATATATTGTTTCGTCATTTCTAAAATTCAAACATTTCAAAACGATTGAATGGACATTATCCGCTGATCTGAGTTCGAGGCTGTAAAAGTCACATGATTGGGGAAAACAAACCGGCGTGCTTCCGTAGTAAAGTATGGTGAACTTTCTTTTTAACTGTCTGAAAGTAAATTATTTCACCACGATTCAAAATACTGTTCTGCGTATAGCTGTTACAACAATTCAATTAATTCGTTTATAGACAAGAAACTATTTCTTTTCATAAGTTTATGCAAATACCAAAGGCAAAATTTCCGTAATCCGGTTGTGCAGCCAATTGGCATACTTTATTCAGTATCGGTTGGCGCAAATTTAATTTAATTTTCGTAACCAGGGTTTCTTGTATGTAGCAAACAATTTCATTGGAATTCAAATTTTTACTCCATTTTTATATACCCGCAATTTTTAAAGTTAAATGCATAAACCATGTTTATATAATTTACACTTGAATATAAAAATTTCATCCATAACGACTCTCATTCACTTGAAACAATATTATTGCGAGCATCGCACACCTATACATTTGGGCGTTGAATCACATTATTTGGCGACAAAAGTTGAATCGAAAGCGTAAATTAACAAGCAACATGTATAATAAGTACAGTTATTTTTACAGTTACGTCTGCTAATATCTCCTGTAAGTCATATGATGGGGAATTGTGACGTCAGGCGGATATTGTCCATCGAACTATATCAAAATCTCTGAATGACGTTGGGTGGTGAAAAAGACGTAATTCTCAAACGAATGCATCCATTTGCATCGCAGAAAATAAAATATTTTACTATGGTTGCGTCAATACGACATCATATTTTGTAAACATTATTTTGGAATAGAAGGAGACCCAATTGACTAATACTTATTTTAATATCTGTGATATACATCAATTAAAACGTTTCTAAAAGTTTCCACGTAATCATAGTCCAGATCTCCTTATATATAATACGAAAAGGGATTATCTATATTATAAAGGTAAAACATATATATATAGATATATATCTGCTTAACGCTGACGTAATTCTGCGAATGGCAACACTTTGAAATTTGAAATGAAATTTCTGTTTTGCAATTTTTGATACTGCAAATTTTTAAACTTCTAAACATCAAACATTTTCAATTTTTACTCCGTCGTACATGAAAAAAATGTATTTTTAAATGCAATTTGCTTGAAAGCTGTATCTCAATTTGTTTTTGAGATATAAATTTTTTTATAGTTTTCAGTACCAATTTTGTAATTCTGGCAACTGAAGTACTCCATTTCTATTAAAATTAAGAGGAAAATAGTAGATTACCTTTTCGTTGTCATTTTCTCATAAACACTGAAGAAAAAAATTGAAATAAAAATACGAAATATGTTAAGAATATCATCTGTTATAAAACCTGGCGGATTTTGGTTTTATTTATCAATTAAATGATTTTTATTTTATTAAAACTTATTTTACAAACGATATAACACTTACTCTTTACAAAAATGTATTTTAAAGGATATTTGTGTGACTTAAATTCTCCGCATTTACTTAAATTCATATCAAAAAGCAGAAAGTATCCAATTTTATCAATAAGTGTGGGGCATTTTCGGAATTTTGATAAAATATAAATGAATGATTTCTGATAAAAAATTATAAACAAACAAATGAAGGCATATGAATCATTAGATACCCGATTTGTTTTACCGAACTTCTAGAATGACGGTATTGTTTGTGTGTTTCGCGATAATGAAGTCATATGCATACTTTTTTGCAGATGTTGCTTAAGACTGGATCGTAAAAGTGGAATGATTTAGTGGATGCAAATGATGTAATTTTATTACAAAAAAGCGTAAAAGCGTGTGTTTTAATTTTTAAAACTGAAGTATGTTTTGTAGAAGTGCGCCATTGCATCCCAGCTGCTTTGAAATTCTTCAGGGTTGAAATGCAATGATGAAATGAAAATAACGTAATAGAAATCACACACTGATAAAACGCAATGTTTTACAAAAATATAGAGAATCTTTACAGAAGAGCAGTGAAGTACAGTGTACATACTCAGATCGGATGATTCTCGCCTGAATGAATTCGCTTCGCCGAGTTAGACAATTAAACAAAGAAGACTTTGGCAATAATTGCAGGATTAAAATAATATCAGGTTCCCAAATTTTTATCCTAATTTTCTCGACTAATAAAATTTTATTGCTATTTTTTAAGACAGTCTACTACAATTTTATCAAAATAAAATAATTTGTTTAATTTAATTTTTAATAATTTTATATCATATATATATATATTTAAAATACAAGGCTGTGTTTTAGTCAACTGCTGTGAGCTATCTAATGAACCAATTTTACTAATATTTTTTTAATTGAAAGCTGTTCATATGTAAATGTGATCGCACCAGATGTTTTTTTTTTTTTTTTTTTTTTTTTTTTTTAATATCCCTCTCTCTATATTTTAATTTGAATGGTATTTTATGAAATTTCTTCAAAATAGTTGTTATTAGATAGCTTTCATTATTGCAGAAAAGAGAGATTAAAGAAGATGAAGAGATTATTTATCTTTATTCATGCTAGTTTTTGATAAAAATTCAAAATTGTTGATAAAAATTGTTGTATAGGGTTTAATGGCACAAAATCCCATTAGCGACATAGCATTTTGAAAGAAAAACGTTGTACTGCTTTTGAAAGCAATCATTTTCCCTCATAAAGTTTCCATATTTTTTCCCTTCTGCATGTGTACCGATACCAAGTTTCAGACACTAGGAGAAATGCTTAAGCAAGTGAAAATGACGTCATATTTAAAAGAAAACTTAAATTTTACTTAAGAATTTAAAAGAATTTTCTAAGGTAAAGCTAAACATTTTAACACAATTGTGTCTAAAAAACATAAATTACGGCAATTTTTACTCTACAGTACTGAGATTAGAATCTCAAGTTAAGATGCAACTGTTCACATGAAAAGACGTTGCTAAGAATCGTGACTTCAAGTTTTGGGTAAAAATTATTTTAAAATTTATTATGTTTTTAAAATAATTTCAAGAATGATTTTTTGTATTTTATCTTATCACGTGCCAGCTTCAATACATAATAATAATAAAGATTTTGTACATAAAGCAACAAAAATTGTGCAGCATTTATTTCTGAGTAATTTTCCATGACGAAATTAATACTTCCTTTATAAATAACTGTAAGAATAATATTGAAAAGAACACAAATTTAACCTATTTTTAATAAAACAATTTAAGTTTTTAGACAGCAAAATGGTAAAAAAAAAAAACCTTTCAAATGGAATTTGTTTGCTCTGTTTACTGTTTGTCTATGGTTTTAAAAACAATTTTCAAGCATGAAATATTTTAAATTTTATCTCTCTCGCCTGGAGCTCGGTTACGAAAGATTAATCTGTTTGCCCCTAAAACAACATAAAGAGTTCATAATTTTCTTACAGCTAATATTCCGTAAAATAATAATTAAAACCTCTTCTATGAGTAAATAAGTAAAACTAGTCGTTGGGGGCCACCGTAATACTTACCCATCATGGAAATAATATAAAATATGAAAATAAAACATGTGATACATTCTAAGCATTGTATCAGGTTACTTTATTCGTAATTTAATTTACTTAGACTCCCTTAAATATAATTAATATAATCCCTTAAGCTAATATTACTTTTTGTTGCATTAAAATATCTCAATTTGTTAATTATCTGTAAGCAAGTAAACACTATAGATTTACAATGGAAGTCTATTGGAATTTGGCGAAATATTAGAGATACCGCCAATTTGGCTTCTCTTTTGGCGACTAATTTTGGTCGCCAAATTTGGTGATATATCGCCAAGTTGGCGACAAACTTGGTGGCATTTGGCGACAGCAGAGGATCCTCCTATGGTAACCCCCTTATAGTTATGGAGATGCATTAAATGCTAACGCTAAACTAACATTTACGATAAGCCGTTATTGGCATCTAATCTTATAGTTTGGCGATAGTTTTTTGGTTGGCGGGTTAATCGTGTAGAACCGAATTGCGTAAAAGAAACATCCTTATAACTCGAAGAATTATAATAATATTAACTAACAATTTACTGCGTCGGATTAAGCGTCCCATTTCCAATTAAAATATATCTTTGAATTGAAATTTGAATGAAATACAGGGTTATGAAAAATCGAAGAGTGTGTAAAATAGAATTACAAATATCTCGGAAACTAAATATCCGATCGAGTTCATTCATGATGCAAAATTTATGTTTTTTTATTGTCTTTTATATCCAATCCTTCAAATAAACAATTTCGAAAATTTTTGTATACCTTTTATCAGGACGTATATTTCGAGAGTCCGAAAACAATATTTCCGGATAATCGATGTTACTGATATTCAATAGGCTTCTTTCCATTGTTAATTTCTAAGTACACATCGAATATCAAGTCTCTATCTCAATTTGTTCGGGAGATAGAGCGTTTACAGACACACACACATACACACGGACGGCAAAAATTTTTTTCTAAAAATATGTTTTTCGGAATCTCCAGTGTCTGAAACGTGTAAATACGACAAAAAAAATTTTTCGATTTTTAAAACGATTACAAGACTTACCCTATACTACGTATGATGGGTAAGTAATAATATAAATAAAACACAAATTTAACAGACATGTAATGGAACTACTAACTTAAAGCCCAGAAATTTTCAGAATATAAAAGGATGCCCTAAGTAGCAAAATCTTGGGTTAATAACTCTTATCATACGGCTAATACATAAATATCGCTTTTAATAAATTTCAAAACATTATTTGATTGTATAATTCATATTTTTCATTGGAAAAATGCTATTTTATTGTTAATGGGCAATCTAAAAAATATTTTGCATGTAAAAAAATATTAGTTTTCAATTTAAAAAAAATGTTTTCACCTATATTTTGTAACACGGGAAGCCCAGGTACGATTCCCTAGTTTTAATAAGGGAGTATTGATCATATTAAGTATTCAACGAAACCCTATTAAGTATTCAAATATTTTAATTTGATTCTGGTAAATAATGCACAAATTTCGGAAGCGTGGTGAAAATGACATACTTCTCAACAAGAACGAAAAATCATGCGTTCAGCATAAATTATGAGACACTTTCAAACACACACAGAATCCTTCTGTATCCTTCTATATATAAAAAAAAGTTTTGATTTGGAAATGGAGTAATGAAAATCTGCGTAGATATTCCCGGCAGATCGGCATCCAATTTTAATGCATAGCCTCTCTTCGTTAATATTAAAAAAAACTGTTGCATACAAAAATATGAAAATCGGTAGTATTATAGAAAAATGTTCGATAAACACGCTGATGCAGACAGTTTTCAAATCGAAGAATTATCTTAAGAGATATTTAATGCCAAAGTTGGACAAAATCGTTCCATTAAAAAAGTTTTATAGGGCAAAAACTGTACATAGGAATTTAATCATTTTTAGATCATTTTATGCGTCAGAATTTCCCGGTGTGCAGATTGCATTTAGTTTTTTAATTTGACTCATTTTTTGAGGTTTCATTTCTATTTTAAATTCAAATTTTCAGCATTTCGAGAGATATTTTCTAGATATTTTAGAAAATTGTATTGATTTAAACTGTTGCCAACTGTATAAACAGCGCAAACAATAATGTTTGCTTCAAATTAAAAATTTATTTTACACGTGACTATTATAAACAGAACATATAAAAAGCAGGAACCCATTGAAAATTACGTCATAAAAACTATAATTACACGTGAATTTTAAAAGAGAAAGAATATTGTAAAATAATAAATTCATTAATATGCTTTGAAATGCAGTAAACCAACGTTTAAAATGCACAAATAATGCGTGAAAAAGCAGCAAACAGCTGTTTCGAATCTACGGCGAGATTCTTCTTCAGTGCAAGAGAGGGAAAAAAGGAACAGCGTGCTAGGAAAAGCAAGGCTGAGCAAAATGATAGACAGAGACGCGCTGCCTCATATACCCTATGCGGGTAGCGAAAGCGCCAGAAACAACCAATGAGAGAGAAGCAGTGGAAACGACTGAGTGGACAAGTAGCGACATCTACCGGAAAAGGAGAGAAAATGAAACCAAAAAAGAGGAAATTAAATTAATGCTTTCCAAATACTTGGAAAATCTGGAGTACTAGATAAGTCATTGACTAAAGAGTGAGAATTTTTAATGATGTGGTAAGCTTCCCAAAAATCAAGATCAAGGTTAGAAGAACATTTTTGGATAATGGTGGCTGAGGAAAAATCGAACCTATGTTGAGAAGACCAAGAATGTTGAGCAATAGAAGAACGTTTGAGCTCCTGATTTTTAACATAACCTTCATGCTCTTTTAAACGAAATCTAAGAGCACGTTTAGTCTAGCCAATATAAGAAAGGCCACATTGGCAAGAGATTTGGTAAATACCCCAGTTATCTAGGCGATCAATGGGGTGTTTGAGATTTGAAAAAGTGATTTTATTAACGGGAGAAAAAATAATATTAAAATCAAACCTTCTTAAGATTTTAGCAACTTGCTGACTGATTTTAGGAAAAAATGGTAACACAACTGAAGTATTAGAGTTGGAATTAGAATGCTTTTCAGAATGGATGGATTTCGTCAATTTCTTATAAATAGAATCAATAATATTAGAGGAATAACCACGATCAACAGCAATAGCTTTGAGGTAATTAAGTTCAGCACTAAGTAACTGAGGAGTGGAACAAACATTGGTAGCCCGAAAAACAAAAGTATTGAAAGCAGCAAATTTCTGGTTAGGGGGATGAGAAGAATGCCTGTGAGGTGGAAGACTGACAGCAAAAGGTTTACGAAAGACGGTAGTCTGAAAGCCATTATCACAAAGAATAACAAGGACATCGAGGAAAGGAAGACAGTTATTCGTCTCAATTTCAGAGGTGAATTGAATGCAGGGATCAATGGAATTCATAATAGAGAGAATATGATTAATATCCGAATTTATTTCAACCAGGACATAAACATCATCAACATAACGAACATAGAACGGAAATTTTAAAATTTCAAAAAGTTTGACCTCAAAATAGTGCATATAAATATCGCATAAAATTGGACTAAGAGGATTACCCATAGCCAAACCATCAATCATGCGGAAGAAATTACCATTGAAAACAAAAGTATTTTGTGACAAGGAAGCGCGAGTGAGAAGGATAAGTTCCTCGATTTCAAAATAAGAGAAATGGAATTCACAAAGCCTGTTCTTGAGGCAATCCAAAGCCCCTCAACCGGAACGTTTGTAAATAATGATTTAACATCAAAAGAAACCATCATGTGACCCTGCGGCTTAAAATTATGGAGTTTTTTAACAAAATCAAAAGAATTCTTAACAGTGAAACAGTTACTGCTCAAAAGTGGGGAAAAAACAGAAACTAAATATTTGGCAAGCTTATAAGAAGCTGTACCGATACTAGAGACAATAGGTCTAAAAGGAATGTCAGGTTTATGGACCTTAGGTAAAGCATAAAACCTGGCACAATGCGCAATAGATGGAATAAGAGACTTCTTAAAGTTAGCAGGAATAATGGAAGAAGACTTGATGGCAGACTTAATAGAATTAATTTCACTAGTGGAAGGATCTTTGCGGATGTCCACATAAGGACCATCTTTAATTAATTTATGGGATTTTTCCAAATACGAAGATTTGTCGAGAAGAACAATCTGACCACCTTTGTCAGCCTTAGTAATGATTAAGTTTGGATCAGAAGTACAGGTTTTTGGAACACTTACATTTCCTACTTGACTGTAGGTGTAAGAAGGTTATTCCCAATTTCATTTCTATACGTTGTAATTTATCTTCTTCTAACAGAATTGACAAGGTCTTATTTCGTTCTAAATTAGCTCTTTTAAGAGCTTTGATTCAAGAGACTCGCCATAAAATTGCTCATATAGAGCGCGAGTTATATTCCTTACAAATCAGCCTCGTTAATTCTACACCTGATTTTGAGTCTATAGACAGAAGGTCATGGAGTAGAGTTCTCACAGCTTCTTCTGTTCGTTGTTCGGTTTTAAAGAAGAAATTTAATGAACTTTGTAGAAGTCCTGTCGTTAATAATCCCAGCAATTTGCCTGTTGTTAACCAAAATGTTGTTGTCAATCTTTCTAGTGTTTCTTTAAGTGACAATCAGCTCGATGCTCTCAAATTGAATAACAATTTCTCTGTCTCTGCTATTCCTTCTTTACCTAATCTAATTGCTCCGATTGAAAGGGCCTTCAAGCATAGCGCTCTATCCTCTTCTCAAAAAGAGTCCATCAGGCATCTCATTGCCAATAATGTTGATTTCAATTCTAATGTTTATAAGCCCAATCTTAAAATTCCAGTTAAACAATGTCTGAAAAATTTGCGTTCTGATCGAAACTTAATCATTACTAAAGCTGACAAAGGTGGTCAGATTGTTCTTCTCGACAAATCTTCGTATTTGAAAAAATCCCATAAATTAATTAAAGATGGTCCTTATTTGGACATCCGCAAAGATCCTTCCGCTAGTGAAATTAACTCTATTAAGTCTGCCATCAAGTCTTCTTCCATTATTCCTGCTAACTTTAAGAAGTCTCTTATTCCATCTATTGCGCATTGTGCCAGGTTTTATGCTTTACCTAAGGTCCATAAACCTGACATTTCTTTTAGACCTATTGTCTCTAGTATCGGTACAGCTTCTTATAAGCTTGCCAAATATTTAGTTTCTGTTTTTTCCGCACTTTTGAGCAGTAACTGTTTCACTGTTAAGAATTCTTTTGATTTTTTTAAAAAACTCCATAATTTTAAGCCGCAGGGTCACATGATGGTTTCTTTTGATGTTAAATCATTATTTACAAACGTTCCGGTTGAGGGGGCTTTGGATTGCCTCAAGAACAGGCTTTGTGAATTCCATTTCTCTTATTTTGAAATCGAGGAACTTATCCCTCTCACTCGCGCTTGCTTGTCACAAAATACTTTTGTTTTCAATGGTAATTTCTTCCGCATGATTGATTGTTTGGCTATGGGTAATCCTCTTAGTCCAATTTTATGCGATATTTATATGCACTATTTTGAAGTCAAACTTTTTGAAATTTTAAAATTTCCGTTCTATGTTCGTTATGTTGATGATGTTTATGTCCTGGTTGAAATAAATTCGGATATTAATCATATTCTCTCTATTATGAATTCCATTGATCCCTGCATTCAATTTACCTCTGAAATTGAGACGAATAACTGTCTTTCTTTCCTCAATGTCCTTGTTATTCGTTGTGATAATGGCTTTCAGACTACCGTCTTTCGTAAAACTTTTGCTGTCAGTCTTCCACCTCACAGGCATTCTTCTCATCCCCCTAACCAGAAATTCGCTGCTTTCAATACTTTTGTTTTTCGGGCTACCAATGTTTGTTCCACTCCTCAGTTACTTAGTGCTGAACTTAATTACCTCAAAGCTATTGCTGTTGATCGTGGTTATTCCTCTAATATTATTGATTCTATTTATAAGAAATTGACGAAATCCGTCCATTCTGAAAAGCATTCTAATTCCAACTCTAATACTTCAGTTGTGTTACCATTTTTTCCTAAAATCAGTCAGCAAGTTGCTAAAATCTTAAGAAGGTTTGATTTTAATGTTATTTTTTCTCCTGTTAATAAAATCACTTTTTCAAATCTCAAACACCCCATTGATCGCCTAGATAACTGGGGTATTTACCAAATCTCTTGCCAATGTGGCCTTTCTTATATTGGCCAGACTAAACTTGCTCTTAGATTTCGTTTAAAAGAGCATGAAGGTTATGTTAAAAATCAGGAGCTCAAACGTTCTTCTATTGCTCAACATTCTTGGTCTTCTCAACATAGGTTCGATTTTTCCTCAGCCACCATTATCCAAAAAGGTTCTTCTAACCTTGATCTTGATTTTTGGGAAGCTCACCACATCATTAAAAATTCTCACTCTTTAGTCAATGACTTATCTAGTACTCCAGATTTTCCAAGTATTTGGAAAGCATTAATTTAATTTCCTCTTTTTTGGTTTCATTTTCTCTCCTTTTCCGGTAGATGTCGCTACTTGTCCACCCAGTCGTTTCCACTGCTTCTCTCTCATTGGTTGTTTTTGGCGCTTTCGCTACCCGCATAGGGTATATAAGGCAGCGCGTCTTTGTCTATCATTTTGGTCAGCCTTGCTTTTCCTAGCACGCTGTTCCTTTTTTCCCTCTCTTGCACTGAAGAAGAATCTCGCTGTAGATTTGAAACAGCTGTTTGCTGCTTTTTCACGCATTATTTGTGCATTTTAAACGTTGGTTTACTGCATTTCAATATTCCTGCACAAAGGCTTTAATTGCTATTTTAATAATTTCATTAATATGCGTTAGAAGTCGTAAGTAGGAGAATTTACGTCACATTAAACTTATTACGTAAAATGAAAAAAAAATATAATATTGCAAAACAGTTTAAATTTATAAGTTTCGCGAGACATTTATTTGATATTTTAAAATGATCATAATATTTCATTTCTAACAAAAGTATTTTTACGTGAATATTAAAAAGAGAAAGAAAAGTTTGGTGAAAATTACGTCAGATTATAACTGTCAGATTCAAATTATAATTCAATCTTCCGAAATCTTTTTAAAGACGATCAAATTAGCGTGCTGCTAGAGTCTGCGGTGTCTGAACGGGGATTGACGAGCGTAGTTCGTAGGGGGCAGAGCCCCCTAGTACTGTAAAAAAAACTTCACAGTTTATTACTGTGAAAGATGATGGAAAATAAACAATTTGGAAAACGCACGACGCATTTGAAAACCCAATTTTTGCTATCACCATCAACAGTCGGAAAAATATCACATTTTTTGGTGCACCCCTGTACATGACCTGTATATTTGTATGCATGCCGCTTGGTATGCTAAAAGTTATTTCAGTTAAACTCATTTAATGTCATTTTATTTCTAAAACAGCCTTTTGTGTGTGTGTGGGGGGGGGGGGGGGAGGGGGTCTTCTGTTATTTCCACATTATTAAGGCGAAATATTGCACCAGTTATATCAGTTTAAATTACACCAATTATTTCAGTTAAATTACTCCATAAAATTGGTGGCAGCATGCTGCGACCAATTTTGTGGAATAACGTTACAAAATTTTTTTACAGTGTGTAAAATGAGACGCTTATAATAATAAAATAGAATTAAAACACTCGCAGATATAGCAGAATCTTGCAATTTTACAATTATTGGCAATTGCAAACATAAATTCTTTGAATATTCCCCACTCTCCATTGATTTATTCCCCCATTAAATAGATATACATTTTATTCTAAATATTTATACAATAAGCAGTTTAATAGGATAATTTCATGGAATCATGTTTAATAATAACAATCCTCAAACGATAAATTTTCTGAATCTTTGGGGAATCTTATATTTGCTTAGAAATATTCATATAATCTAACAATAATAAATTGTGAATTTCAGGTGTTAGATATTGTCTGAAGTGAAATGAAATTTAAAATGTCTAGCAAAACTGAAACAAAAAACTCTGATCTAAAGATTTACAAGTTATAAAAGTATTTTTAACTTAATAATATACGCTCATTAAAGTGCTTTTTAAGAAAAATCTTTCATTGAAGAAGTATATAAATAGTCGAATGTACCTGTTACAAAGCTCAAACAATCAATTCATGATAACCAATATCCATGTATGTACACTCATGGTTAAAATTAAGGTCACAAACATAAAATCTGTGAAAACTGATGAACTGTGTGCCTCTGTGTTGCCACGAAATTTGGCACAGAGGTATGTTACAATGGGAGAAAGAATATAGAAACATAACAATATGGAAAAGATTATAATTGTGAATTGAGATACAGAATATATCAAAAAGTGTCAAATCATGAATCAGAGATAAAGCATTTATTTCGGGAAAAGTCTGTGTAATATGGAGTGCGATGACCGTGCACTGATATAAAAACCTCACAACGAGCTCTTATACTGTTTATGATTGTGTCAATAAACGTTTGTGGCAACAAAGCTCATTATTGCAAAAGCGCACTTTATAACTCCTGGCGCTCCTGGAAGGAGGGTTATGCTGTAGAATGGCTCATCCTAGACCATCCCAAACATGATCAATAGGATTGGGGTCCGCAGACATCGAGAGCCAATTCATACGGCGAATATCCTCCTCTTTAAGAAAATCATCAACAATATGAGCTCTGTGTGGCTTCGCATTATCGTCCATAAACATGAATTCCGTGCCTACAGTACCCCGGAACAACCTCAAATAGACTTCAAGGACATCATCCTTAACGCCCGGCGTCCAGACTTATGTGTCCTTTTCACTGCATCCAACAGAAAAGCCCGGTTTTTGTGGAGTCGAAGACATCAGCTTTGGACACAACAAGAATAGGACCAATTAAATTTAGAGATGAGTCGAGATTTACCACGCAGAGTGATTCTCGTCATTTCTTCATCTGTGGAGAACGTGGAGCTGCTATCATCCCTCTACGTAAAAGATGATGATTGGTAAAAGAAATCGACAGATTTGGTGACAAAGGAATCCTTGTCTGGGGCGGCATAACGTTGGGCAATCTTTCACCACTGCACGTCTTCGATGCGGGTACTGTAACGCACATCGCTAAAGAGATGAGGTCCTTGAGCCTATGTGAGAATGTTCCGGGGTGGTGTAGGTCCGGACTTCATGTTTATGGACGATGATGCGAAGCCACATAAAGCTCACATTATTGATGTTTTTCTTGAAGAAGAGGATATTCGTCGTATGAATTGGTCCTCGAGGTCTCTGGACCGCAATCCTATTGCACATGTTTCAGATGGTCTAGGAAGAGTCATTTCAAAGTGTAACCCCCCTCCCAGGATTCGCTAAGAGTTAAAAGCCGCTCTTTTGGAAGAACGGGCTTCGTTCCCACAAACAGTTATTGAAACCCTCATAAACAGTAAGAGAGCTCATTATGAAGTTTGTATAGCAGTGCGCGGTGGTCGCACTCCATATTGAACATACTTTTCCCGAGATAAATAACTTATCTTCATTCATAATTTAACACTTTTTGATATACCATGTTTCTTAATTCACAATTAAAATCTTTTGCATATTGTTATTAGCCTCCGGTACGATATGCTATTTCTTTCTCCCAGCTCATTTTGTGTCCAAAAAATAACGTTATCTTACAGAGGCTAGCCGTAAAACAACGCATTACGATTAAATACTCTTTAGCAATTTTTTAAACTGCTAAGCATCGTACATTTTCAATTTTTATACCGTCGTATTGGGAAAAAAAGCTCTTTTAAATGCATTTTGTTTGAAAACTGTATCTCCATTTATTTTCGAAACATTAATTTTTTTTGTAGTTTTTGGATCCATTTGCTTAATATTGGCAACGGAAGGACTTCATTTCTGTAGAAAGTAAAGGAAAAATAGTTTTAAAATAGTAATTAGATATTTTTGTTGCCATTTTCTCGTAACAACCGAAAGAAAATGTAATTAAAATACGGGCTATTTTGAAGAAAATTTAAACGAATGATTTCTGTTAAAACAATGGTTGGTTGGTTGATTTTTGACGGCCAATTATCTGCTCGAGGGATATAGGCCCGGGGGGGAGTGCCCTTCGTGGGGGTCTTTCTAAGGGAACCTAACCCGTATTTACGCATGGAGATCCATGGCTCAAAGAAAACCACGAAAACTCCGAACGATTAGGCCGACGGGCGCGATTGGGTTCGAACCCAGCCCCTCCTGTCTACCAGCTTCGAGAGCAGAACCTCTCGGCCACTGGTGGGGCGTTAAAACAATGGAGCTATTATATACTATATTTAATTGTAAGTATCTATGAATCATTAGATAGCCGGGTTTTTTTTTTTTTTTTTTCGATTTACTTGAAGGACGGAATCTTTTTGCTGAATTTGTGCATTATTTCACGATAGTGATGTGCTATGCATGCTTTACTGTAGATGTTTAAGAGTAGATCGTAAATGTGGAATTCTTAAGCGGATGCGAATGACGTCATTTTACATAAAATAAAACGTGTGCTTTAAGACTTAAAATTGAAATATCTTTTGTACTGAACTAGAGTCCTGCTTAACCGAGTTATTTTCTTCTGATGGACTGGTGGCTCCTGTTATTATCAAACAGCCATTATAAATGAAGTGTTTGGTGAAGATGAAAGAGCAGCCGTAAAAAAAAAGTTATGGCCATTTTTTTTTTCCATTCTGACCAGCAAATCAAAGTTCTAACTTTTTACGACTGCTCTTTCATTTTCACCTAACGCTTCATTTATAATGGCTGTTTCATAATAATAGAAGCCACCAGTCCATCAGAAGAAAATGAGGTAATGGAAATTCCGGGGGCGACGCTAAATTCTGAAAAGGCAGAATTCCTGTTCTCTAGTGTTGCTATATTCTTTCTCCCATTGTTATATACCTCTAAGCCAAGTTTCGCGGCAACACAGTGAAGAGTCCATCAGTTTTCACTGATTTCATGTTTGTGACCTTAATTTTGGACATGAGTGAATAAAGCAACAGAATCACGAGCAGAATTGAAATTTGTAAAACGACGAGTTGAATTGTCAAATAATACCTACAGTGATTATTTTTAAAGGGCCCACAAAAAAGGCCTGTTACAAAAATAACTCAATATTTTTGTCAAAATATTTGAATTATTTTTTTTACTTTCTTTTATTAGGTACGTTCGTAATTATAAAATACGTAACACCTATAGTCGTTGACCGACCGCCGTCCGTCTCACCGCATATAGCAGCACAAAAACTACCCAATTGAATGGTTTAAAACTGAATATATATATAATCGTTCAGAATTTTTCGAGTCATTTCAAATTTTATGAAAATCGATTCAAAACTTAAAAAAATATAAATAAAAGTTTTCTCCATTCTATTAAATCATATCTTACGTAATTAACTCAATGATATCCCATGTTAGATAATTATTCTAAGTTGCCATGGTGATTACGTCCTATTTAAAATGGAGTCCTATTATTTCCGTAATACTGAATTTAATATAATTGTAATAAAATTTGTATTTGTGCATTTTTTCATAAGAGTGCAACAGCTATTGCACCAAGATATGGATATTTATAAAACTAGTTATAGTAATAGCGCAACTCCTTTGCCACGTTTGTCGTACAATTTCCGACATGCTAACTTCGTTTTTCGTATGCACAGATGGAATTTTCTAATCGATTTTTTTCTCACTTCCTGATGTACTAGAAATATAATATTTATGAACTTTGTGTGTTTGAGATGACAATACAACATTTTAATATTTTTAGAAGTTGATTATAAATTTATAAATTAATTTTAAGGCCTTTTTTCGTTAGTCGTCCTTGAGTCATAAATCACCAAATATTCTTTATCGTTAGAACTGCATAAGAGTTAATTATGCGCCTAACCATGCTCCTCAAAGTATGCCAAGTGACTGTGAAACTGGGACAAAATTTTAATATTTTTAGAAGTTGATTATAAATTTATAAATTAATTTTAAGGCATTTCTTCGTTAGTCGTCCTTGGGTGACAAATCACCAAATATTCTTTATCGTTACAACTACATAAGAATTCATTATGCACGCAACCAAGCTCTTCAAAATTTGTCAACTGACTGTGAAACTGCGACAACGAAATATTTTTAACATTAAATGTAGAAAATAAACGCGAAAAATAAAAATTACAATCTATATAAAAAGTACGCTTTAATAAATTAATATTTTAATATTAATTTACTTATGATTATACACTGAGAAAACAATTTAGAAATCTTGAATGTATATCGATTAAATAATTAAACAAAAGCATGATTTGCAGAACAAATTTAAAAAAAAAAAAATTATTTCCTACATTGTTTAAGCCCGAGAAGGGACAGATATTAAGATGTTTCATTCAGTTAGCTCTGCATTTAATGTTGCATTTTTGTAACAAATAAGTTAAACCAATTGAACATTAAACTAGTATGTTGTGGCCATCACAAAACTTTCTTCTATATAAATCACGTCAATTAAATCATTTAAATAGTAAAAGAAATTATATCAATTTATTCATATAAAAGTATACCTGAATTTGAAGTTTGATGAAAATTCGTGCATTAGTTGTTGAGATAGAGCTGTAAGGGAAATTCTAAAAAATGCAGCATAGCAGCGCCATCTGTTGAGCGATTTGCACCAAAACACAAACAGCACTAATTCATATTAAGGTATACCGGAATCTGAAGTTTGATGAAAATCCGTGTATTAGTTCTGGAGCTAGGGCTACTGTGGAAATCACAAAAAATGCAGCACAGCAGCGCCACCTGTTGAGCGATTTATACCAAAAGGAACAAAACACCAATTCATGTCAAGGACTAACTGAATCTGAAGTTTTATGAAAATCCGTGCATTAGTTCTTGAGATAGAGCTAGTGCAGAAATCGCGAAAAATGCAGCATAGCAGCGCCACCTGTTGGGCGATTTACACCAAAAACTAATCAGCACCAATTTATATTAGGGACTATTTGAATATAAATTTTTATTAAATTTCGTGCATTAGTTCTTGAGGTAGAGCGCCCACAAAATTTGTGTCACATACACACAGACAGACAGACAGACAGACAGACAGACTCACAGAGTCACAGACAGACATTTTGTAAAAACATGTTTTTTGGAATCTCTGACCTCTAAAACCCGTCGAAAACCGGAAGTCGAAAATTTTTACGAATCCAATACTTTCTTCTTGTAAAGATAGAAGAAAGTAAAAACAAATATTAGAAAAAGCAATTTAACAAATTACAACGAACATTTGGAAAACGGTTTTTTCGAAGACTAAAATTTAAGACATAAAAAATCTCACGGAGTTGATCATACATTACGTACACCATGAATTAAACATTAATAGTGTTATTACACGTAAAAATTGCAAGCGACAAAAATCGCCTGCGACCCGTCAGATTTCTTAAAACTTACGTATTATCCAAGCATATCATTGGCTGTTCGTGAAAAGGCTTTTCCATTGTCCAAGAAATCTGACGAACAATTTTAAATGGAATTTCATTCTTAAACTTCTAAACATCCCACAATATTACTTTTTACACCGTCGTATAGATATAAAAAAATGTACTTTTAAATTCAATTTGTTTGAAAGCTGTATCTCAATTTTTTTCCGAGTTATTCAATTTTTTTTTGCAGTTTTTATTACTTTTTTGTCATAGTGGCAACAGAAGTATCCATCTCTGTTGAAAGTAAAGGGAAATACAGATTACTGTATAGACCAATCAGAAAACGAATATAATGCGGATTAAACCAATAAAAAGCTTCAGATATGCTTTTGATTTCCTACCCTGACGAGGACAATAACCGTTTTTCCAAATGGTTAATAAAAATAAAATTCAAACAAAATGATACTTTAAGCACTCTAAAAACTTGGATTCCGTTTAAATGAATGCGAAATAAATCTTAAACTTTTTTTAAATGTTTGTATTTTAGACGTGCCTATAATTTTATGTACAATCATCATAAACATAATACAAATTCTGCGTTACAAATATTTAGAACTAATAAATGGAAAAGGTCTAAGATTTATTTCGCTTTTATTTGAACGGAATCCAAGTTTTTAGAGTGCTTAAAGTATCATTTTGTTTGAATTTTATTTTTCTTTTTTAATGTTCAATTGGTTTAACTTATTTGTTAGAAAAATGCAACATTAAACGTAGAGCTAACTGAACGAAGCATCTTAATATCTGTCCCTTCTCGGGCTTAAACAAAGGAAATAAATTGTTTTCTTTTAGGTAGCTTTCATTACAAAAAGCTACCTATTGCAGCCGTTCGGAGGAAAGCGATTTCAAAAAATTTTGGTATATTTTCATCGATCATGACCCCCAGACCCCGAAACCACCCTGCGTTCAAAATTGATGTATATATATGTATATATATATATATATATGACCTATGTCACACTGTAACTCTCGTAATTATGAACCGATTTCGATGTAATTCGGTGTGTACATAGTACATACCAATGTCTCGACCGAGTTCCTTGGCCAGCTTCATCCGCAGTTTTGTTTCAAAATGGCGGCCATTTAAAATTTTTAAAAAAATTTAAAATATAAAATGTGGTACCAAAAAATTAAAAATGGAAAAATATTATTTTGTTTTGTATTTGACCTTTATACAAAGATTCCGGAGCAGTTTTTGTTTCATCTATATCTTAAAAAATGGCTGAGTTATAGCATTTTGAATTTCTAGCGTGGCTGACATTTTGAAACGTCCTGAATTTTGTCACGCGATACAAGGCGTATTTATGAACCGATTTCGATATAATTCGGTGTGTACATAGTACATACCAATGTCTCGACCAAGCTCGTTGGCCAGCTTCATCCGCCATTTTGTTTCAAAATGGCGGCCATTTAAAAAATTTTAAAAAATTTGAAATTTGAAATGTGGTATCAAAAAATTGAAAATGGAAAAATATTTTTTTCTTATGTATTTGACCTTTATACAAAGATTTCGGAGCAGTTTTTGTTTCGTCTGTATCTTAAAAAATGGCTGAGTTGCAGCATTTTGAATTTCTAGCGCGGCTGATATTTTGAAACGTCCTGAATTTTGTCACGCGATAAAAGGCGTATTTATGAACCGATTTGGATGTAACTTCGTCTATACATAGTACATATGTCTCGACCGAGTTCGTTGGCCAGCTTCATCCGCCATCTTGTTTCAAAATGGTGGCTATTTAAAAAAAATTAAAAAATTAAAAAATTAAAATGAGATACCAAAAAATTGGCAAATGAAAAAGATTTTTTTGTATGTATTTGACCTTAATACAAAGATTCCGGAACAGTTTTTGTTTCGTCTATATCTAAAAAAATGGCTGAGTAATTGCATTTTGAATTTCTATTGTGGCTGATATTTTAAAACGACCTGATTTTTGTCACGCGATAACAGGCGTATTTATGAACCGATTTGGATGTTACTTGGTCTGTACATAGTACATACAAATGTCTCGACCGAGTTCGTTGGCCAGCTTCATTCGCCATCTTGTTTCAAAAGGGTTGCCATATAAAAAAATTAATTTAAAATTTAAAATGAGGTATTAAAAAATTGGAAAATGAAAAAGAATTTTTTTATGTGTTTGGCCTTGATACAAAGATTCCGGAGCAGTTTTGTTTCTGAAAATTTGTTCTTTTGTTTATATCTTAAAAAATAATTCAACTATAGCACTTTGAATTTCTAGCATGGTTAACATTTTGAAACGATCTTGTATTTGTCACGCGATAACACACGTATTCGCCTATTTCGATGTAAGAAGGCATGTGGATAGTATACATCAATACCTCGACCAAGTTCGCTGGCCAGATTCATCAGCCATCTTGTTTCAAAATGGCGGTCATTATATTAAGAAAACAATATATTTAAAGTGAGGTGCAAAAAAATTAGAAATCGAAAAAGGTTTCTTTCTTAAGTATTTGACCTTGAAAAGGATTCAGGAGCATTTTTTATTTGTCTTTACCTTAAAAAATGGCTCAGTTATAGGAGTTTCAATTTCTATTGTGGGTGACATTTTGAAAAATCTGATTTTTTTCATGCGACAGCACTCGTATATATCAACCGATTCCGATGTGAGTGAGCATGTGCACAGCAATTACTAAGGTTTCGACCAAGTTCACTGGTTAGCCTCATCCACCATGTTGTCTTAAAATGGCAGGCACTTTAAGAAATCGCCGAATTTGGCAGCCAAATATAAGTTACTTTAAAGAAAAGCAACTTGGATAAAGCTGACTAATTTCGCGAAATTCTCATTCATTATATTGATAAAAATTAGTATTGAATCTCCTATATTCGGTTTCCACTAAATTGAGCTTCGTGTGTTTGAATGATATAAGTTGGCTTTTTAAAAAATAAGGAATATGAAAGCTACCTCTTCCTCCCGGCACTGGCCGGAAGGACTTTTTTAATTTGTTCTGCAGCTTAATAATTTGTCAAGTTTTTTAATAACTATCATTCAAACAAACTCTCAAATGAACTCATTTCAAAAATTAACGGAACGTACCATCATTAAGATTTGATTATCGCATCCCAATTTGTGGTGTAATTTACCAATGATTATTAATCTAAAATGGTTCATGACAGCAATAACACAGGTTGTCGTTGTTTAGACAAAAACTTCCAATCTGAGCATAAAAAATCTAAATTTACTTAAATTTAGTTACCCAATTTTCCACTTGGGAACGCCATGAATACGAAAATAGTGTTATATCTTTAATGCTGATATTTAACAACAATATAGCTGTTATACAGTAAGACATTTAAAAAAAAACCGCCAGTTTTTTTTTTTTTTTTATTATTATTTTTCTCGCAGGGAACGATGTAAACGGAAAAGGAAATTGTTACCTTAGTTAAACTTCGTTTATTTATTTTGCGGAAGTACCAGTCATTTCTGTACCAGGGGAAAAAAATGACAAAAGACCTCGAGGAAAAATTTTAGATAAAAATGCCATAGACATAACGTTAAAAGTCCCCATCTTTTTAAAATTTACAAATAATGGACCCCATCAAATGTGGCATCAAAGGCAACTCAATCCGCGTACCAACCATAAATTGGATCCAAATAAACCACAGAGTTCAGAGACAGATAGGGGGGAAACGTGATGGTTCGGCATGAAAGTAAAAATGTAACCTTGAAATCAATTAAAACCTGTCACAATTCGGTCCAAACAATTGCGGGTAGCTTTGAAAACCTCTCCCATTCCAAATAATTCAACCCTGGTTCCACGTCTTGATTGGGACGAATGATTTGAGCGATATCTGGCTTCATATAGAAAGCCGTTTTGACGATAAGTGTATCTCTTATACACTCTGAACTTTCAGGGTTTATTTGGATCCAATTTGCTGTTCATACGCGAAGTTGAATTGCCTGTGACGTCACACTGATGGGTTCCATTATTTTTTATTTCTTGTTGATACAAAAAGAAATTTCCTATGAACAATACGTATATTACACAGCGAAAATGTTTGTGTGTAACGCTGACGTCATACTGACGATGTAAACGGCAAAATAAATTTCACTTATTTGAAAATTTATTAACTTCTAAACATCGGAAAAATTCAATTTTTACGCCGTCTTAAAACAATAGAAACAGTTCAGAATTAGTTTCCAGGTAATATTCCTTAACGAAATTGAAACTTCATCTGTAAATAAATAAAAGAAAACATACATAAATCACAAAGTTAACAACTTTTTAATCGAACTACCCGCTCACCTGTATGCAACTTATAGTTACGCTTAAAAATCAGTATCGGTAAACTTTATTTAATTTTTTTTATTTAAATTTTTTCATATTCACCTACTTTCTGTATTTACTCATATTAATTTTTCTTGTATTACTTTTATTTCTAATATGACGCCATATTCATCTTATTTTTAATTTTAAATAAAATTTAATTCCCTTTTTCACGTGCAAATCTTTCAACTGAAAATTAATTGCTGGAAACAAAAATTTATCGCGGCTTTTGAATTTTTTGCAACAATAAGAAATAATGTTAAATTTTATGGGAAAAAGTCCATTGATTCTCAATGAAAATAGCGAAATTTGTAATTATTAAGAAAAATATTTGAATAATTTCAATAAAACATAGCCTGTGCAACTGTTTGGGTTATAATCCACCCATATGCAAAGGCATTTTATCATCCGTTTTCTGTCTGATGTCAGTCAAATGTTTTTACACTTTAAATTTATAATATTATTAAAATTAACAAAGAATAAAAAATGAGTGGCATCAGGGACAAAAAGGTGGGAAGAAAAAATGAAAAAGTTATGATCTCCATAGGCTTTTCTATGTTAAACTAACATTGAGAAGTGATACTGGAAATAAATAAGTATATTACGCTGCCGCGCAACACTTAAATGTTGGTTTTCCTTTACTGTTTCCATATCTTAAACTAGTCGGATGTGGCAATCCCAAATCTTTCTCCTATCTCATACATGTTAATACTTCCTGAAAAGGCAGCATAGCAGCGCTACCAGTTAGGTGATTTACACCAAAACCTAATCAGCAACAACCTATGCCAACATCTAATTGAATTTGAAGTTTGATGAAAATCTGTGCATTAGTTTTTGAGATAGAGCTATTGCGGAAATGGTGAAAAGTTCTGCGTAGCAGTGACACCTGTTGGGAAATTTACACCAAAAAATTATCAGGATCAATTTATAACAGGGACTAACTGAATCTAAAGTTTGATGAAAATCCGTGCATTAGTTCTTGAGATAGAGCTATTGCGATAATCGTGAATAATGCAGCGTAACATCGCCACTTATTGGGCGATTTACACCAAAACGTTATCAGCACCAAATTATATCAAGATGTAATTGAATCTGAAGCTTTCTGAAAATCCGTGTTTTAGTTCTTGAGTTATAGCTATTATGGAAATCATAAATAATTCAGCATAGCAACGCCACCTGCTGGGTAATTTCCACAAAAGGTAATCAGCCCCAATTTATATCACGACCTAACTGAATTTAAAGTTTTATTAAATTCCGTTTGTTTGTTCTTGAGATAGAGCGCCCACAAAATTTATGTCACAGTCAAAGAGACAGACATTTTGTAAAATCATGTTTTTCGGGATCTCTGACCCGTAAAACGTGTAAATCTGTCAAAAACCGGAATACGAAATTTTTTATGAATTCAATACTTTCTGCTTGTAAAGATAGAAGGAAGTAAAAAACAACTTGTACATATATGTATATATTTAATCACTAGTTCGCAATTTCCACGAGTAAATCAAAGAGGGGAATTTTCGATAATCGGTACCCATGTTAAGTTAACTTATTGTCATATTGGAATTTTTTTAAACAACATTAATTCTGACCTGAAATTATGCGTGATTTTTAACGTAAACATTGAATTATTCTAAAAGTGTTTTTAAAAAAAAGCATTTTTAATTTTTTACTTATTGTTTATTACTCTTATTGTTGTTTTTTTCCATGAACTTTTTGAGGAATATATTTTTCAAAATGAACTAGAAAAATTTTATTCATCCATAAATCTTAAATTTCAAAATTCCCAGTAATCGTTGCAATTTAAATAAACTTTCCAGTTTTCTTTTTGTGTTTCAAGATCTAATCGTTTTTTTTTGCTTCTTTTTTTTTTTCAATCACTTAAAAAAAAAAAAAAAAAAAAAAAAAAAAAACTTTTTTGAAAAAATTCGCATCTGTTGTTTAAAAAAAGCTATAACGAAATATAATATTATTCAGTATATAACAGAATGAAATGAATCTTAAATAGCTTAGCAACATTTTGGAAAATATAATACATAAAAAGATACTTTAACAAGCCAATTCAGCATAAACGACAGAAATTTAAACGTAGTCATTAAAATTCGAAGTTTCTTCTGTAACAATAGATCAATTTATCTCGAATTACATTAAAAAATGTAATAAATATACGAAACAAAAGAAATGTTAAATGCAAGTTTTCGATATTAGATATGAAAAGAACATATTTGATTTATATCAACAAAAAGTAGCGAATCTTTTTAAGGGATCTTTCATTTACTTTTAAATTACCAACCATTCAACTGAAAATTTTGAAGTAAATTTAAATTTTGAATTGAAAAAGTAAATTGAATAACTTTAAATACAGAATAGCACAATAAATGTTTCAATTTTTTTATTTATCTTTTTAGCTCATTGGCTATCAAAGCCTGAGAGCTAATGTGCCCGCCGGTTCTGTATGTATGTACGTATGTACGTAACGCGATAACTCTTGATAGAAACACCCGATTTGCTTCAATTTTTTTTTCCTAGGTTCATTATGATAAGGCGCTTCCCTAATTAGTTTTGGGGGTTCATTGGTTAAGTATAAAGGGGGAAAGAGGGGCTACCCTACCCCCTTAATTTAGATAAATTGGTTTTTCATGCAGAATTATTTGATTTTCTCCAAATTTGGTATACCAGTTTATTATGATTAGAAACTGCCTTCATTAGATTTGGAGGTTCATTAGTTAAGCATAAAGGGGAGGCTACTCCCCCCTAATTCAGATAAATGGGTTTTTCGTGCACAAATATTCGATTTGCTTCAAATTTGGCATACCAGCTTATTCTGATATGACGCTTCCTTCATTAGATTTGGAGATTCATTCGTTAAGTATAAAAGGGGGAGAGCAGGACAAGTCCCCTCCCCTTAATTTAGATAAATGTATTTTCATTCAGAATTATCCAGCTTACTTTAATTGTTTTTTCTATGTTCATTCTGATAAGGAGCTTTCCTGGTTAGATTCGGACATTCATTAGTTAAGTATAAAAGGGGGGAGGTGATAGCCCCCCCCCCCTTTAATTTAGCGAAATGGTTTTTCATGCAGAATTATCAGATTTGCTTCAAATTTGGTATACTGGCTTATTATGTTAAGGAGCTTCCCTGATTAGATTTTGAGATTCATTGGTTAAGCATAAAAGGGGGAAAGGGGGGCTAATCACCCCTCATTTATTTTTTGAGGGACATTATTTTTTTTAAATAAGGGTATAATATACAATTAGTGTGAATAGCCTGTGAGCTCAAGGCCATCAGTTTAACTGAGTACTTTTCTTTTTATTAACTAATTTAGTATTTTTTTGTTGTTGTTGATGATGATGAGGATGATGATAATTGTGTCAACGCGTGTAGAAATTATAAACACTTATTCAATAGTTAGTCTGTTTAAAATTTTATACCCAACTTTGAATTATGTAATTCTTAACATATTTATTACTTTTTTCTATCTTTACAAGGAGAAAATATTGAATTCGGGAAAAATTTCGAATTCCGGTTTCGACTGATTGTCGAAACGGACATGTTTTATTGGTCAAAGATCCCGAAAAACATGCTTTTACAAAATGTCTGTCTGTCAGTGTGTCAGTATGTGATACAAATTTTGTGGGCACTCTATCTCAAGAACTAATGCAGGGAATTTAATAAAAATTTATATTCAGTTAGTTCGTGCTGATTATTTTTTGGAACAAATCGCTCAACAAGTGTCGCTGGTATGCTAAATTTTTTACGGGCTCTATCTCAAGAACTAATCCACGGATTTTTATGAAACTCCAGATTCAATTAGTCCTTGATATGTGTTGGTGCTGACTACGTTTTGGTGTAAATCGCCCAACAGGTGGTGCTGATATACAGCATTTTTGACGATTTCCGCAATGGCTCTATCTCAAGAACTAATGCGTGGATTTTCATCAAACTTAAGATTCAGTTAGTCCTTGATATGAGTTGGTGCTGACTACGTTTTGGTGTAAATCACCCAACATGTGGTGCTGCTATGCTGCATTTTTCCTGATTCCGACAATAGTTTTATATCAAGAAGTAATGCGCGTATTTTAATCAAACTTCAGATTCAGTTACCAAATTGACTTAAGTTGTTACTTATTAGGTTTTGGTATATATATCCCAACAGGTGGCGCTGCTATGTAGAATTTTTTAAGATTTCCGCCATAGTCTACTCAAAAACTAATGCACGGATTTTCACGAAACTTCAGATTCTGTTAGTAGTTGACATAAGTTGTTGCTGATTAGATTTTGGTATAAATCATCTAATCGGTGGCGCTGCTATGCTGCATTTTTCAGGAAGTATTAACATGTATGAGACAGGAGAAAGTTTTGGGATTGCCACATCCGACTAGTTTACATAATTAGCTTTTTAACACTTTCCAACGTAGTTGAAAAGGGTTCATGACTTCGATTTGTCTGTCCGTGCTCTAATTGTTCTAAATATTCTTGGATTGCCCTGTAATTCTTTTTTGGTATTGACGTTTATTATAGCACGATCTCAATTGAAAATTAAATAGTTCGTTTATAGTGCGTTTATAAAGTGAGTCAAAAGTATTCTGTTACATCACGGTCAATGGGAAAAATCATTTCACGTATATTTTAATGAATTTACACCATTTAAAACAAATTAATTTGATAGTCATTTATAAAGTGCATTAAAAAAGGCATCCTGTACAATATAGGGTGGATAGCATTTATTATTTATTTACAGGACCAAACAAAAGACTTCCTTTTCATCATGATCTATGGTGAAAACTGTTTGCAGCGTATTTTAATTATGTTACATTATTTCAATTATAATAAAATTGATCTATATTTTGCTGAGGTATATTACACAATACTTGCTATAGAAATTGGTGTGCATAGCAGTTATCGTCCCTTTACAGGGGCACACAAAAGATTTCTGATGCAACAGTGTCTATTAGAAATGGTTTCTGAAAGTGAGTTTTCAGTTATGGTATGCGTTTTTAATTTTAACTAATTATTTGCATACTTCGTGGTGTGTATAAATGCTATAAATCATGTACAGGGCTACACAAAATAATTTTTAAGCATTACTGAGAATGCACGTAAATTTCTTAAAAGTAGTTTTTAATCGAGTTATGCAATTTCAAGCTGAACTATATTTAGTATGTTTAGAATATAAATAAAATGTTATATTGGGTCACGCAAAGAATCTAGATATACAATTGCTTATGGATAAAAAAAAAATAAAGATGTGTGATTTCTATACTTTTAAGCGTGTTTTAGCATGAATTGAATTTTAGCTTAACCCTTTATCTACTGACTGTACTTATGAGTACCATTAAAATAACTTGTTACAAAATACATTTAATACATCGATTAGTAGTAATACAGTTCATAATGAGTTATAGATGCATTACTTTACCTTGTTCCAAAAGCATTATTGCTTACACAAAACAAAATTATTTTTAAAAGGATAATTTCTTTTGTCTTTGCATCTTTTCAGCTTTCTAGGCGTTGGGGGAGTGATTATTCAATTCGGAAATATTTCTAAATTTCTATTGTAAGAACATTATATTTGTACATTTCCTAATTCCACAAAATACTAAGAAAAATATTTAAAATAAGTGATTTGAGTGGGGTTATAAATATTGCACAAAATCCCTATAAATTGTAATTTAATTAATCCTTCTAAATCCTTCAATCCTTCTAAAAATTATTAAATTATTTTGTAAATCTTCTAATGTAGTTTAAACAATTCACGAAAAAGGCTTTAACAGATAAAATTTTCATGAATTCATAATTCAGTACATAAAGGGTTAATATGTGGCGTACATAAAAATCTATGTAATATAAAGAACTGCACAAAATAATTAATATTTTCTGTCTATTTGTAGAAATTGTTAAAGATGAATTTTCAACTGTTTTATTCGTTTTCTTACTAAACTAAATACTTACTAAACTTAGCATATTATATAGAAAATATACAAACCTATAGATCAAATATAGGGTTTCACAAAAGAATTAGAATAGTTTTCCGGCTATGCACGGTTATTGCTGAAATCTGGCTTTCGAATGTATATTATGCGATTTCGTAAGCAACATTTTGTTAAAGTATTCTGCAAGTGTTGGAAAGTATTTCATAATCTTTGCTTCGTGCAAGATTTCCGTTTCTTGTTTAATCCTTTTAGAGGCAAAAGATTGTGTTTGTCTGGTGTTGAATTCACTGACTTGACACCGCAGCAATATGTAGAAGCGGCGCAAAACGAGAAGTAATGTTATGAAATTCGTTGTGATTGAAAAACTAATTACAAGACAACCAAACGTGTGGACGCAGAGGTTTTTCCTCACAACTCCTGAAAATATGTTGCCAAAATTATACAAACTAGGTGAATATACTTTAATTTGCTAAAGTTTTGTAAAAAGTAGTGAAGCATGAAAGTTCAAAAAATAAATAATAAGCAGGAAAGAAAAATCATGCGTCAAGCATTGACTTTCAAGCACTTCCAGAAAGCTTTAACAAAACTACTTCGGCTAATAAGATAAAGAAAATACGTAAGTAAAAATTTCAGAAAACGCATAACACATTTGAAAACCAGTTTTCAGCAATAACTTTCCACAGAAGGAAAGGTACTCCGATTCTTTTGTGCAGGCCTGTATCTAATTTATAGACTTGTATATATTGTATATAGTACGCTAAAATTTAAATAATAAAAACATATAACACAGTTTAAAATTTACCTTTAGGAATTTTTACCAATAGACGGAAAGTTACTTTAATTCTTTTGTACTGTCCTGTATATTGACAACATGTTTTTATACATGAAGCAAATTAAGCTACAATTTCATTCAGGCAAAAACATGCTTAAAACTACTCAAATCATATTTTGAGGAATTACTATCCAGAGGTTGTCACATATCCACTTCTTTCCATAGATTATATTATTATGATCCTGCGTATGATTTCATTCATATTCAACAAACATCTCTTACAAGGAGAGCGCCAACCTTGGTAATCACAGATTTTGATTATTTTAATATATGTTGTAGGGTAGAGACCCCTTAGTCTCAGGTTGAACGGATTTTATACAGCGCTCTGTAGTTCTTGCTAAACAGGGGGAGGGGGGTCTAATATTGTAACACAGCTTAAATACTTACTTTGTAACGGCAGGGTAACGTTGGTCGTAGCTCAGTTGGTACGGCATTTGTTCGTTGTTCCGCGGGCTCGGCTTTGATACCGGAACGCTAGCTATGTACTTCTCATTTTTTGTTTTATGAATATACTTGTAATTATAATTTATTAATCTCATTATCAATTAAAAATTATAATATTGTATATCAATTATAATTTAACCTATTTATTTATTTACTTGTAAATAAATAGTTGTATAAAACATCATAAAACTCTTAATTGTTTTATAAAATCACTTTTTTTACCGATGCAATGATATTGAACGATTATGTCAATTCTTAATTTTAAAGAAACATCATTTATGTATTGTCTTAACAAGGGAAGCCAATACGATGATTATATTACTCTGTTTTTTAAGTAACAAACATAATTATATTAACTATTCGGATGTACCAATCCCAAAACTTTCTTCTATCTCATATATGTTAATACTTCAAAATTCGCTATCACACTGTCAAAATTAAATGGGAATATATGCCCCTCATGAGGATTCTAATGATATGAAATTCCGTGCATTAGTTCTTGAGATATGACTATCGATCAAATCGCGTAAATCCAGCAAAATACAGCCTAGCAGCGCCACCTATTGGGTGATTTATACCAAAACCTAATCAGCAACAACTTTCGTCAACGTCTGACTGATTCTGAAGTTTGGAGAAAATCCGTGCGTTAATTTTTGAGATAGGGCTATTGCGAAAATCGTGAAAATTCCATCATAGCAGCGCCACCTGTTGGGCGATTAACAGAAAAACTTAATCAGCAACAATTTGTGTCAATGTCTAATTAAATCTGAAGTTAGATAAAAAATTCGTACATTAATCTTGTGATAGAGCTATTGCAGGAATCGTGAAAAATGAGCACAGCAGCATTATCTGTTGGGGGATTCACAACAAATCGTTATCAGCACCAATTCATATCAAGGACTAATTGAATCTGAAGTTTGATAAAAATCCGTGGGTTAGTTCTTGAGATAGAGCTATTGCAGAAATCGCGAAAAATGCAGCATAGCAGCGCCACCTGTTGAGCGATTTACACCAAAAACTAATCAGCCCCAATTTATATTAGGCACTACCTCAATATAAATTTTTATTAAATTCCGGGCATTAGTTCTCGAGATAGAGCGCCCACTAAATTTGTGTCATATACAGACAGACAGACATTTTGTAAAAACAATTTTTTCGGGATCTCTGACCCCTAAAACGTGTAAATCCGTCGAAAACCGGAAGTTGAAAATTTTCACGAATCCAATATTTTCTTCTTGTAAACGCAGAAGAAAGTAAAAATTAGCATCAGATTTAAATTACAACCTATTTTTTCCATATTAAAGATTTTTAAATTTGTAACACGTATGGTTGCGCTTTGAATTACTTTGCTTTACCCTTTACCTTCTTTCTGCTTTTATTCTATTATAAATAGAAGGAGCCACAACAGCTTTTATAACAATTTTGGAATTTTTATTATTCAATAATAGATCCATTTTTTTTATCTCTTTAAATTATGAGAAATAATGGCTTAAAAATCAAAAATGCTAAATTAAACTTTTAATATGTTAACATTATAATTAATGTTCAATATTAAAATTTTTAATTGAGATTATTAAATTATAATTACAAGTATATTAAAGAAACAAAAAATGAGAAAAACAAATGAGCACGTTCCGGTATCGAACTCGGGCCCGCGGACCAACGAGCAAACGCCGTACCAACTACTAAGCTACAACCAACGTAGTCATCTTGTTACGAAGGAAGTATTTAAGTTGCGTTATAATATTAGCCCCCCCCCCCTGTTTCTCAAGAACTAAGGAGCGTTGTATAAAATCCGTTGAATCTGAGACTAAGGGGTCTCTACCTTATAACATCTCTCTATTCTAAAAAAAAGTAACTACCGCTGTCACCGCCGCCGCCGCCGCCGCCGGTTTTGAATTTTTTGTGACCGGAGGTCTTTCTTCGTTAATATTGAGAAAAATAATGCATACAAAAATATGAAAATCAGTGGTTTTATACAGAAATGTTTGATAAACACGCTGATGCAGACAGTTTTCAAATCGAAGAATTATTTTAAGAGATATTTAATGCTAAAGTTGGACAAAATCGTTCCACTAAAAAAGTTTTATAGCAGCAAAAACTATACATGGCAGTGTGATCATTTTTAGATCATTTTATGCGTTAGAATTTGCCGGAGTGCAGATTGCATTAATTTTTTTATTTTGACTCATTTTTTCAGGTTTTATTTCTATTTTAAATTCAAATTTTCAGCATTTCTAGATATCTTTTTTACAGATTTCAGAAAATTGTACTAATTTAAACTGTTGCCAATTCTATAAAAAGCGCAAGCAATAATGTTTGCTTCAAATTAAAAATTTATTTACACGTGACTATTATAAACAGGAAAAAAACTTTCAAATTAGAATTAAATAATTATGTATAAAAAGCAGGAACTTATTAAAAATTACGTCATAAAAAGTATACACGTGAATTTTAAAAGAGACGGGATATTGTAAAATAATAAATTCATTAACATGCGTTAGAAGTCTTAGGAGAAATTACGTCATATTTACGTCACATTATAGTTATTACATAAAATGAACACAAAATAATATTGCAAAAAAGTTTAAATTTAGAAATTGCGCTAGACATTTATTTAATATTTTGAGAGGATATTTTCAACTATTTTTGTTAGGAAAGCGCAAATAATATTTCATTGCTAACAAAAGTACTTTCACGCGATTATTTAAAAGAGAAAGAATAGCTTGGTAAAAATTACGTCAGATTAAAAACGATTAATTTAAAATGTCTTATTTAAAAGAACTTTCTTTTCGCTTTGTTAAAAAATAACAGGAGACAAAGACTCTGTTTACTTAATTCCTTTTATATTAGCTTATTTTAAAATGTTGTTACACGTGTCTACGTCATCAAGTTATTTTTATTTCGACGTTTCATTTGTATTTTTATTAATGTTGTACGAATTTATTTGTTCTTTCGTTATTTAAAATAAAAATTATGTCAATTTGTATAATTTGGCGAGTGGTTTGGCGATTTATATAATTTGGCGAAATTGGTCGACGGGATAATCAAGTAGTACCGCAGCGGATTTGGCGTTAAAATTCCCCAATCAAAGAGAAGTGAATAGAAATTCGTTTATAGGGAGATCGCCATTGTTTTTTAAATTATAATTCAATCTTTTGAAATCTTTTTAAAGCCGATCAAATTAGCGTGCATTTAGAGCCTGCGGTGTCTGGACGGGGGTTGGCGAGCGTAGCTCGTAGGGGGCCGAGCCCCCTAGTATATTAAAATAATCAAAATCTGTGATCACCAAGGTTGGCCCTCTTCTTGTTAGTTTATTAAATTCAGTTAAGCTCAAAAATGTATGATACAAATTAAAAAAAACACCTTTAAACAATTCGCACTCATCCCCAGTAAAGCTTACGAATTCTTTTGTGTAGTTTTTATACATGATCTATAGAATTTAACACAACACGTTGTATGTAAAAAATGAGTTCAACTAAAAAAATGCATGTTATAACTGAAAAGGCACTTAAGACAATCTTCTGTAACAGGCAATACTTTGGATACAGTACAGTATCCAAAATCTTTTGAACACCTGTTCAAGAAAAAAACCTGTTTTATAGCACGTCACGTATTTGTCACAGTGTTCACATTATTAAAATTCACCGCAAACGATTTTCCTCGTAGACCATAATATAATGGAATTCTTTTTAGTGCCACTATAAACGAACTGTAACTGCTATACATAACATATCCTATAGAAAGAATCTTGATGTGTATCTAAATAATATGTATAAATTTTATCATGTTTAATAGAGCGTAACAGCTTTAAATTACACCGCAAAGGAATTTTTTTCCGTAGAAATAATGCAATGCTGTACTTTTGAGTGTCCCTTTAAATAAACTATAAATGCTACATACTTCGTTTTCAATACTGATTATGTCACGGCAAACCTCAATAATGCATATAAATTACATGGCAATCAGCGCACATTTACGCAAGTTATAGTCAGATGGTGAGGAACAGACAGACCGAATACAAAAACACTTTTCAACTATGTTGGAAAGTGTTAAAAACAAAAATATCTTTAGTTCTGATATTTATTGCATTTTTATTTCACAACTACCAAAACTTCAAAATATTTATCACTCCAAAAAGGTATTGCAAAGACTAGATGCTTATTGCTTCCAATCGCGAAAAAAAAGCACTGCTATTAGGGATAAACATTATCATTAAATTATTGTTTTGAATTTAGGTTAATGGATGGGTCAAAATTTGGCAGAATAATTCGTATACTCCAGTGGGAGACAAAGATTACCCCGCGCAGATATTTTTCACTATAGATAGATATACTTAATAATTTTAACACAATCATGCACAGTCGTAACTTTTTCTAACTGTCTGAATGTATGATTTCTTTACCAATTAGTATTGTTTTAAAATACTTAAGTGTAATTAGATATCTAACGATTAGTGGAGCTCTTTTACCTGCGGTTTATTCTGTTGAAGTGTTTCAGAGAACAGACCAGATGTCATTGCCTGGGTGATATATGTCCGCCGGATTTGTGAAATATAACTTAGTTCAAAGAATCGTTGGCAGCTAAAGCCACAGTTAATGTTCTTTTCCTCATAATCATGACGTCATTTTTGACAGAACGTAACTTATTTCCCTGTATTCTATATAACTAGTATTCTATAACAGTAAAAATATTTAATTTTTTTTCAAACATGATGTCATATTCATCTACCCTTTTTAATTCGTGAAAAGCTTTATTTCATTTTCATTTAACGCGGATAAATCTTTCAACAGAAAATTACATTTCTGTGAAATTATCATTCTGGGTTTTGAATCCGGAAACCATGTCATCTTTAGAGAATAATGCTAAATTTTATAGGAAAATGTCCATTGATTCGCTATGAAAATAATGAAATTTTGAATCATTTAAAACAAAATTGAATAAAGCAAATAAAAAATAACCTAAAACCTTTTTGGGCTTATAATCCACCTATATGCAAAGATACAAAGGCATTAAATCATCCACTTTGACGCTGACTTCAGCCAAAAATTTACACACACTTTCACATATGCAGGGTGTTTCATAAAAGATGGGCAAAACTCTAAGAGGTGATAGTACACAACCAAACAAACAACTTTCATCAAAGATTGCATGGTCGGAAATAAAACGCAAATGTTCTAGAGGGAGCCGAAGGTGATGTCGTTATACGAGACAAAAACAACCAAAAACGATTAAGTGAGAAAAGCAAGGTGAGAAACCGCTCACCGTACAATCGTTGATCTTCTGAACCATTTTCATTTGCAGTTCAATAGATAAAATGCAAATCAGCCCTTTCCCTATTAGTGAAGGGCAAAATCTTCTCATACGTTCCTACTGCGATTGACAGTTGCACACTCGGATCAGCGGTATTTATATATTGATCGCGGCGAAATTTTCCATGCGCATTTTTCTTCTTCACCATATCACATTTCATGCTATTAGTGTCGTTCTTCAACCGATAACTCGCAATAGGAATGGAGCTTTAACGTTGCATAGACCAAGTTTCCAATTGCGCCAGCAGCTTTGCGTTTTATTTCAGACCATGCATTATTTGATGAAATTTGTTTCTTTCGATGTGTATTATAATCTCTTACAGTTTTAACCATCTTTTATGAAACAGCCTGTATAATACAGGGAGTCCACATGAAGCCTCCCTGATTCCAAATATTAATTGTACGGAAACTGAGTCCTAGAGATTTGTGGTTTGCAGTATCTTGAACAGCATCACAACAAGTTTATTTCCTGCAAATTTTTTTTTATCTCTACGTGATGCTTGTGATCTACGACGAAAAATTGCGGAAACCACCGATTCAGTCACACCTGACATGCTGCACAACGTGTGGATTGAGATTGAATATCGACTGGACATTCTGGCAGCTAACATGGTGCACATATTGAAATGTATACATAGACAAAAATGTAGCTTTTTTAGACAAATAAACGTTTGCAGCATAATACATTTGTTGTCGTGACATACCAATAATGCTTACAACAAAAATTAACTGGTTCGGGAAAAACATTTGCAGCAAAATAAACTTGCTGTGGTGCTTTCATGATACCGCAAATCTCTAGGACTCATAGTTTCCGTACAATTAACATTTAAAATCAGAGATGTTTCATGTAAACACCCTGTATTACTAGTTTTTTTCCCGTGGCTACGATCACATAAAAGGTAAGTTTCGTAATTCGGAATAATACTTGTACATGTAATGTTTACCTGTTTTTGCATAATTTATCTAATTAATAGTGCATCTCCCATCAAAATTCATCCAGTAGAACTCCTTAAAAATATCTAATCTTTCAAAATCAGTTTCACCTAATTATAGAACCTTTTCTCATAGATGTGTCGTCTAATTGCAAAATCGGCCATCTCCAAAAAATAAAATTTTGGGGGGAAAGCTGCTTTTTTTTTTTTTTTTTTTTTTTTTTTTTTTTTTTTTTTTTTTTACCATACTTAAACAAAATATGATTGAAACCAAAACTCTTTAGTTTTATTGTCATTAGGACAGATATTTGACCGACTTTTGCATGGTTTATTGTTTCCAGATGGTAGAAACATTTACTAAGAAATAAAAAAACTGAAAAAACACATTTTCCAATTTTGAGGAGTTGACCGGTTTCGCAACTAGACGACACATACCTAAGCAACGTAAAACGAGGATATTCTAAACCCTTCCTCCCAAAATACTTAACTGACAATGTAAGATCCATAAAAATCTATTTAGTAGAACGGGATATATAAGCATTCGGAATGAAATTTTCATTTATAATTCATGTATATATTATAGACCTTTCTCTAACAATTCTCTATACCTAAGCAATGTAGAATAATGTGTTATACACTAAAACCTTTACCCGACAATTACATGACTAAAAGTATACGTCTCTCATCGTTTAAAGGAACTTGAATTATAAGTGTTCAAGTTGAAAATCCCATTTGCATAAATTTATATGTATAGTAGATTAGGATTAAACTGTTATTTAGCCTTAGTCTCCTTTTCATTAGAACAAAACACACATTATTTTATACTGAAACTTACTTTGGTTTCGAAGTGTAGCGAAGCTAACCATTATGCCATTTTGTCATAACATTATTTTAACTATTCTCATTTGCTAGTGTATTTTATGGATTAAAATTTCAGATCCTATTACACATAGTATTCAAAACATATCAGAATTAAAAAGCGAAACAAAAAAATCATATTATCTTACCATTGTGTTTAAATACAATTTGGGAAAATGAATTAAATCAACAAAATAATACTTCCAGAAAATTACCGTCATATTCATTTTATCTTTTAACACAAAATAGTCATTGCTAGTAAAGAATATTTAGTTTTTGCAGTAATATCATGAAGTCATGTTTAATATCTATAATACAATTTCTTGTATAATATACACAACTTCTTGTATAAAACAGCAATGCAATTTATATCTGATCTGTCGTATTTATTGTCTGAGTACAATTTTGATTGAACATAAAAAGAATCTCCTGCGGAGAAATACGACTTAAAGCGGCTATATCAAAAACAATGTATCCTTTTATCCTTTTACACCGCGCTGGAAGGAAAAGTATTAATAAATCTATACTAATATTATAAAGAAGTAACATTTGTTTGTTTGTTTGTAGGGGTAATCTCTGAAACTACCAAACCGATTTGAAAAGTATTGGGGGGGGGGGGGGGCAAATTCATGCTGATAGTCATACTCCAACGTAGGCTATATTTTATATCAGTACCACTACCACCAACGTTCTAAAAATGTTCTAAATTATGATTTTTATTGAATTGTTAAAGATAGAAACTTACATTTGTCATGGTATATAAGTGTAAGATGTAAATTCTATCTAAGAACAGTTTCTAAAGCATTCGAAATTCAAAGAGGTAAAAATGAGCGAAAAGCATTCTAAAAACTTTCTAAATTACGATTTCTGTAGAATCTCAGGAAATACCAAACCCATTTCAAAAGTAATGGCGGTCCGTTGATGGTGACATTATCGTTGTCACTATCACCTGGGGATTGCAAAAGCAAAAAACGTTCTAAATTTCCATTTTTGTGATACTGAAGGAGCTAGTAACTTGAAATTTGACATGGTAGTGACTTAAAAGATGTAAATGCTCTCTAAAAACAATTTCTAAAGAAATTGAAATTTAAAATGGTGAAATGAGCGAAAAGTGTTCTATAAGCGTTGCTTCTAAATTACACTTTTTATGGAACTGATAAGGTCGGAAATGTAAAATTTAACATGGATGCTACTTTTAAGACATAAATGGTTGCACAGAACAGTTTAAAAGTACAATCGAAATTTAAATGGGTGAAAGGCGCGAAAAGCGTTCTAAATTATGATTTCTATGGAATTGTAAATAGTAGAAACTTGAAATTTGGCATGGCTGCTATTTTTAAGACGCAATGACAAGCACAGAATAGTTTTTTTTAATAATTTCCAACATATTAGATAAGTGATATGTAAATTTCCAGCTGGGCAAAAAATGTCCGGACCAGGATTCGAACCACGGATCTTTTGGTTGAAGCCGCCAATGTTCTGCAATCTAAGCTATCCCGGACGAATCTGGTGGATCTAATTCATTTAGCCAACCTTATTGGTTATAGCATCTGGTCTGATATCTGGATGAGCTCAACAGAACAAATCGCAGGTAATGGAATTCCAGAAAACGCTGGATACGTAAATAGCTGTACCGCCCGGCGTTGTCCGCGCTCGCTCTAAGAAACTAAAATGTACCTAGTATCATTGAGGAATTAATTTATATATTTAACCCCTTAAATCTCGCTCCCTTGATATTCACGGGCTGTATCTTTTATTCAGATTGATTCCCACCAGTTTTATAAAATAGTGTAATTGGGTTTATTATAGTATCATTTTACCTGTCATTAAATAAGGTGAATATATCTTTTTCAAAAAAGTGGTGCCAGTAAGCAATATGAATTTTTAAATCGTAATTTAATGCGACCGTTAAGGGGTTAAATGAGAATATTTCTAAACAATCCCAATGACGTCACCCCCACTACTTTCGTTAGTATTATTTGGGAACATTTACATGTTAACAGTAACCACTATGTGAACTTTTTTAATTTTTAGTCCCCTTAGTATAATAAGATTTCCAATTTTAGACCTCATTTTGTTCCCACACACTTTTACATGTTTTTTTTATTGTTCTGTGCCATCACTAACTTCTTAAAAGTAACACCCATGTCAAATTTCAAGTTTCTAGCCCAAACAGCTCCAAATAAATTTTATTTTAAACGTTTTCCGCTCATTTCACACTTTTTAATTTCAAACCTTTTATAAACCCTTTATAGCGAGTATTTACATATTAAAAGTAGCTACCACACCAAATCTCTTATTTTTATTCCTAACAATATCGCAGAAATCACAATTTTATAAACTTTTTAGCTCCTGCACGCCTCAGCAGTTGTTGTACTAAAGTAAAAGATGGCCTATGTTGGAGCACAGATGGTCACCAACATTTTGCCTCGCCGTTATTTTTTAAATCGGTTGTGTAGTTCTAAATATTACTTTCTACAAACAAACTTTACTTTTTTATAATATTAGTATACATTTGAAATAAATAACGAAAAAGTATACTTCAAAGTAAAAAAAAAAAAAAAAAGATTGGCAGAAATTTCCGTTACCAATCTCAAAAATGTTTCAATGAAATTCTCTTATTAAGTTGTTAAAATTAATACCTTTTATTCTTTAAGAAAGTAATTTAAAAAAATTAAAAACTGTAATGTTTTCATACATACATCAATCGTTACGAAAATATATCTACTTCTGCAGTTAAGATTTTTCGGGAAAAAAAATCATCGAAATATTTTTTCTATCACACTTGAAAATATTTTGGTAAGAAAAATAAAGAAATTAACAAAAATATATTCTTAGTAAATTACTATTATATTCATTCTATCTTGTAATACAAAATATAAATTAACGCTATTAAGGAAGCATTCGTTTTTGCACTAACAGCATGCGTGATGCGACGTTTAATATCTAGAATGCAATTTCCTGCATAAAACGGCGATCCAGTTTATACCTTATCTATCCTTCATTGTCTCGGTTCATTTTTGCATCAAAATAAAAAGAATCTCCTACAGTGAAATCCATTAACGAGGTCATATCAGAAACGATTTATGCTTTTACACCGTGCTAGAAGGAAAAGTACTAACGAATATTTAATAAATGTTTCTCCCTTCATTATAGAAAATGGGATACTTTTCATTCCGGAGTAGCTTTTACGGTCTCACATTCACCTTATCTTCTTACTTTTATGTTGCAGTAGATGTTCAGTCAATATTGAACTTATTTATAGACCCAGTTTGCTGCATTGTTTTTATAGCTGCATCTTTTTTTTTCTTTGACAATGTTTAATTAGCAATTACGTATTTTAAAAAGTCAAACTGTATGTACTGGAATTTATTGATGAGAATTAATCAATAAAACATTTTTTTGAACCTTTATAAAATTGAGGAAATGTAATCGAAAAATTGAGGAAACCCAACAGTAATTAGAATTTTTAAAAAAAGTGAGAAAAATCATGCGTGCAGCATAGATTATGAAACACTTCCCAACACTCCCAGAAAGCTTTAACGAAACTTCGTTACTTAGGGAAATAAGGTAAATAAGATAACTAAGTAAACATTTAAAAATCTGATTTCAGTAGTTACTGCCCATAGCGAAATATGTATTCCAATTCTTTTGAACAGCCCTGTATTCGATCTGTATGCTGATATATATACTATATAATGGGAAAATTTAGTTTAGCAAGAAAATGCATAACAGATTGAAATTCATCTTTCAGCCATTTATACTAATAGATGGAAACATACCTGAGTACATTTGTAAAGCCCTGTAGTTTACCTAGTACCTTTATTACATGCCACTAATTAGCTAAAATTTAATCCAAACTAAAACATACTTAAAACTACTGAAATTACATTAACAGAAATTATCACCCATAGACGGCCATGTACCCAACACTTTGCGTGGCCCTGTATATCATTTTAACTATATTCTACAAATATATCTTAGTACACTAAATTCAGTTCAGCGTAAAAATGCATAACTCCTTTAAAACCCACCTTTAAGCAATTTATGCTCATACTCAGTAACCTTTACGAATTCATTTCTGTAGCTCTGTACATGAACTATAGCATTTATACGCACTTTACAGTATGCATACATATAGTGAACAAGTAGGTAAATGCGATGACAGATCGCACAAAGGGTTTCGTTTAATATTCCTTTCAAAACACTTTATCCTTTTGAAAAATCTGTTAGTTCCACATTTCGCAAAAAGGGGCGCATTCTATTCTAAACAAACCTCTATCCGAACGAAACTCCGTTTTATAGACTATCCGTAGATATATTAGTCGAGGGGATTCGGCCGATAGTACCCGAGATAAGTAGGCGCCCTTGTCTGTAAAAAGTGGAACTAAAATATGTAAGGCTATGGTGCATAATATGAAAGAATGGTCAAAGGGGTGTCGGCATAAGTTGGAAAAGTGCTCCCCGGGTGGAAAGGGCAGGGGTTAGAAAAATTGCTTAAAATACACAAGTTAGAGCCCGGAGGAGTAAATAATATAAGACTTTTTTAAAAATTTATGATTTGCCGTGTGGTCTGAGGTATTCAGTTATACGTATGCAAAAACTCATGTCTACAACTTAATTATGGCCTCTCTTAGAAAGAATTGCTTAAAATACATATGTGGTAGCTAAAAGGGTTAAACGTAAGACTTTTTCAAGATTTTATGATTTGTCGCCTGGCCTCAGGTGTTCTGCTATAAGTATGCAAAATTTCAAACCTCCAATTTAATAAGGGACTCAGTTAGAAAGAATTGCTTAAAATACGCATGTGGGAGCACAAAGGGTTAAATGTACGAGTTTTTCAAAATTTTATGATTTGTCGTATGATATGTGATGTTCAGCTATAAGTATGCAAAATTTCACGCCTCCAACCTAAATAGGGGCTCATTCAGAAAGAATTCTTTAAAATACACATGTGGAGCTCAAAGGGTTAAATGTACGGCTTTTTCAAAATTTTACGATTTGTCGTTTCATGCGAGGTGCCCAGCTATAAGTATGCAAAATTTCACACCTCTAACCTAAATAGGGGCTCACTTAGAAAGAATTGTTTAAAATACACATGTGGTAGTCCAAAGGGTTAAATGTACGACTTTTTCAAAATTTTATGATTTGTCGTTTGATGTGAGGTGTCCAGCTATAAGTATACCAAATATCACGCCTCCAACCTAATTAGGGACTCAGAAAGAATTGTTTAAAATACACATGTGGCAGCCCAAAGTGATAAATGTACGACTTTTTCAAAATTTTATGATTTGTCGTATGATGTGTGGTGTTCAGCTATAAGTATGCAAATTTTCAAGTCTCCAACATGTATAGTTTCTGAGAACGGGCTCTGTGACAGACGGACTGACAGACAGACAGAAGAGCGAGACGAATAGGGTTTCGTCAGATGAATGAAACCCTAAAAAAGAGCATATCATAATTAGAAATGCATTTCTATCAATCATTACTAATATACAGTAATTCGGATACAATATAGTACCTGAAATCTTTTCAAATACACCGCAAACAATTTCCCCTATATCATTATGAACGGAATTCTTTTGTGTGGCCCTGTAAATGAACAATAACTACTCTTTGCACCACATATTCAACAGAATGCATGTTTTAGTGGACTTCATAAATTAATATCAATTTTACTATGTTTAAAAGAGTGTAACACCATTAAAAATCATTTGAAACGATTTTTTCCCATTGACCGTAATGTAACGGAAAACTTTTGACTGTCCCTGTAAATGAGCTAAACATGCCACAAACTTCATTTGAAATGGGGAACATGCAATGGTAGAGGTCACTAACATCCAAAAATTTCAGAACGATCCGAGCATATTTACGAGAGTTAGAGCGTGGACAGACGGCCATACGGCCAGACAAACCGAAGTCATAAACACTTTTCAACTTGGAAAGTGTTAATAAAAATCATAAAAAATGTGCAAATTAACACTTTGTTGAAAGGTGATTTAAACTGAATCACTGGATAGTTGTCTAGATACCATTTAGAAATTTATACATTAGCAAATATTCTAATATATACAACGGGCAGTCAAAAAGTTCACGGAATTTCGTTCAATCCTTTAATACCGTAATATAATTAATTTGTTTACTGCCACTATATTTCTATTACTACCAGAATTTATAAAAGTCAGTATGACAGCAGCGTAGCTAAAGGTAGGAATATGTGGTGATCAATTGGCGTAATGTCGAAGTTCGATCAAAACGCGAACGTCAAGTTCATGTGCAGATTCGGGAAATCTGCTTCGGTGGCTTTTTTGCCTTACGAATAGAAAACCAAGGAATACACTAAGCATGACGAGTTCTGACTCTTCCCTAAGATGAAAATGAGCCTCAAAGGTAACCGTTTTGACAGTAGAAGACATCAAAACCAACAAGACGGCTGAACTTGGGAAGATACAAAAACAAGGCTTTCATCACTGTTTCCAGCGATGGCAGGAGCGGCGAAGCAAATGTGTATGATCTTACTGAATCTACTTTCAAGGCGATAAGTAAATGTGTACATATATTGTGGTAATAAAAAGTTACAACAAATTCCGGGAACTTTTTGACTATCCCTCGTATATATATATATATATATATATATATATATATATATATATGTCTGTGTGTGTGTGTGTGTGTGTGTATAAAATTTTTAATCATTAAATTCGTTCTGTTTTCAGTAAGCTACGCATATTTATTTTCTTTTTGGCGCTGCGTCAGTACAGGCTTCCCTCTTAAAATTCACTTTCGAGATTCTTCCCTTTTAATTTTCCATTCGAATATTTTGCTATCGGCCTTTCCTTGAACAGTGTTCCCGCCGAACATAAAACCGAATCGCAGTGATTTTCTCAATCTGCACTTTCCGTTTTTGTCATGTGTTAGTTGCCTTGCCATAATGCAGATATTTGTATTCATACGCGCTCACTATAATTCTTTTCTATCCCGGTTCAGAAGAATTTTTTTTCAGTGATTTTGACTGCTGAAAATGTAACTGCGACATCGGAAGAAGAACGTCCATTCGAATTATAATATTTTCAACCTAACACCTTTTTTGAGAGTGTTCCACTATTCTGAACGATGATCATGTAATAAAGAAGTTGGAATTACAGCTGTGTGGCATTTATTTACCGCAGAAACACTAAGTTTCTATAGTTGCTGTGTTTAATTTTACTTGGTACACGGATGGAATTATTGTACTGGCTTTGATTGACGGATCATTTCTTTTAAAGCTACGATATGCTGCAGTTGAATTATTTATGCGATTTGATTTTACAAATTCGCTCTTTAGTTACTGGGCGTCTGATTGATGAGGTGTACCAGTACTGCTTCGATTAGAAAGTCAATACATCTTTAACTAAAATGAAGATTTTTACTCGACGATTACTGCGATAACATTACATTCATACATATATATATATATTTCATCAATAAATAAAACATGCAAATACACTATAAATTTGGAAAGAAGGTGTTTATCAGCAATATTTATAACATTTAACTATAAAAATCCCAAAATTGTCAAATTTAAATTACACAGGTAAAAGACTGTCTGTTCTTCCTCAGTGGGTGGACAAACAGACCTAACTCCACCCCCACTGTTAAAAACTTGCAGGTTTCTAAACACACGTCTATCCTACATTCAAAACAACAGAAAAGTTAAATTAATCTCATTTACGATATAAAATTTAAGAATTGAAAAGGTAAATAAACCAAACTTAAACAAATATGTAGTATAAACGAAGCATAAACATATTACAAAAACAAATTGTCTTGAAAAAATGTCTTTTAAAAAGTAATTTTAAAAATAAATACTATTAAATGGTAAACAAATTAAAATATTTTAACGTGTATGAATGTACAACGACGAACTCAGACCTACAAAAAAACCCCACAAAAACATCAATAGAAATACCTGCAAAATGTCCTTCACCTAGTAAAAACCAAAAACGATCAATTCTTTCTCTGTATCCAAATTCAAAATTTCAAAGCCGTCTGTAAGCTTCCTTCTATTCAAGCTTCCGTCCAAACCCGTTCATTTTAAAAGACTTTAGGGCCAGTATATCCTATAGAATATTCCGGAAGCATGTTACCATAAAATGGTCACCCCACCAAACCACACTGTTGCCATTTATTTTTCAAAACAATCTTTCTATAATATTTCAAAAAAGTAATAGGGTAGTTGTTATTGTAGAAAAGATTAGCTAAAAACTTAAAAAATTGTTTATAAATATTAATCTCACTGCCTCAAATTTTATTGAAACGAATTAATTAATTAATTATAATATTTATGTAAATCTTTTTATGCAAATTAGAAAACCAATAGGGCATGCTTCTGGTAAAAAATTGAAAACTATTTCTTTTATCATACAAATCCAATTAATTTATTATCATATTATCATTTATTATTATATTAAAAGAAATATCTAAAAAATCTGCATTGTAATCATCACAATTTACCCTATTCAGCTTTCAACATTTTGTGTATATGACGTCATATTCATTAATAAAGTAAAAATTAAAAAACAAAAAATCATCAATATACATATATATATATTAAACAAAAACATAATTTGAAGAACAAATTAAATAAACAAAATTTATTTCCTACATTGTTTAAGCCCGAGAAGGGACAGATATTAAGTTATTTCATTCAATTAGTTCTACATTTAATGTTAAATTTTTGTAACAAATTAGTTAAGCCAATTGAAGATTAAAAAATAAAAATAAAATTCATAGAATATGATACTTAAAACACCATAAAAAATTAGATTCCGTTCAAATGAAATCCTAATAAATCTTATTAAGATTATTATAAATTATTATTATATTAAGATAATTATAAGATTATTAAGATTTTTGTAAAAGCATATAAAAATTCATTCAGCTTGAAATCATGTAACACCTTTATAACTCAGGCTAATTTTCTGTAATCGGGTTTTGGCGACCAACATATCTTATCTATAACTATGGTCTTTCTTTTACAGATTTAAAATTAACAATAAATTAACAATAAGTAGACTAATAATGCAATATAATAACATTAGTAGCGGACTTCGGACGCAGTATCTGTCGCACATCGGTAAAGACAGTTTATTAGTTACACATTTCATTTAATTAAAAGGAGACTTTTAAACTTTCATATGGAATTAGGATATTTTTCCACTATAGGGACCTTGGCATTTTTTTAAAATCTTGGCGCAATTCGGACTTCAGAAACTGAGATATGTTGCCAAATGATATAAACAACTATGAAAACAAATCTGATGAACTTTTATGTTATTTATATATGTATTTATATACATATAAATATTTTATTTATACATGTATAAAATATTATTTTTTATATACAAATTATTTATGTTGGTATATAAAAATAAATAAACAGGTTCTTTACATTAAATAAATTGCATACATATGGAAAAAATTGCTTGTGTATATGACACAGTAAATAAGTTGCCAGAAAATACGTTATTATCAAATTTCTTTTCTCGTCAAGGCTATTTTCTGTATTTCGCCAAGGCTACTATATCGGAAACGTACCGAAGTGCGGTTATATTTTGTTAAATGTTTTATTGTTCTAATATCGTAAATATATCTTAACCTATACTGATTAAAATTTTTAGGTATATTCATTGTTTTTTCGATTTAACAAACATCTTTGGAAAAACATATATATAAAATGTTATTCTGCTTGAAATCACGTGACTCCCTTCAAAACTAATCGAGTTTTGGCGACCAACATTGGCACAATTGAATGTGTTAAGGAACTGTTTACGGCCAAATGAACACAAATACCCCCTGTTTGAAGGGTTTAGAGGCGGAAATTCTGTGTTTTCAGATTTTTCTGGTTAATTGTGCTACAAACCCGACTTACTTGTGAGATTTCATGATTCTTCGACATTTAGAAGTACCTTAGTTATTTGATGATGCGATGTGAGTCAGTGACAAAAAAGCGCTTTTTCGGAATCTAATATTTCGTAAACTACTAAATACAGAAACATGAAATCGTGGAACCTTAGTTCAGTTTAACCATACGAACATGTGTCTAAAAGAAAAATTTCTATATCTCTCCCTAAAAGTACGTTATGAAGGGGTGAAAAGTATGCCAAATGGTTCAGGAAGAGGTAGCTTACGGCTTGTGCGAACTTGGCGGACGCACTGCCGTGCTCCCAGATCTGTCCCTTCTCGGGCTTAAACAATGTAGGGAAAAAATTTCGTATTTTTAATTTGCTCTTCAAATTATGTTTTTGTTTAATATGTCAAGTTTTTTAATAACTAATGCACTCAGACGAACGCATTTCAAAATTAATAGAGAGTATCATCATCAGGCTTTGATGTATGCGGTATTGCATCACAATGTGGGATGCAGTTTACCAATGTGTAATTCAAAATGTTTCACCACTGTAGTAATGCAGGTTGCGGTAGTTTGGACAAAAACTTCTAATCTGAACGCAAAAAAATCTATAATCAAAACATAAAAAATTAACTTCACTTAAATTTAGATACCCTATTTCCCACTCAGGAACGCTACGAATGTAAATGTAAATTGTGTTGAATCCTTACTACTAATATTTAACAATATTATAGCTGTGATACAGTAAAAAATAAAAATGTTTTACTTAAATTTTTAAACCTTATTCTCTCCCAAGGGGTGATGTAAACACATCAGAAAATTGTTACCTAAGTTTAAATTAGGGTATAAATAGTTCTCATCTCGGAAAAAAAAATACATTTTAAAATTTAAGTTATGTAATTCCCCACTAAGTTCGCTACCTGCGTAAAAATAGCTATCCACTACAAACTTTTTACTAAAATATAAATTTGAACAAAGCAAAACTTATTTTGAAAATATCCTTTTTATTTCCATTATGATGCCATATTCACCTTTTTAATTTTTGAAAAAAAAAAAAAATCTAGCTCAATTTAATATTTCACGTGAAAATCTTTCAACTAAAAATAAATAAATTATTATTACGGCTTTTGAAATTTTTGCAACAATGAAATAAAAATGTTACATTTTCTATGAAAAATGTCCGTTGATTTTCAATGAAAAAAGCGAAAATTGGAATTATTAAGAAAAATATTTGAATAATGTAACAAAAAATTGGTCCATGTTTCTCTCTGGGTTATACTTCACCCATATGCAAAGGCATTTAACTATTCTTTTTGACCCTGACGTCAGCCAAACGCTTTTACACTTTAAATTTATAATATCATTAGAATTAATAAAGAATAAAAAATGAGTGGCATCAGGGACAAAAAGGTGGGAAGAAAAAATGAAAAAGCTATGATCTCCATAGACTTTTCCATGTTAAATTAACATTGAAAAGTGACACTGGAAATAAATAAGTATTGCGCTGCCGCGCAATACTTAAATATATATATGTACAGGGGTTGGACAAAAATATGGAAACACCTCGTGAAATGCATGCTTGAGTGTAAATGTTGATTCTACCCCAAACCTGTGGGTGACGCTGTTGTATTTTCCCACTAACGCCACCTGTACAATGCCCTCAATGTGTTGCAAGTGTCAGTCGTTGTCAGAACAGTTTTCTGTGTAGTTGTGAGCGCTTTGCGTCTGAGTTAGATGAATTCGAACTTGGACAAATTGTTGGTTCTCATATGGTGAGTGCTTCCGTTACCAAAGTAGCCGAAGTTTTTCATGTTTCAAAAGGCGCCCGCCGTATCGAAGATTTATACCGCATACAGGAAAAGCGAAAAACATCATCCATAAGTCACAATGCGGACAAAAGTGTGTGTTGGATGGTCGTGACCAGACGGTCATTAAAGTTGATTGTGACGAAAAATAAGAAGACGACAGCTGCAAAAGTCACTGCTGAACTAAATGTCGAACTCATAAAGCCTGTTAGTACCAAAATAATAAGAAGGGAGCTCCGTAAGAAAGGGTTTTTAGGGCATGTTAATATGGTTTTTTTTAAGGTGTTTCCATATTTTTGCCAACCCCCTATATATTTATTTAGGCTTAAGGCTGCGTCACTCGGAATACTATCGTCTTTCATGATATAAAACACAAAATACCTTACAGTTCAACAAAATATTCCTAAATATGTGGTATAAATGCAGATTTTTTTCTGATAAATGTTTTATACAAGAAAAATTTTATAGGTAGAATCAAGTACTTAGACTATCAGGACACGGACTTTAGCAAACTATGTTGGTTTTAAAACACGAGCATACCCATGACCGCCAAGGAAGGTCTCCTTACGCGCACACTCACAAAAATCTGAAAATATTGCAGAACGTTCTTCTCATGTGTATATATATGTTTATAAAAAAAAATTTGGCGGAACCTCGACAGAGCACACCTAAAAATGAATGATTAAATGAAAAACTAAATGAAATTTTCGTTTATTTCCGATTTATCACCGGTTGGCGATGAAATAAAATTTTAAAAAATACGCTTTTACGTCGAATATTCTTCAAGGAAAAAACTTTTTATGTTGAATTTGTTGAAATAAGTTTAATTTAAATAACTTAAGTTTTGTCATTTTTAGTTTCTTTTATCTAAAGTTTGTCAGTTTTAGTTTGTTTTTAACTATAGTTTTGTCATATATATTTATATGTATTTATAATGAAATTTATCTACCATATTTTACGATTTAAAACAAAATTTAAATTGATTTAAATTGTTTCAATCAAAAATAAGTCCGATTGAGCACTGTTTATTTGATTTTGCTGCCATGGAAACAACAACTTGTTTTATATGGAAATGTATAACGGCAGAATTCTTCATGTGGACTTTATTTTAGAATAGCCGTTTAAATTTTAAAAATCTTGAATTGGAGGATAAAGCAATGGCAAAATTTCATTCAAACTGGTATTAAAAGGAAAACAAAAGGTGAATTCTTCGTTACATTATAGAGCATTCTGAATTAATATTTCTGAAAATATAATAATACTTATAAGTAAATATTTTCAACTTGAAAAATATAAAAGGAACAAATTAAAAAAATTAAAAATCAAATGTCAGCTGTCTACAACTTAAAATAGATATTTGCAACTTGCAAAACATAGAAATTTTTTTTTCCAGTGATACAATTAAATATCTACAGTAACAAGCAACATGTATATGCATTACAAAATATATACATACTGCGGTGGTCAAAAGTTTCCGGCCAGCATAAAATTTTTGGTTAATTTGTAAGTATGCCCATTTGAAGAGGAATCTCAAAGTGATACTTATACACTTTATAGACATAATAGTTAGGAATATATTTATGGAATAAAAAATAAATATTAATTAATTTAATTGACAAAATTAATTACAAAAGAAAACGCATGTTTTCAAAAGTTTCCGGTCATCTTGGCAAGTTTGGAAAAAATGGTGTTGTAATAGAAAATAACAGTGATCAATAACATTTACAATCAGTATTTTGTCTTCATACATTAAACAATAAGTACTGAGGCGCAGCGACGTACCATTGATTCAATGAATGGTTGAAAATTGTCTATGGTGTTTTTTTACCACGGTTCTTGCCAATTTTTGGGAAAATTCAGCTGAATTGGAATATTTATAATTCCGCACACGTTTTCAAGTTCATTCCAAAGATTTTCTAGTCGATTATGATCGGTTGATTGGACTGTTCATTTCAAAAACGGAATTTTGCTGTGCTAAAACCACTGCTTGACGAGCTTGCTTGCATCATTTTGGTCGTTATCATGCTGGAACAAATAGCTGCGATCATAATTTTTCCTCCAATAAGGCAGAAAATTATCTTGCAATATATCATTATACATTACACCATTCATCTTGCAGCAAATTTTAACTAACGGACCGACACATTTTCCAGAAAGTGCTCCCCACAGCATAACGTGACCTCCGCCATGCTTCATTGTAGGAAAAACATACCTAGAATCTTATCTTTGGTTGTTAGGTCGTCGGACGTACTGTCTGTCGTCACTCCCAAAACAGTTGAACTTCGATTAATCGGAAAGTAGTACTTTTTTCCCGTTTACACTTGACTAGTCTTTGTGTCCCTTGGCAAACGCCAATTGGGACCTCTGATTTTTTTTACTTATGACAGGATTTTTAACACCGACTTTTCCATAAAGTTCTACGTCACGTAAGCGTCTTGACACGGCAGAGCGACTTATTTCAGAAACCAATGAAAACGCAACAAGTCATCATGAGGATGAGGAAGGATATAGGAGATGGAAGAAACTGCGAGATGTGGTGTTAATTATTTTTCTGCTCCAAAATTCAGATATTCTCAGAAGATTCAAATAGTGGGAAGTTTGAAGCAGGCAGTTCGTTTAAATCGGAATTTCAACCAGGACCTTCAAAAGCAGACACTTCTAAACGCATATATCTTTCTCACACAGCGTCCACCGCATTTAGAACAGATATATCATATAGTAAATTTCATTAAGAGCTTCATCTGTTCTTCAGGATGCAGGAATTGTGACAACAGGGTATAAGGATCTCATTATCGATAAAGACAAGTTCAGGAGAGAGAAAAAGAAACTTAAAGAAGATACAGTAGAAGGGAGATCTTGGAGAAAGAAAAAAATACAAGCATATTTTTTATAGTAAAAAAGAATAAATTATCACCATGTTGTCGAACATAGTTCGGAATATTTCGGTCACTTGACACCTCCTTCTGGTCACTGCGGTGAAATACCAAAATCGTTATATAACTTTTTAAGTCAGAATAAAGCCTGCTTTGGAAAAAATTAAGAAGAGAACTGCAACAACGACACAGACATCAACTGACTAAACTAGATAGTAGAATCACTTTAACTAATACCCTTACCAACCCAATTAGAGCTACATTAATAGAGTACTCAAATTTTCAGTCTTTTGCATTTCTGACGTATATGAAACAGGAACAGGCTCATAGAAAGTGACACGTACATTTTCACACGCCATTAGTGATATGTGTTTCATCTTTCTCTCGACGGTGCCGCTTGTCCCTTTTTTTTCTATGAAGATCGTTTCATCTTTTCTACCATTAAAAATTTGCTTGTAATTTGTTTCGTCTAAGCTCTTCCTTCTCCTTATCTTCTTTCCACGTTTCTTTTTCTATGTCCTGATCTTGTCTTTATAGATGACGAGATCCTTATTCCCTCTTATCACAATTTCTGCATCCTGAAGCACATATGAAGCTCTTAAAGCAATTTACCTATATGATATACCAGTTCTAAAAGCGGCGAACGCTGTGTGAGAAAGGGATATGCGTTTGGGAGTGTCTGCTTTCGAAGGCCCTGGTTCAGATTTTGATTCAGACGAGCTGCCTGCTTCAGAGTTCCCACTTTTTGAATGTTCTAAGAATATATATATATATTAGAGCAGAAAAATAATTAACATCCCATTTCGCAGTTTCTCTCATCTCCTACCTCATCCTCATGATAACGGATTGCGTTTTCGTTGGTTTCTGCTTCACATTCTCCTCTCTTTCCAGAATTGTTGTCAAGACATGCTTTAGTCCGTCATTCAAATGTGTAACTCTAAACGCATCAAAAACAGGAGGAAGAGCGAAAACATAATCAAAACGAAAAAGTGAAACCGACGAACGAACCAAACAATACTCAGAATTTTTGCTCTCTTTTACGCGAAAAAGCTATAAAAATCGCCTAATTCAAAATACACACAACTTTTAAATAACACATAATCGGAGCATATTTAAACATTTCGTATACTAATCATGATATTTCAAGTAAATTCTGGTAAAATAAATTTAATTTAACATTTTTTAACATTCTAAAAAAGTTCAAAAATCAGCATTTGAGCGAAATTTCAAGCCATTTGCGGCAAATCAAGGAATTGTCCAGAAAATCTCTATTTTCTTGTGTGAACTTAGTGCCACCAGTAGCAACTTTTCCGCACTACTTTTTCGGCCCACCCTATTGTATAATCTCCTTTGCTTGAAATCTTAAATTGTATAACTAAAGACCAATCACTTATTTGTATGTTAAAATTAATAAGTGATTTTCCTGGTTTTCACATTCATAAAACAATGTAAAATTCTTTCAGAGAAAATAAGCATTTGCATACATTTTCAACACATTTTAATGCTATTAAAACGTTATTAATTCAGTTTACCATATACCTGTCCGTTACGTTCTTGTTTCTAAAAAGGCTTCAGTCGAGACGAGCATGAGAGGAAAGTTTCAAAAGTCATTTTGTATTAATTGTATTTATATAATGTTTTGCAATTAACGAAGTTTTGATATGTTAGTTGAACAACAAATATCTTCAGCCAGAATAATTACTGCAATTGAAATAATTCTTACGTAACACCAGCAGAAAATTATTACTTAAGCAACAGAAAATTATTATTGTCTACAATTGTTATTGCCTACAATTTTTGTCTTTTTTGGATTAACTGTGTTTAAAATTCAAGTGCTTGCCAATAAACTGCAGCTATTAGACAGTCTCTAGGTTAGACTGCACAGCGTTCCCTACTTAGGGGAGACTGGGTAGGATTGACCATAGGAGAGGGTTGACCCATCCTTCAGTTTTCCTATTTAAAAGAATTTCAAATTTTTACCAATAGGTGGCACCCAAAGATACTGAAATGCTCAAACAATAGTCTTTGTTTCATGCACATAAATGAAACAAGTCTGGAAAAATCAATTCTGAAGAGTTTTCACCTTAAAAAGTGTCTTTTTTACAAGCATTTTGTAAGATTTTCTCAGATAAAATATATCACATAAATTGAAGTAAGTAGGTTTTAAGTAATGAAGAAATGTTGAGCTTTCATTCCAGGCATAGAGATTGTACAGTAAATTAGGCTAAACATAACCATGTGCAACTCTTTAAAAATTGGCTGTATGGGGAGGCTTGATCCAATCAACGTGAGAGAGGGTTGACCAGATGGTCAAAGCACCCTTATTTAAGTGTTTTTGAAAATCTTTTTATTAGACACTAGGGGGCTCGGCCCCCTACGAGCTACGCTCGCCAACCCCCGTCCAGACACCGCAGACTCTAAATGCACGCTAATTTGATCGGCTTTAAAAAGATTTCGAAAGATTGAATTATCTCTCTATTCTAAAAAAAAGTAACTACCGCTGTCACCGCCGCCGCCGCCGCCGGTTTTGAATTTTTTGTGACCGGAGGTCTTTCTTCGTTAATATTAAGAAAAATAATGCATACAAAAATATGAAAATCGGTGGTTTTATACAGACATGATTGATAAACACGCTGATGCAGACAGTTTTCAAATCGAAGAATTATTTTAAGAGATATTTAATGCTAAAGTTGGACAAAATCGTTTCACTAAAAAAGTTTTATAGCAGCAAAAGTTATACATGGCAGTGTAATCATTTTTAGATCATTTTATGCGTTAGAATTTGCCGGAGTGCAGATGGCATTAATTTTTTTATTTTGACTCATTTTTTGAGGTTTTATTTCTATTTTAAATTCAAATTTTCAGCATTTCTAGAGATATTTTTTACAGATTTCAGAAAATTGTACTAATTTAAACTGTTGCCAACTGTATAAAAAGCGCAAGCAATAATGTTTGCTTCAAATTAAAAATTTATTTACACGTGACTATTATAAACAGGAAAAAATCTTTCAAATTAGAATTAAATAATTACGTATAAAAAGCAGGAACTTATTAAAAATTACGTCATGAAAATTATACACCTGAATTTTAAAAGAGAAAGGATATTGTAAAATAATAAATTCATTAACATGCGTTAGAAGTCTTAGGAGAAATGACGTCATATTTACGTCACATTATTGTTATTACATAAAATGAACACAAAATAATATTGCAAAAAAATTTAAATTTAGAAATTGCGCTAGACATTTATTTGATGTTTTGAGAATTAATTTAAAATGTCTCATTTAAAAGAACTTTCTTTTCGCTTTGTTAAAAAATACCAGGAGGCAAAGACTCTCTTTACTTAATTCCTTTTATATTAGCTTATTTTGAAATGTTGTTACACGTGTATACGTCATCAAGTTATTTTTATTTCGACGTTTTATTTGTGTTTTTATTAATGTTCTACGAATTTATTTGTTCTTTCGTTATTTAAAATAAAAATTATATCAATTTGTGTAATTTGGCGAGTGGTTTGGCGATTTATATAATTTGGCGAAATGGGTCGACAGGATAATCAAGTAGTACCGCAGCGGATTTGGCGTTAAAATTCCCCAATCAAAGAGAAATGTATAGAAATTCGTTTATAGGGAGATCGCCACTGTTTTTTAAATTATAATTCAATCTTTCGAAAACTTTTTAAAGCCGATCAAATTAGCGTGCATTTAGAGTCTGCGGTGTCTAGACGGGGGTTGGCGAGCGTAGCTCGTAGGGGGCCGAGCCCCCTAGTAATTTAAAAAATAGTGGCGATCTCCCTATAAACGAATTTCTATTCATTTCTCTTTGATTGGGGAATTTTAACGCCAAATCCGCTGCGGTACTACTTGATTATCCTGTCGACCAATTTCGCCAAATTATATAAATCGCCAAACCACTCGCCAAATTATACAAATTGATATAATTTTTATTTTAAATAACGAAAGAACAAATAAATTCGTACAACATTAATAAAAACACAAATAAAACGTCGAAATAAAAATAACTTCATGACGTATACACGTGTAACAACATTTCAAAATAAGCTAATATAAAAGGAATTAAGTAAAGAGAGTCTTTGTCTCCTGGTATTTTTTAACAAAGCGAAAAGAAAGTTCTTTTAAATGAGACATTTTAAATTAATTCGCAAAATATCAAATAAATGTCTAGCGCAATTTCTAAATTTAAACTTTTTTGCACTATTATTTTGTGTTCATTTTATGTAATAACTATAATGTGACGTAAATATGACGTAATTTCTCCTAAGACTTCTAACGCATGTTAATGAATTTATTATTTTACAATATCCTTTCCCTTTTAAAATCCACGTGTATACTTTTTATGACGTAATTTTTAATAAGTTCCTGCTTTTTATACGTAATTATTTAATTCTAATTTGAAAGTTTTTTTCCTGTTTATAATGATCACGTGTAAATAAATTTTTAATTTGAAGCAAACATTATTGCTTGCGCTTTTTATACAGTTGGCAACAGTTTAAATTAGTACAATTTTCTGAAATCTGTAAAAAATATCTCTAGAAATGCTGAAAATTTGAATTTAAAATAGAAATAAAACCTGAAAAAATGAGTCAAAATAAAAAAATTAATGCAATCTGCACTCCGGCAAATTCTAACGCATAAAATGATCTAAAAATGATTACACTGCCATGTATAGTTTTTGCTGCTATAAAACTTTTTTAGTGGAACGATTTTGTCCAACTTTAGCATTAAATAACTCTTAAAATAATTCTTCGATTTAAAAACTGTCTGCATCAGCGTGTTTATCAAACATTTCTGTATAAAACCACCGATTTTCATATTTTTGTATGCATTATTTTTGTTAATATTAACGAAGAAAGGCCTCCAGTCACAAAAAAATCAAAACCGGCGGCGGCGGTGACAGCGGTAGTTACTTTTTTTTAGAATAGAGAGACTGTACATAATGAAGGGTTAATTGTTATATTTCTAAAATAATGTAAATTTATTCTGTAAAGCTACAGTAAAAGAGGGTGATAGAAAAGAAAATGTGTAAAATTGATTAAAGGAAAATGTGAAAAGTTGCTATAGAAACAAGAAAAACTTTAATCTATACTCCTATTATAAAGAGGAAAAAATTGTTTATTTGTAGGAGGTAAGCTCTGGAACTACCGAACCGATTCCAAAAGTAATGGTATCAAAATGATGGTATTAGTCCAACTTAGAACATAGGCTATATCTTATGTCGGTGCCACTACCCCGAAGGGGGTGTAGGAGCAAAAAACGTTCTAAAAATGCGATTTTAGCGTTACTGAAGGGCTTAGAAATATGAAATTTTGAATATTAGTTAGTTATAAGATATAAATGATGTCTAAGAACAGTTCTTAAACAATTTGAAATTTAAAAGGGGTGAAAATGCACAAAAAGCGTTCTAAAAAACGTTCTAAATGATAGTTTCTACACAATCTCAGGAAATACCAAACCGATTTAAAAAATATTGGTGTCAAAATGATGGTGACAACGCTTTCTCTAAGATAGGCTATGTTTTATGTCGGTGTCACTACCCCAAAGGGGGTGCAGGAGCAAAAAACTTTCTAAAAATGCGATTTACGTGTTACTGGAGAGCCTAGAAATATGAAATTTGAAATATTAGCTATTTATTAGATATAAAGGTTTTCTAAGAACAGTTCTTAAACAATTAGAAATTTGAAAGGGGTGAAAATGCGCAAAAATTGTTCTAAAAACGTTCTAAATGGTGGTTTCTACACAATCTCAGGAAATACCAAACCGATTTAAAAAATAATGGTGTCAAAATAAGGGTGTCAAAATGACGGTGATAACCCTTGCTCCAACATAGGCTATGTTTTATGTCGGTGCCACTACCCGAAATGGGTGCAGGAGCAAAAAAACGTTCTAAAAATGCGATTTTTGTGTTACCGAAGGACCTAGAAATAGGAAATTTGAAATATTAGCTACTTATTAGATATAAAGGATTTCTAAGAACAGTTCTTAAACAATTCGAAATTTAAAAGGGGTGAAAATGCGCGAAAAGCGTTCTAAAAAACGTTCTAATGGTGGTTTCTACACAATCTCAGGAAATACCAAACCGATCTAAAAAATAATGGCGTCAAAATGATGGTGACAACCCTTGCTTCAACATAGGCGATGTTTAAGTCGGTGCCACTACCCCAAAGTGGGTGCAGGAGAAAAACGTTCTAAATTGCGGCTTTTGCGTTACGGAAGGCCCTAGAATCGCGAAATTTGGAATGGTAGTTAGTTATAAGATATCAGTGATCTCTAAGGACGTTTCCTAAAAAAATCGAAATTTAAAAGGGGGTCAAAATGCGCAAAAAGTGTTGTAAAAAACTTTCTAAATTGCGATTTCTATGCAATCTCAGGAAGTACTGAACCGATTTAAAATATAATGGTGTAAAAATGATGGCGACAGATCTTGCTTAAGATAGGCTATATTTTATATCTGTTTCCACTACCCCAGAGGAGATGCAGGAGCAAAATGCGCGATAAGCGTTCTAAAAACGTTCTAAATGCCGATTTGTCGGCAATATCTGAGGAAGAATGAATCTGATTTCAAACGTAATGGTAGGAAATTGATGCTGACAGCCCCTTCTCTAACATAGACGCTATTTTATGTCGGTGTCACTATCACCAAGACGTTGCAGGAGCAAAAAAGCGTTCTAAATTTCGATTTTTGTGATCAGTAGGGGCTAGCAACTTAAAATTAGGCAAGGTACATATTTATTAGATATAAACGATCTTTAAGAACAGTTTCGAAAAAATTGGAAATTTAAAAAGGGGTGAAAATGCGCAAAAAGCGTCCTAAAAACGTTCTAAATTGCGATTTCTACTCAATCTAAGGAAATACCAAAGCTATTTCAAATGTAATGGTTGCAAATCAATGGTGACAATCCCTGTTATAATATAGGTTATATTTTATGTTGCTGTCACTACCATCTGAGGGTTGCAAAAGCAAAACATGTTCCGATTTGCGTTTTTTTCAGAACTGAGGGGGTCTAACACTTTGAAGTATGGCATGGTATTTACTTACAAGATGCAATTGCTTTCTAAGAACATTCGAAAGAAAATTCCAAATTTAAAAAAATTAAGTGAGTGAAAAGCGTTATAAATTACAATTTTTAAGCAAACTTATAAATTACCAAACCGATTAAAAAAATAATGATGACAAATTTTGGTGATAGAACCTGCTCAAACATAAGCTATATTTTATCTCTGTTCCACTACCACCAGAGGGTTGCAGGAGCTAAAAACTTTCTAAATTGCGATTTCTGTGATACTGAAAAGGCTAGAAACTTTAAATATGACATGGTAGTTACTTATAAAATATAAATGCCCTCGAAGGAACGTCGAAAATAAATTCGAATTAAAAAGGGGTGAAGTGAAGGGGAGGTGCGAAAAGCCTTCTAAAAAAGTTCTAAATTACGATTCTATGCAATTTCAGGGAATATAAACCGATTATAAAAGTAATAGTTGCGAATCAATGGTAGCATCTCTGATCCTACACAGGCTATATTTTTTGCCGGTGATTCTACCACCTGGGGTTCACAGGAACAACAAACGTTCTAAAAAAGGGCTTTAAAAGCTTTTTTAATTAAGTTTCTGTGGAATATTAGGAAATAACAAACCGATTTCAAAATTAGTTTTGGCAAATTAATGGTGACAGTTCCTGTTTCAAGATAGCCCTTTATGTTGAGAGAGGTGGTAGGACTTGGAATTTGACATAATGGTTAATTTTAAGATGTAAGAAGATGGTTTCTAAAAAATTCAAAACTTCAAATGAATACTGAAATGAGCGTATTAATTGAGCATAAAAGTTTCAAAATGTTTTCTAAATTATCATTTATTTATTTTTATTTCATTTTATTAATTTAAGTCTCATTTCTGCCTAATGCAGTGTTATAAGGATGTTTAATCAAACTGTGTTTTAAATAGTAATTTTTGAATTATTCCTAAAAGTAAAAAGTACCTTTTAATAAAAAAAACTTTTAATAAAATAAAATATTACCTTTTAATAAAATAAAAATTTAGTTAGTACCTTTTAATAAAAATTAGACATATAAATATCACTTGGCATATTTCAAATATTACGTGAGCAAAGCCGCGGGGTTTGCTAGTAAAATATAAATTGGAAATTTCATAGGAATTTTTATTTCATTTAAATAGTATCCATAATAGGTAAATAGGAAGAATGTAAAAAACTTGAAAGGATGAAAGTAGAGCCTTAAGAAATATTAAGTGTTCATGACTCTGCAAAAAAAAAAACATATTGATCAAAATACTTTAGGAATGCATGTAGGCAAATTTCACCAAAATGAACACAATGAAATGAAGCCAATCTGTATGGCAACTAGTGTTGCCAGGTCGAGTAACACAAAAACTGGATGTTTAAAACGGAATTTTTCTTCTGTGCCTTGAATTCCGTGTCAGCAGATTTGTTTACATATCACATTTCCCCCAAATAACTTTTAATAATACTAGGTTGAGCAAAAAGTTCTGGGAAATTTGTGAAAGTTGCGTTGTTATGCGCAAATTAACAAAAAAACATGCAAGGACTATTCTCCAAAGTAGAGACCAGCATAGTCCACGACTTTCTGCCAGATTCCGGATTTGCTGGAAGTACGAAGTTTGTCGTCATACCAGCACCTTCACCTTCATTAATCTCATCGACGGCTTTCAGAATCTTTAGACCTCCTATCGAACTCCTATAGATATGCCACAAATACTTCTATATTAGATACAAATTCTGGTAACTGTTATATTAAAAATTTCCCAGAACTTTTTGCTCAACCTAATAATTAAACCATGTAGCATAAAGTTATTCTACTTTTTTTAAAACTGTTTTTATTTCCATTAACAAGTATTTCAATATAAAATAAAGCGGGTCAAGCCTCCATTTTGTGGAGAGCCTTAGCCCATTATTTTCTCAGGATCAAATTCAATCACTTCTCAAATTTCATATGTATTATACTTATGTCGCAGTTTTATTTTTATAACTGATTGTACAACGAATAAAATGATATGTAAAACTTTATTCTAGGTTCAATATTTAAAAAATAAAAAATCGTCTTGTAAAAAATGAGTCAACCCTCCCCAGTTTCCCTGCAGAACCAGCAAAACATTTGAGAAATACATAAATACCTATATTCAGTTATTCTCCAAAATATTTTCTAATGGTTTTAATAAACATTTCAATATAATTTTAAATAATTTTGCAATACTTTAGTTTAACCCTTTGTAACTCAACAACCCCGATTTCAAAATTCTTACACAGATATTAAAATGCATGATTTTAAGCATGGAAAAAATAATAAAAAAAAATCAGAACAGAAAAATGAAATTTTATTTGGAAAAATGGGTTTGTTGCACATCTGCAACATCTTGCCAAATGGCACAAAAATTTAAAATATTTAAAATTTTAATTTGCACGAAAATTTTTGAAACAATTATTAGTTTTGTTGTTGCAAAGTCCAACGCCACATTTCTCACAAACAGTTTGATTAAAATTTTTCCAGTCGGGGTATTTACAACATACTCTTTTTTCTGCCCAATATGGCTAGTGCCCAATTTCGTCTAGGCGCACTTGTTTTGGTGAAATATGTTGAGTAGGCGCTCTATGATTTTTCTGTTGAATTCTATTTTCTACGAGACCTTTCCGTTTTTTGCTAGCTTTGGACTTTAATTTAATTTTGCAGAGGTGGGGGGTGGGATCTCTAACTTAACCTATAACAATTAAATAATATAAAAACAGGCTAATGTTTCCCCTTTTCAATAATTATGCTCTTCTGAAAGAAATCCAACTTAAATAACCATTAGAAGATATTTTCGATGCTCTTTCGATGTTTTTAAAAAATCCATTACAAGACATTATGGCGCGTTGTTGCAGATCTGCAACAAACAAAAGTTTACGTTTATCTTATACATATTATAAATTTCCTAGCTCGAAAACGGTCTTTAAATAAATAATTTAAACTCATCTTTGAAAAGAATATACTTGTAGACATCTGGAGACTTTTTTAACTTCTGTATTTCAAACCTAATTAATTCAGCAAAAATCACGTGTAGCTGATCAAGCGATATATCTAACTTTGGCGCGAAAAAAAAAAATCAGTATCGACATTTGTTGCAGATTTAATGAAATAATTATGTTAATAGTAGTGTAATAGAATAACAACAATCAACAAAATCGTCTTTTGAAATTTACTGTTGAAATAAGAATGACGTTTTGGGTATGTTGCAGATCTGCAACACGGTGATACAAAGGGTTAATATTTGTGTGGGGGAAAGAGTATTGCATATGCATTATAGTAAAATCCTAATGCAATTTTCCGCATACCACACATAATATATTCAATGTACGTGAAGTCATTAAAATATTCATTAATTTTGATGTGCAGAAATATGTATAGAGAGAAAATGATCAGCTAAATCCTGCACTATTTACTCAAATTGGGTGCTTGATATTTAAGATACATTGTAATTGAATGATCAGCTTATTACAATTCACTAAAAGCGGAGACACGATTATGTGGATTTGGAGTCTCTTGGTGAATTTTACATCAAAATAATTATATTTTGATGAGATACAAAAATGACATAATCTGTTTTATTCAATACATATATATGTTTATTTATTTATTTATTTATTTACATATGTGTGTAGCTTTAATGCATATATTAATGTGTAAGTTTTTGTGCTTTAATTAAAGAACATAAAAATTGTTGAAAGATATAATATCAATAAACAGTAACAATAAATATAAAAAGAATCTTCCATTTTGAAAAAACAATTAATAATTAATACATTATCTGTAACACGTAATGCTGTTATTGTGATTAATGGGTTTTAATGTTTTATTATTATTATCCTAGCAAGGTCCATGACTTTGCGCGCATCTAAATAAAGCACATTTGCAGAAAATATTGAGGAAATTTTCAGAAATTGGTTCAGTAATTTTAGAATAGTCGTGAGTTTAGAGCGTTTTTTTGTTCATTTCCGTTTTTTAACTTGAAAGTTTAAAAAAAAAAAATTGGGGTAAGAATTTACGTCTTAAACGGAACCACAATTTCATACTTCTAGCCGTAGAATTTTTAAAAAATCGTAATTTTAGTATATTTTTTTTCTTTCCCCTATTTGGCTGAAAGATTGCATTATTAAAAAAAAAAAGTACGTATAGTCACCATTATTAATCCTGAAACAATTTTCGAAATCTGTTCTGTAGTTTCAGGGTAATTGTAATTTTAGAAGATTTTCTATTCATTTTTCTCTTTTAAGGTTTTGAATTTTGTAAAAACCACTTCCAGTGACAATTAACCTTCTAAAAGTAATCACCATGTGAATTTTCAATTTTTTAACCTTATCAATTTCGATAAAATCTTTATTTTAGAAAGTTTTTCACTCTAGAACCTTTCTGAGCGCAGGGATACCGACACAAAAAGTAGCTTGTGTTAGAGTAGAGATTATTACCCTTATTTCGCTGCCAATTTTTCTAAATCGGTTTCGTACATCCAAAGATTTCCTTCTATATATAAAAAAAAATAATGCTTTGGAAATGGACCAATGAAAATCTGCGTAGATACCGCGAAACGCATTTGATCGGTCAGAGCTTTCTGACGCTATAAGGGGTTACCAAGGAAGAAGGGACCGGCTCGCTTTTTCAAGAAGGCTCACGTTTTGAGCACTTTATCGCCAGAGTAACGGTTGGCGCGGGGATGAATTCAATGCTACGCACCCTTTCTTTTTCCTGACGTCTTACGCGTAACAAACAGCAACCCCATTCATTTGCTGAGAGCTTTCTCCTTTTAAAACGAAGAGCTTTTTCGCATTAAAATGCTTTTAATTGCACAATATATATAATTCAAACATAAGTTATGTTTTTCAGTTCAGTAATATTCATTTATTTCACTAATTCGCTATGTTCAAAGAAATTGAGAACGTATTTTATTTTTTAGGAAAAATAAAAACAGCCGTAAAGATTTTTTTGTAATAAATATTGTTTTATTAGCATTACTACTGAATTAATTTAGTTTTTTTTTTTTTTTTTTTTTTTTTTTTTTTTTTTTTTTTTTAATTAAGCGGCATAATTGTGTGACGTGTTGATTGCATTAATAAAACATATTTTCAATGAAATAATTCATTAAAAATTAATTGTTCTTAATTTAATTGCGATTAGACATTAATAGGAAGTTGAAACTAAAATCAATAATTAGATTGAACGATATATAATAAATTACTTAGCTGTATTCTGCAATTAAATCAATCAGTTAAAATAATTGCAAGTTGATGCATGCTATTAAATCAATTGCTGTTACATGCTGTTAAATGCTGTTAAATCTTTATCATTATTTGAGTTTTTATGTAAACATTGGTCTGCCCCTAGTGCACAAAATTAAAAATCTTTAAAATTCTTCAGTTTTGTATTTTAAAATTTTTGTCACATTTTTAAATATTATTTCGTCCTAGTTGTTTTATTTGTTATTTTAAAATAGTCATTCGTCATATTTGAATAAATTATCTAAATTCTCTCGGATATGAAATCCCCCCCCCCCTGCACACACACACACTCCATTTTTCGTCATTCTGCACACATATTGCAATATTTATTAAGTTGAAGTGGCAATAAAATAATGATCAATCGTCTGAGGCAACCTCCCATTTCGAATTTTCTGTTCTCCCCCCCCCCCATCCTCTCCTCCAGCACACTGTTTTTTTGACCATTTAAAATTCATTGTTGCCTTGCAGAAAAGATTAGTTAAAATTGTGTTTTGCTCTATCTGTTGATTTTTAAATAACAAATAAATAATACCATAAAAAATCATATTTACCATAAAAAAAAGAAAAGGAAAAAAATAGAATGAAAGATTAAAAAAAAAAAAATCAGGATTAACCTTTCGTGAACACGTTTTCATTTTTTTATTAATTCTTTACATTTTTTAAAAATTTTCTGTCCTATTCATTACTTTGAAGCAACTATAAGTAAAGGACCCATTATTCAAATTCCCCCCCCCCACCGAAAAAAGAAAAGCTTATTTTTCTTTCCCCCCCCCTCCCCCCCCCCCCAAAAAAAAAAGAATAAAAAAAGTTAAATAGTCCAAGTTTTTAATTTTTTGGTATTTTTTTCTATTTGTTAATTGATAAATTTAACTATTTAAATCTACAGCCCCTCACTATCATACATAGTTAAAAAAATTCTGTAGTGATTTTATTTGTTATTTTGAAGTAACAAAAGATAGTCATTCAATATTCCTTCTCCCCCACCTCCCCTTAAGAATTTCATCTCACATTAAAAAGGTAATTTCTAAACATCCTGGTTAGGGGTGTGATAGTTTTTTTTTTCCTGGTTTAGCCTATTTTCACTCGACTTTGGGTACTGTTTCTGCAGAATGATTTGGTATTAAATTAATTATATAAGTTCAACGCAGAAATTATAGTAATTTTCTGCCACGGGTATTTTTTTAAATCTGTGCTTATATATGTCAAAATGCACTGAAACTGCATTAATTCATCATCCCCATAAAACCCATCTTTATATATAATCAAATATCTAGATTTATGAAGGTAATGAGTTTTTGTTTAACAAGTATTGAATTAATAATAGTCAATTGAATGAAAATGTAGATTTTGGAGGGGATCAAGTAATCAAAATTTTAGTCTAATTCATTAAAAGTAATAGAGGCCTTTGATAAAACAGAGTATAAGAGTTCGTAATACAATTTCTTTCGAAGAAAACTTCTTTCTAGAACACATAATTCAAAATATTTCTTTAATTTAGATAGGACTGTTATTCTAAAATATGCTAGTTCGTCTTCCGTCATTTCTGTTCAAAACAAAACACAAGACGACGATTAGCGTTAGAGCTGGCTGAACGTTCTCGCTTTCGCTAACTCGCCAAGGCTGGTGCTGAAAACGTGAGCCTTCCTGAAAACGCGACCGGCTATGTCGCCAAACGGCGCCAAGTTTGACGCCAATTTGGCGCTATTTCCAGTATTTCGCCAAATTTCCAGAGACTCCCATTGAAATCCAATAGGGTTTACTTGCTTGCAGAAAATCAATAAATTGGGATATTTCAATGTAACAAAATCTAATATTAGCTTATGAATAAAGCTTAATTAGGCTATTTACATTATTTTTAAGCACAAACACTAACTATTTGCAATATTCGTAACAGTATATATGTAATTTTTATTTAATTTGTAATTATTCAAATAAATTATAAATTTTACCTTTTTTAATGATTTTATATTTAACAATTCTTAGAAACTCTGTAAGCTCTAATGATTATGTGCTTGGAGATAAGAAATAAAACTGTTAAGAGTTGGGGAGGTGCTCATTTTTACCAAGTGGAATCTAAAAATTGAATGCATAGAAAATGAGAAATCGTGAAGCGATCTCGAATGGAAACGCGAAACAATTACGTTTGGGATTGGCTAGAAAATAGGGATTGGCCAGAAAATAGGGATACCAGACGGTATCGCGAAGCGATTACGCGGGTGGTTGGTGAGCATAGCGTGCAGGGGGGTGTAGCCTCCCTAGTTCTCCTACAAAGGAATAAACAAACGTTTTTCTTTACAACACTGATATACATTGAGAAGTATGGCGGAATATTCTACTTCAATTTTTTTTTTTTTATCAGAATGTTTCTCATATATAGAAGGACATCAAAATGTAATGAATATTTAGTACAATAATAAACAAATTATAAAAAGATCAAATGATATACGGAATACAATAAAAAAGACAGCGTTGCAAAACCAGACAATCATACAAATGGAAAAATTGTTCAATTAAAACCTTTAAATAGTCTTTAAATATATGCTTTGTAAATGCTAGAAAAATCACCAATCAACATTAATCAACATAACCTACATGAAATGTAATCTAGACAAATTAATTTGCTTTGATTATATTAAATCATAAATCAGATATAGCCCAGTGGTAGGCCGAATTCGGAATTAATTAAGGAAAAGCTGGAAATTGTTTTAATACATTTAGTTTAGGTCTAGAATGAATATACTAAGTTTTTTCCCTCGTGGTTGGCTAGCGTTAAAAAATATGTACAGATTTATAGTCGAAAAATATGTTTTTTTTAATTACCAAAACAATATCTAAAAAAAAATCTAATTCTATCAAAAACATTATCGATACAAATATTATAGAGCTTAAAATTCTGAATAAAATGAGTACCCATACTTATTATTTTTGTTGAAAATTAAGCTCACAATTCTACTTTAAAGTTAAGCCTAAATCGCTAATCAAGAACTTAAAGACAGAACAGACCCGGTTATCAGTCCACTCTGCTTCTAATTTTTTTATACATGTTTTTTTTTTATTATTATTGAGGCATTTACGATGTTTTGTAATTATTTTAGGTCATTATTTTAGATATTTGGAGAATTACTGATTAACCTCTTGATTACAGATCCCGTGGTAGGAGATGAAAAAAAGGCCGAATTCGGAATTAATTTGGGAAAATCTAGAAATTGTTTTAATTCCTTCGACATAGGTCCGAAATTAACGTACTATGTTTCCCCCTCCTGCTACGTAATCTTTTGGCGCTACGAACAAATTAATAACTTAAAAAGGGCATTTTTTCATTATTTTTAGCTTATTTAAAAAATGATTCGTAAATTATGGGAAATATTGTTCATTATTTCCGATATTGTATTTGAAATATAGGAAGTATTTAATATGACATATAAAGAGCGTGTGACGTAGTGTAGCAGAAGCAGGTATGCGCTGGACATTATGATGCAAAAATATACTTCAATTAAAACTTTTGAAATTAAATTATTTACAAAGTAACAAACACATCTTGGCGCCAACAATATTCGAGTGTACACAAACTTTTCGTGTCTCTATCCCAAAACATCGGTGAAGAGTTGTTACAGTTCGTCTCAATTATCGTCTGCCGATGAAAACGATCGAATAAATAAATTTATTGTTTTTTGCTTTGCCACACAACTTCTCCGCCAGTCTCACACAAACAGTGGGAGACGAAAATGAACTTTTCTTCCAGCTTTCGTAGTGTATATCGAAGAAGCAAGTTCTTTTTCTGACAAAAGAAAAGCAGGTTTCAACCTATCAATATTTATAAGCGTTTCATGACCATGAGTGAGAAGTATAAAGTACTTTTCTAGTCTCTTTACAACATGGAACGGTTCCTCATAAGTACGTTGTAGAGCCCTCTTGAAAGGATCTCTCCGGAGAAAAACGTGGCTGTAGTTATTTAGTTCTTTTGGAACGTAGATCGTTTGCTGTCCATACATAAAAGGTTGAACAGTTCTCAAAGCACACATTATTTTCTGTAACTTGGCCATATAATTTGGTGGGTCTAACAAGTATGAATCTTCATACAACTGTCCCGGAAGCCGTAAGATGGTTCCATATGTTAACTCGGCTGAAGAAGCACCAAGATCTTCACGTACTGTAGTTCGGAGACCTAGCAAAACTAGAGGAAGAGCTTCGAGCCAATCGACTTTATAGCACATTAAGGCCTGTTTTAAAGGTCGATGAAGTCGTTCCACCAAACCATTACACTATGGTGTATATGAAGCAGTCATAGCTAGACTAGTGCCGATTAACCTTGTCAGAGTCTAGAAACGTATGGACTCGAACTGTCTTCCCCTATCGCATGTTATCCTCTGTGGTATACCAAAACGAGAAATCCATGTCTCTACAAAAGCCTGAACAACAGTTTCAGCAGTTATATCTCCTGTAGGTACAGCCTCTGTCCATCTAGTAAACCTTGTTAAGTCATCGTTAGACAATATCTGAATCCACGTACTAAAGGCAAAGGACCAATTATATCCAGGTGTATATGCGCAAATCTCTCATCTGAGACCAGAAATCGCATCAAAGGAGATTTAGTATGCAAGTATACCTTTAGTCTTTTGACAAGGTATGCATGCTCTACACCACACAGCAACATCCTTATTTAGTCCTGGCCAAATATACTTTGAACATATTAGCTGCCTAATTGCTTGTATTCCTGGATGCGACAACCCATGCATTGACTCTAATACATTTTTCCTTAAAACCTGGGGGACATAAAACCTATTTATCTCACCAGACGTTTCTCAATACAATAATGTCTTAGAGTCAATCATTTGTACTTTAGCTAATTTCCCACTAAACTCAACCTTTCCATCCAAACTAGCCTTTAGCTCCTTATCTTCCGTTTGCAACTTTGACCACAATTCTGAATCAGCAAGTGTCGAAAACTGAATCTCACAAACTCTCAATAAACTATCAGCAACAAAATTTCCTTTACCTGGCAAATAACATATATCTGTGGTAAAGTGCGATATAAAATCTAATTGCCGAAGCCTTCTAGGGGAACATTTTTCTTGTTTCTGGTGGAATGCAAAAATTAAGGGTTTATGATCCACGTACAACGCAAATACACGAACCTCCAACATATGCCTAAAATACTGAATCGCTGAATATACCGCTAACAATTCCCCATCATATATTGAATAATTGCACTGCGCAGGTGATAACTTACGAGAGAAAAATCCAAGTGGTTTTGGACCATCGGGGGAAACTTCTTGTAACGCACCATCCATAGCAAAATTAATGAAATCAGTTATAATTGCAAGCTCCGCATATTGAGAAGGGTGATAAAGTAAAGTCGCGCTAGCCATAGCATCTTTAACTTGCTCAAAACTACTCTCTACATCCACATCCAATTGTATTTCTCTTTTATCTCTTTTTTCTGCCCCATTTAAGAACCTATTCAGCGGTCCCAAAATTGCTGCTATATGGGGTACAAAAGGATGATAATAATTTATCATACCCCAAAAATCTCCTCAGATCGCTATAAAGTCTTTAGTTTTGGAAAATCAACAATCGTTTTTACTTTATTTTTGTGTGGAACACAGATATGAATATTGACCCTGACTATTTATAGTTGGCCCAGAAAATCTATAGTTTCTTTACCAAACTCTCGTTTTGATTCGTTAATTATAACCCCGTAATCTCGAAATCGCCTAAAAACTTCCTCCAAATGCTGCATGTGCTCTGCGTGAGTTTCACTCGCAATTAAGATGTCATAGAGATAAGGAAAGCAAAAATCCAAACCATGTAGGACCTCATTTATGAAGCGTTGAAACGTCTGCGCCGCAGAGGATAAGCCAAAGTTTAAAAATGGAAATTCAAATAAACCAAAAAGAGTTATATAGCAGTTTTCGTGATATCGGGAGGATGTACCGGAATGTGATGGTATGCCGGGACTAGATCCACTTTTGAAAATAATTTTTTACCTTTTAACAAATAAGTAAAATCCAGAATGTGAGGAATGGGTTACTTATCTTGCACTGTAATTCGATTAAGTGCCCTATAATCTCCTGTTGGTCTCCAATCTGACGCACCCTTAGGAACCATATACAATGGACTGGCCCAATTACTTTTAGAGGGTATCATGTTTTGTTCGATTGCCCGTATTGTTCAATTGAGTAATTTCCTTATACTTTTTTAGTAGTTCTATATATTCAGAATCACCAAGAATAGTCTTAACAACTGGGATATCACACAGGCTTGCGCGACCACGAGCAATAATATTAGTCACCGGGTCTAATAAACAACACTTTTTTAAATCAACCAATAAACAAAAGTGTTGCAAAAAAAATCGGCACCAATAATCGGTTTAGTTACCTCAGCTATGATGAACGGCCATTGCAATTTGCATTTCAATCCCAGATCCAAAGTCAACAGCTTAGTACCGTAAGTGTAGATTTTAGTACCCTAAGCAGCGTAGAATGTGAAATAGCTCTTACTAGTATCTTTAACCAAAAACGACTTAGAAAAACATGACACATCACTAACAGTGTCTATCAAAAAACTGGATTGCGTAATTTTATCAGTAACATAAATTCTACGACTGAAGCCCATACATGCAGTAGCTGCCGCTACTCCTGCGGGCGATGATCGTTTTTTGGTTGATAAGCACACGGAGAGACACATTTTCGCGCCTTTTCCCTAAATCGAAAATGATACCAATATAGCCATCCATCTTTGCGTGCTCTGTCCTTTGAATTAAATGAGTTCCGTCGGTATGGTTTCCTAGGTGAAGTGGGACAAGAACCTGAACTAATTAATTTTGAAAGTTCCTCAACCTGCAATTTAAGCTGATTAATCTGCGCCTCTTCAGACCCACGCGAATCCAGAGAATTAACACTAACCTGCGTACATTCTCAAATCTTATTGCCATTTCCGCCAATTTATTTAAACTCTCAGAACCGACCGACAAAATTGTTTTCACGGACACCGGTAACCTGCGAAGCCGTATATTTTTCAAAAAATCATAGTCAACATGACTCTCACTTAATTCTCTCATTTTACGCAACAACATTGAGGGTGACCTATCATCCAGTTCTAAATCTTCAAGACTTCATCGTCTTTACTTTCCGAATCTGCGAAACTTTAAATTCCGATAATAACTGTGTTTTAAGAACACTATACGGATCGTCCGGCGATGTACAAAGAATATGTTGCAAACGATAATGTTTCCGCATCCAATGAAGTCACCAAATGATCAAATTTAGTTTGTTCGACGGATATTCCTGTTAATCTAAAACTAGCTTTTAACTGCACAAAAAATAACTGAGCATTATTAGGACAGAAATTAGGAACTTTTACCGACACTCTACCGCATCCTGTATTTACATTTTCACCCGCAATAGACACAGTTGGAATATCGTCAGGCATTCTTTACAGTAACAAAATATAAATAAAATACAACAGAAAAATCAAAATTCAGAACAAAACCAAATATTCATTGAAAATATGAAACAATTTAAAATAATGAACAACCATCACCTCAGAGGATAAATGCAAATGGGAGATAAACATTCGAAAATCTCATACCTGTATATGAAAACGATAAGATTACATCTTTGGAGAGAAATACTTTATGAAGATATTATTCCAAATCCAGTATTCAAACGTGTAAAACGGGTCGCCCGTTTTTGTGTCGTAGCGTAGCAGAAGAAGGTATGCGCTGGACATTATGATGCAAAAATATACTTTAATTAAAACTTTTAAAATTAAATTATTTACAAAGTAGCAAACATATCTTGGCAACAATAACATCCGAGTGTACACAAAATTTTCGTGTCTCTGTTCCAAAACATCGGAGAAGAGTTGTTTCAGTTCGTCTCAATTATCGTCTGCCGATGAAAACGATCGAATAAATAAATTTATTGTTTTTTGCTTTGTCACAAGTGAATAACGGTGCGTATTGCATTAAAATTAAGCAGGTTGAAAATAAAAAGCGAGGATTGAAGGAGGTGGGGGAGGAGCGAACAAGAGGCCCGTAATCAAAAGGTTAAACCGTAATTCTCAAAATATCCAAAATAATGACCTACACTGTTAAACGTACCCTGTAAATTTACGGGCAGAGGCCGGCAGAATAGATTTCAGTCATACTCCGTAAAAAAATATATGCCCATTATTTTGTGCGCCCGTAATTTTACAGGGCAAAGATATAATGCACTTCAAAACACAATAACACTTTGCTTACTGTTCCGTAGCACGTTAGATAATCATCACAGTATCGCTTTTTAGGCGGGTTAAAAAATATACTATGGTCGCGGTTAAGTGACAATATTTTTCGAAACACGACTAAAATGAAGAGTTACACCCTAGTGGAGAAAGATGTATGGGGTCGTATCGTATTTTTGCTAACAGGTGGACTAGAACTGCAAGAATATATGGATTGACCTTAATTTTCTAAGTATCTAAAAATATCCCTGTAAAATTACGGGTAGAGGCCGGCAGCAGAGATTCCAGTGACACCCCGTAAAAAAAATTCACGCCCATCATTTTCTGCAGCCCGTAATTTTATGGGGCAAACGTATAATGCACTTCAAAACACAATAACACTTCACGTACTGTTCCGTAGCACGTAGCACGTTACATAATCATCAAGAATCGCTTTTTTTTTGGCGGGTTAAAAAATATGTTACGTTCGTGGTTAAGTGACAGTATTTTTCGAAACACGACTAACTAGTCAGATGTACCAATCCCAAAACTTTCTTCTATCTCATACATGTTAATACTTCAAAATCCGCTATCACACTGCCAAAATTAAATGGCAATCTATGCATCTCATGACGATTCTAACGATATGAAATTCCGTGCATTAGTTCTTGAGATATGACTATCGCTGAAATCGTCTAAATTCAGCAAAATGCAGCCTAGCAGCGCCACCTATTGGGTGATTTATACCAAATCCTAATCAGCAACAATTTATGTCAACGTCTGACTGAATCTGAAGTTTGGAGAAAATCCGTACATTAGTTTTTGAGATAGAGCAATAGCGAAAATCGTGAAAATTTCTGCATAGCAGCGCCACCTATTGGGTGATTAACACCAAAACCTAATTAACAACAACTTGTGTCAACATACGACTAAATCTGAAGTTAGATGAAAATTGGTCCATTAGTTCTATTGATAGAGCTATTAAGGCAATCGTGGAAAAGGCAGCAGAGAAGCGCCACGTGTTGGGCGATTTACACCAACACCTAATCAGTAGCAAGTCATATCAAGGACTAACTTAATCTGAAGTTTGATGAAAATCCGTGCGTTAGTTCCTAAGATAGAGCTATTGGGGAAATCGTGTAAATCCTGCAAAATTTATCATAACAGCGCCGCCTGTTGGGCGATTTACACCAAAACGTAATCATCATCAATTCATATCAAGGACTAACTAAATCTGAAGTTTGATCAAAATCCGTGCATTAGTTCTTGAGATAGAGCTATTGCGAAAATCGTGAAAAATGCAACATTGCAGCGCCATCTGTTGAGCGATTTACACCAAAAACTAATCAGCATCAATTTGTATTAGGCACTAACTGAATATCAATTTTTATTAAATTCCGTGCATTAGTTCTTGAGATAGAGTGCCCACAAAATTTGTGTCACATACACACAGACAGACAGACTCACAGAGTCACAGACAGACATTTTGTAAAAACATGTTTTTTGGAATCTCTGACCCCTAAAACGTGTAAATCCGTCGAAAACCGGAATTCGAAAATTTTCATGAATACAATACTTTCTTCTTGTAAAGATAGAAGAAAGTAAAAAGGATGGTTACAACCTAGCGGAAGAAAATGTATGGGGTCGTACCGTATTTTTTAGTAGGTCAGACCGTTTTTCATCAAATAAGGCTGTTGCCCGTCAGAATAAAAGAGCAAATGCTCATAAATTTACAGTTTTTTTATGAGAGTGTAAAATAATTACAAAAACATCGTAAATGCCACAATAAATTAAAAAATTACATGTATATAAAAACTGCAAGCAGTTTGGACTGATAACTTGGACTCTCCCCGCATCAAACTGCTGATTAGCGAATAAGGCACAATTTAAAAATAGAATTGCGGCCTTAATATTGAACAAAAATATTAATGCTGGTACTCATTTTATTCAGAATTTCAGGCTTTAGAACATTTGTATTGACAATGTTTTTGATGGAGTTAGCTGCTATGAGCTATTGTTACGTGAACTTGGTCTCTCCTGGCTTCAAGCTCTTTATTAGCGATTAAGGCAAAATTTTGAAATAGAATTGCGACTTTAATGTTGAACAAACATATTAATGTGGGTACTCATTTTATTCAGATTTTTAAGCTCTACAACAGTTGTATTGACAATTTTTGATAGAGTTAGCTGTTTTGAGATATTGTTAAGTTAACTTGGTCTCTCCTGATTTTGAAGCTCTTGATTAGCGATTAATGAAAAATTTTGAAATAGAATTCCAACATTAATGTTTTACAAAAGTATCAATGTGGGTACTCATTTTATTCAGAATTTTAAACTCTACAACATTTGTATTGACAATGTTTTTCATAGAGCTAGCTGTTTTCAGATATTCTTAAGGTAACTTGGTCTCTCCTGGCTTCAAGTTCTTGATTAGCGATTAAGATAACAATTTGAAATAGAATTGCGACCTCAATGTCGAACAAATATATTAATGTGAGTACTCATTTTATTCAGATTTTTAAGCTCTACAACAGTTGTATTTACAATGGTTTTGATAGAGTTAGTTGTTTTGAGATAGTGTTATGGTATTTAAAAAACGTGTTTTTTTACTATAAATCTATACATATTTCCTAACGCTCACCTAGTACGAGGGTGGAAACATAGCATATTCATTCTAGACCTAAAGTGAAGGGATTAAAACAATTTCCAGCTTTCTCCTAATTAATTCCAAATTCAACCCCCTAACCACTGGGCTAATAACGCAACTACACTGCACAAACCCTCTTCAATATAAATTTAAATTCACATTTTATCTTTACCGTGGTGCGACTTTTGAAAAGTTCTTTCATAACTTTTCGTTATATGACCCCAGGAACCCAAAACCACCCTCACCTAAAACTTTATTTGTTTTTTCCGCTCGATAAAGGTCGCAATTATGCACGGGTCGACTTTAAACTCGGCAAACACATTAAGATGATAAATATCTTGGCGGGGATTACAAATGAGCAAAATCGGCCCAAGAGAGTAAAAATGGGGCAGCGCAAAAATTTTTGAATACCGCCTTACCATAATTCTAATAAAACCAGCTCTTACAGAAAAATAACAGGAAAATTTATAAAAGTTGCCAACAATTAAAAAAACAATAAAATTCTTACCACAATAATTACTTTTCTATAGTAAGATTTCCACGTGAAAACTGAAAATGCAATAAATAGTTTGACGAATTAAAACTAGTTGGATGTGCCAATCCCAAAACTTTCTTCTATCTTATACATCTTAATATTTCAAAACCTAGTTACACATGTTAATACTTCAATATTATTAGTTCAATACTATACCAACTTTTATTTTCATCTTAAATTTCTGCTCAAGTCAATTAAACGGACTAAAAACGAGTTAATCCACACTGCTCAAAACAATTAAAGGATATTTGAAGTTTTATATAAAATAAAGATATAAACGAATTTTTTTTTGCCGAAAATAGAAGAAGAGAATCACAAATGCAAATATTTCTGGTTTTCAAACTGTGGAGTATGCAAATTTTGAGTTCGACGTCAAAAACGTCGCTTCAGCGGCAGCGAATGAAATTTGACTTTCAACTGGATAAAAGAGAATGAAGACAAGGATGATCGGCATTCAGTGATTGCTTTGTTTGGATGAGTACGATGTCTCAGCGAAGTCATTTGACAGATTCAGAAGCTTTGATAATTGTTGGTAGGTTAGAAGGGGGCCAAACTCAAGCCGAAGTAGCGCAAGCCATTGGAGTGTCACAAAGTGTCATTTCCAGGATCTGGAACCGTTTTTTGGAGAGTGGATGTGCAGGCCGAAGACCAGGGCAAGGTCGTAGACGGGCAACAACGCCCAATGAAGATCGGTATTTAGCGTTAACAGCTCGGAGACACCGAACCATGAACGCTACTCTTCTCCAACAACACCTTCGCTCGGCTACAGGCACCACGATTTCAACTCAGACTGTCCGAAACCAGCTCCATGCTGTAGGGTCTGTATGCTCGCCGACCGATGGTATGTGTTAGATTTACATCAAGGCATCGTCGCGACCGCAGGGAGTGGGCAACCGAGCATGTCAACTGGAGGAGAAATGAATGGAAAAATATTCTGTTTTCTGACGAGTCCCGTTTTTCTGTGCATCCGGATAATAGGCGTATTTTCATCTGGAGGGACCGTGGCAGTAGGAATAATCCTGCGTTCGTGCACGAAAGTGTCAGATTTGGCGGTGGAGGAGTGTTGGTGTATGGTGGCATCTCCATTGACGGGCGCACTGACCTCTACATCATTTGAGATGGAGCTCTGACTGGTCGCCGATATAGGGATGAGATCCTCAGACCTATTGTAGTCCCTTACGCTGCAGCAATCGGAGATAACTTCATTTTAATGGACGATAACTGCAGGCTACATCGTGCAAACCTGGTGGAGAATTTCCTTTTCGAGGAAGGAATCGTTCGAATGGAATGGCCAGCGTGTTCTCCAGACATGAATCCAATCGAGCACGTTTGGGACGCTCTAGGAAGACGAGTTTCTGGCCGCCAACAACCCCCACAAACTCTCCAAGAACTGGAAAGAGCTCTTCTGGAAGAGTGGGGCAGAATACCCCAACTCGTCATTAATAGCCCCATTGAGTCCATGCCTCAAAGGTGTTCAACGTTGCTGGCTGCCCGTGGAAACCATACCCCCTACTGAAAATGATTTTCTTTGAAGAAAACACCTTTTCTTATTCTTTTTTTCTCATATGCACAAATTGTGTTTTTTTCCTTTAGTACACAAATGCCCAATAAAATCCATTTTTTTCTGCCAAACATGTGTAATTTATTCTCATATAACCTACTATGTCTGTCGACCATGTATCAATCAGCTAAACAGTTTACCAGATACAAAATCCACCTAAAACTGCAATATCCTTTAATTGTTTTGAGCAGTGTATATCATGATATTTGTTAAAATTATTAATTTTTCCTTATTGTGTCGTTATCAGCTGTTTGCGAATAGGCGGCATAGCAGGAAGCGAGTTCCCGCCGCTGCATGAGCCGCCGATGCACAATAGAACTACGAAAAGTCAAGAAAAGTATACAAAAATCGCTAGCACGGAGCCCCTTTACCGCGCAATATTTCCAAATTCAAGGAGAACCTGTTGGCCAAAGCCAAAAACAAGCACAAACATTTTGGTTCAATTGTATGCATAATTTTATACGCTGTTCGATGGTACAATAATGAAAATGGCACAGAGATCGGAATTATAGCGCCCCCTTCTTTCGGAATTTTTTCAAGTTCAGGGAGGACTTGTTTGCCATAGCCAAAAACATGCACAAAAAATTTGGTACAATTATATGGATAACTTCATACACTTTTCGATGGTACAATAATGAAAATGGTACAGACATCGCAATTATAGTGCCCCCTTCCGGCAGAATTTTTCCAAATTCAGGGAGGACCTTCGTGACATGACCAAAAATAAACTCATAAAATTTGGTTCAATTCTATGCATAACTTCATACACTTTTCGATGGTGCAATATTCAAAATCGCACAAAAATCGCTATTACAGCGCCCCTAACGGCAAATTTTTTGCAAATTCATGGAGGTCCTGCTTGCCATATCCAAAAGCTTAAAATAAAAATTTGGTTTAATTCTATGCATAACTTCATACACTTTTGGACGGTACAATATTCAAAATCGCACAAAAATCGCTATTACAGCGCCTCCTACCGGCGATTTTTTTCCAAATTCAGGGAGGATCTGCTTGCCATAGCCAAAAACTTAAAATAAAAATTTGGTTTAATTCTATGCATAACTTCATACACTTTTGGACGGTACAATATTCAAAATCGCACAAAAATCGCTATTACAGCGCCCCCTACCGGCGAATTTTTTTCCAAATTCAGGGAGGACCTGCTTGCCATAGCCAAAAACTTAAACTAAAAATTTGGTTCAATTCTATGCATAACTTCATACACTTTTCGATGGTAAAATATTCAAAATCGCACAAAAAACGCATTTACAGCGCCCCCTACCGGCGAATTTTTTCCAAATTCAGGGAGGACCTGCTTGTCATATCCAAAAACTTAAACTAAAAATTTGGTTCAATTCTATGCATAACTCCATACACTTTTGGATGGTACAATATTCGAAATCGCACAAAAATTGTTATATAAGCGCCCCCTACCGGCGAATTTTTTCCAAATTCCGGGAGAACCTGCTTGCCATAGCCAAAAACTTATAATAAAATTTTGGTTTAATTCTATACATAACTTCATACACTTTTTGATGGTATAATGGCCACAGACAGACGGACAGACGGACAGACGGACAGACGGACGGACGGACAGACGGACACACAGACAGACAGACATTTTCTATAAACATGTTTTTTGGAATCTCTGACCCCTAAAACATGCAAATCCGTCGAAAACCGGAAGTCGAAAAAAATTTCGATTACAATACTTTCTTCTATTGAAGATAAGAAGAAAGTAAAAAGGGAGGAATAGTACATCATAACAAATTTATAGCAAGATTTTTATGCGAAAAAATGAAAATGAAATAAATAGTTTGATGAATTAAAAGAAAGTGAATATTACGTCATATTGGAAATATTACGGACGTCAGCAGGTGAATATGTAACGTCATCGAAAAAACGCATTGAAACATGATAAAAATCTTACTATGGAAATATTAGCACATTTTAACATTTTGAGGTTCTAATTATGAATACCGCCTAACATGATTCCGATAAAACCAGTTTTTACAGAAAAATGAAATTAAAAACTCGTCAAAAACGGCCAGATAAAAATTTTTAAACTGCATTTATCTCTAACTTTCATTTAGTTATTGTTGGTCAAATTAGTACTTAACTTCGAAATCTACATCCGCCTGTAGGCCGAGCTGGAGGGGATTTTTTTTTTCATTTATCTAAAATTAAAGCAACTTTAAATTTTGTCTCTAAATAATACGATGCAAAGATGATAGTTTCTCAATTACTCTTTCAAATACAAGTAACACATTAAATATATCAACCATTGTATTCTTCTTCTCATATTCAATACCCATCTGATCTTCTTCTCTTAAAAATGAATGAATCTGATAATGTTTCCTTTTCTTTATTCACAGAGAAAATATATACAATGTTCTATCTATGCGCTTTCGTTCTCTGGTAACATACGCCAATAATATTAAAAGCTTGGCAAATAATATTTCAAAGTGCTCTGTTTGTTCTCTTATGTATCATCTCCGTATATTTCTCTTAAGATACACATATTGTAACTATTGAAATTTCCTTTCTTGAACTAAGCATAATATTTACCTTATTACAGATTAATAAAAGGATAATGACTAAAGAATGAGTGGAGCGTATGAGTGGAAATACATTTGAGCTTTGTAATGTTTATCCATCCATACAAGGGTCTGTATTAGTATTATGTTTGTATGAATGAATAACTGAGAGAATGAATGAAAGTATTCATATAGCTATTTGTTTATTGTTTTATTTTTCTTTTGAAAATTAAATAAAAGTATTCTGTGGCACTTGTATTACTAATGTTACAGGGATGAATACATTGTTCTTCGTAATAATTCGACCTTAAAATGTTTAAAATAAACTTTTATTCGTTAGATTTAATTTCAACAATTTTAAAACAAAAATCAAAAACATATCTTTTCCATTGAACTAATAAGTTGACATACCTTTAGCAATGTGAATACATAGCTGTGTATGTGTAAATTGGTATACTTTTGAATGGATGAATGGGAAAATGTTTAAATATACTCAAATATGTAAAATATGTAATTTTTTTTTAATATCAAATGTGCTTTGTAAATATATTAATAACTTTTAAATATACCCTATCTATCTATATTATAAAAAACAAACGTAACTGTGCGTAACGATGACATCATTTTGCAAATGGCAACACTTTGAAATTTGATATGAAATTTTGGTTTTGGAATTTTCGCTGCGGCAAATATTTTAAATTCTAAACATCGCACATTTTCAATTTTTATGCCCTCTTATAGGGGGAAAATGTCTTTTTAAATGCAATTTGTTTGAAAGCTGTACCGCAATTTATTTTTGAGTATTAATATTTTTGTAGTTTTTAATACAATTTTTGTACTCCTGGCAACTGAAGTACTCCATTTCTATTCACAGTAAAGTGAAAATATTAAATTACTGTATCTGTTTGTTGTTATTTTCCCATAAAAACCGAAAAAGAAATGAAAATTAAAATACATGTTATGTCAAGAATATCGCCTGTTCAAAAAACCGGTGCATTTTCGTTTTATTTCATTATTATTTATCAATTAAATGATTTTTAGTTTATTGCAAACTTACTTTAGAAACGATACACACTCTTTACAAAATGTATTTTAACCCTTTATCTATTGTCTTATGATCTACTGCAATTTTTTTCATGTAATATTATTTTTTTTTTAGTTACTACTATGAAAATTAAAGGATAAGCATACAAAAAATACTCACCCGTGAAAAATTTAATTATTTAGAGGTAATTAATTAAAGTGGTACTTTAAAGTACCTTCAGTACACTATAGCTAAAATATCGTAACAGAAAACCCACAAGGTATTTCGAATGGCACCAGAAAATATTTTCGATTTAATAATTATGTGAAATATAGGATTTTTTCTTATTCACAAATAAATCTTTTGTAAAATCCGGTGCCAATCATTTATTTCAACATTTTAGAATTGAAAATGCTTTTTCCCTGAAAGGACTAAAAAAACTAGTTTTTTTTAGGTTTCGATCTTGTTAGAAGTTCTTTAGTTATGCGACGTCTATATTCCAGGGACAACATGTTCTCTCGCTTCTCCACATATGCAATATATGAATTTACATATGCCATTTTTAGCACAGCAAAAACGAGCCGATGCCGCAACTTTTTCGAATTCCTATAAAAAATAACAATGAAACAGAAAAGAAATACCAGGGAAATCATTATTACACTACATTTTAGTAATTACATTTTAAAGAAGATGAAAACGATGGATAACTACACAGACGAAAAGTAAACAAGAAGTTTTTCTCCAACACCCAGTGTACTGACGGAACTTATAAGTACCATCAAGTAATTCAACTGTTAAATCAAATACATACACCGTTCACCTAAAGATAGTTTGTCAAACAGTATTCTAAGATCATAATGAACACATAAAAAAAATCCAACACTTATCTTATATCCTTTACTGTGTTTGCAGCAATAAAAAGACGAGAGTGGTTGGTTGTGTTTATGACGGCCAATTATCAACACGAGGGATATAGGTCCTAAAGGGGGGGGGGGTGCCTTCCATGGGGTTCTTTCTAAGGGAACCTAACCCGTATTTACACGTGGAAAACCACGGTTTGAAGAAAACCACGAAAACTCCGAAGGATTAGGCCGACGGGCGCGATTGGGTTCGAACCTAGCCCCTCCCGTCTACCAGCTTCGAGATCAGAACCTCTCGGCCACTGGTGGGGCAAAAAAGACGAGCGTGACAATCTGTAGAAAATGTCGGCACAAAACCCATCGTGTGTCAAAGATAGCGTCCTTCCTCGCTAAAATAAGAAAAACTACTGCTGCCATGTATCCGGATAAAGTGGAGTTAAAAGAGTGTTTTTGCAAAGCACCATTAGAATATTAGTAATATTCCCTATGGGATGAAAATTTAAAGTGAGTGGTACTTATAAGTACCGTTAGTAGATAAAGGGTTAAAGGATATTTGTGTGATCTTTTTACTCCTCGTTTACTTAATTCGTATCAAAAAGCTAAAAGAATGCAATTTTATTAATCCGTGTGTAAAAATATTTTCTAAATTTGGAAAAAAATATAAATGAATGATTTCTGATAAAACATGGAGCTAATTATAAACAAACAAATGAAGGCATGTGAATCATTAGACACCCAATTAGTTTTGCCAAGCTTCTTGAATGACGACATTCCTTTTTGCTGTGTTTGTGTATTATTCCGCGATAATGACGTCATATGCATACTTTTCTATAGATGTTGTTTAAGACTAGATCGGAAAAGTGGAATTCTTTAATCTTTCACAATCTTAGACCTCCGAAAATTCTTCACCGATTGCTTTGAAATTCACGGATTGCGTTCCATTGGAATACGCGCAATATATACCTATATATATATATATATATACCTATCATGAACCTCGCTCCTCCCTTCTCCAATTTCCTCGCCACCACCGGAGGCGCTTTTTACATTTTTTCAGACACACGTCTTGTGACATATCATTAGAAAGCCCTTTGACTACTCTTTCATATTATGCCCCTACCATCCCCTTCATCCCACTTTACCAACGTGGGGGCACATTTCTATGTAAAAAATGTAAATGTTCGTTGCAAACTTCTACCACTTTTGTTTGGTGTTATCACATTTACAACAAAGGTTAGAATGTCTGTTAAATCCCTTACTATAATATACTTCAGTTTTCTGTTAATTATGATCGTCAATCTAAATTGAGTTAGAATGAAACACTCTGTATTTGTGACTCAATAAAGTGATTTCCGACCCTATGTTCCTATGTGATTTTTTATCCTTGTTCTATGCCTGATTTGCCATGTCATTTTGCCAACCTTCTTTTTTTAATCACTGTGTATATGTGTGTGTGTGTATTTCATTTTTTTTTTCAGGATAGTACTGCTATTATTATTATTAAGACTAAAATTAACTAAAAATAATAAATAAATAAAATTTTAAAACGGATTTTTTTATGTTTTCTCATATAGCAACCAAACTCAAAATGAAAATTAGATCAGAAAGATATTAAACTGAACTTTGTTTTACGCCGATAATAGCCCTTAGCAAGAAATAGATTAACAAAATATTTTAAAAATCTGATGTTTTATATTTTAATGTATACTGTCATATTTAAGTTAAAAATAGGCAGGACGGTTCAAACACAATTTTATTTTATATCTCTCCCTGGTAAGAAAGAGCATAACTAAATTGAGATAAAATTTATTTTTTTTTTAATATTCCGAAAAACGTTGTGCTACGGTTAAATGTGGTTTTTCGTTGAAATTTTAATTGGTATGTATATATATATATATATATATATATATATACTTCTTCTGTTTTACACTTGTAGTGCACCTGTGGGGAAATTGCATAAATAAAAATTTTATATCGATTATTTTTTACGTAGTCGTGGGGCTACCATATTCCAAGGTAAAGCTGGATCTGCGATATAAGAAATTCCATACACATGCTTTTATTGACAAAATTTTAAATTATTTGAAATTGAGAAAAGGGATGGGGGAGGGAGTTCATTTTTTATTAGACTACTTGATTAACTCGCTGATTATAAATTTTAAAAGGAATGAAGTTAGATAGAAACGGGATCATAATAACGAAGAATGTGTGCTTTTCTCTCAATCAAAACAAAACAAGAAAGAAAAATCATGCGTTAACCATAGATTATGAAACACTTTCGAATGCTTTTACAAAACTTTGCCACTTTAATAATAAAATTTAGTTTAGAAAGAAAACTCATAACACAGTCAAAAATTCCTATTCAGCAACTTTTACCAATAGACAGAAACGTATTTGAATTCTTTTGAACAATCACGTATATTACATACAGATTTTTATCGAAACGTTTAAATGAACGATGAATGCAAAGCACATCATATTCTACTGCAAGCCTCTAATAGTAAACCTCAGTAATGTATATCAATTCCATCATGTTTGAAATAGTACAACTTAATTGAAATGCGCTGCAAATAGCTTTTCCTCGAATACCATTATATAATCGAACTTTTTGCGTGACCCCGTAAATAAATAAAATATATTTGATTATTCCGCAAAAATATCTCAAAAACTGTTTTTTTAAATTTAATTAGGGAAAGAAGTATTTTTGGACTTGATAGAAATCAAATATGATATGTAGATTCTGACAATATTATTTTCTTATCGAATGATTTAACAAATACATTTTTTTATTATTTTGTTCAAGATACTTTTCCATTATACGGATTTATTTTTGTAAACGATAATAAAACCTGCATATTTCTTGCAGTAAATAAAAATCATTGAATCAGTAAAAATAAATAAAGTCATGAATGATTAGTATGTGAAATATTATCGTTGTATCAAAATTTCTCATTTTTTTTAATTGTTTAAACAAGGAAAGGAACCTATATATCTGCATTTTACGAAGACGAAATATTTTAAATATTGAAAATAATTGCAGACTCCAAACTAAAAGAACATTAAACTTTCTTATATTAAAATTGTATGTTATTTGAGAGGAAAATATACATTTTAATAGAATACTTTATTAAGATTGATTGGAAATGCCGCATATTTTGGTGCTCATTTCTTTTAATGATTTAATAGTTTCACGATTTCTTTTATGAAATTTTTAAAATACCTTTTTATGAAAATTATAGCACATTTTTGATGAATTAAAATGTGTGAAAATTCAATTATTTATATTCAGTTATAAAGGTATTTTTCAGTGTTAAGAATTCAAAAACACAATTTATTCTTATTATGTGAAATCATTTAAGCAAACGATAATTGCGCATTTTAAAAGAATTACATTTTGATTTTTTTTTTTTTTTGTAAAAAGGCAACAAAAGAATTGTAAACAAATAAAATTAATTTTTAAATTCGTTATGTAAAGTGTTATTCGAATTCGAAGGTTGAAAATTGAACCAAATAAAACATAGTTACTATTAAGAAGTAATTACTATTAGTAATATTTTTAATATGTTTGCCGTTTAAAACAATTTATGGAATGTATTGTTTCTATTATAATTGTTCAAAAGCAAAGTTGGCCGATTCTGAAATGGCAAATGGACTTGAATAATTTCTTAGTTTATCAATTGAGTCTAAAGTAATGTTACGTTCTAATTTGTGGACCGAAAAAGGTTTAGTAAACGGAGCTTTAGGGTATGTTGTAGATATTATTTATGAAGAAAATCACGTACCACCAGACCAAGAGCCGCGAATAACCATGGTTAAATTTGAAAACTACAGTCATTCAACCTATGAGAATGGCTGCGTTCCGATTCCACCAATAACTAAATTCTGGAAAAATGGAAATATAAATTTCTCAAGAAAACAATTTCCTCTGCAGTTAGCTTTTGCAGTTACAATTCATAAATCCCAAGGTTCAACGTTAGATAAAGCGGTTGTAGATATTGGGAATAAACAGAGATCAGTTGGCTCAACGTACGTAGCGTTGTCCAGAGTGAAAACCCTTCAACGTTTAGCATTCAATAGAAAATTTCCTTACAAGAGATTCTACAATATCAAAAATTCTCATATGCTAACATGCAGAAAAAAGAAGAAATTAGAATGTAAAGTTTTACAGTTAATAATTCTTAGTATCAACGAGAGCAGATTTCAAATGTTTTTCCAGAAAAGAGGATTTTGAAGAAGTAACTTTTTTCAAGCTCTCTTCGAATATATGATTTTAAGATTGCTCTCTAAGATTGTTTGATGTGAATTACAAAGATTGGAAACATACCTATTTCAAACCATTTGAGAAAACACCAGGGGCTATTGGAAAATGTAAAAACGTCTTTAAAAGAGCTTTTTGTTGAAACTTTAAAAATATGTTGTGAAGTTTTTTTCTTAAATATTTTTATTTATACCAGTCTTATAAATAAAAAATTCCGAAGAAATTCTTATTTATTTGGCTGAATTTACATTTCTAAAATTAAAATGCGCCAAAACATAAAATAACGTTTTAGCTTAATAAAGATTCAAAAATAATATAAGAAAATACTGTAACTTTTAAATATTTATCTTATTAAATAATGCTTCGCTAATCCAAACAAAGCATGACTTTTGCTAATGTATATAAATTTCATTATGTTTAAAATAATGTAACAATATTAAAATACACCGAAAAGGATTTTTCCAGTATATTTACGCGAATTAAAGCACGGGCAGACAAACCCAAATCATAACACTTATCAACTATGTTGGAAATTGTTGAAAAACAGGAAGAAGTAGAAAGTATTTTAAAATCATAGTTGGAAGTTAATTCCATTAAAGCAAAAAAGAAAAACATAGTTTTCCTATTTTCAGCTCAGGAAATTTCTCAACGGGGCGATAAAACTACTTGAAATCACAGACACTTCCTCTGAGTAAATTAATTTTCTGTCAATTTATGGAAGTCGGAGAAACCATATTATTTTAGTAAATTAAGTGAAACTTTTGAAACCGGGTGTTTAAAAACTTTATTTTTCTTTTTGTTATTTTGTATCTAAGAAATGGATAGTTTTATCAAATAAGTAATATCAACTCACTCAACAAGTTCAAAAAACCTTTAATCCGTTTAGATTTATTGCTTTTACTCAAAAACCTATTCTTTACATTGCTGGCATCGAAATTTATTATGAGATTCTATTCTAAAAACGGTTACTTATTTTCAAAGATTTCTTTCTGAAATCTATATTTAAAAGTTACATTTATACCTATTTTTACACCTAAAAATCTATTACTAAAACACATAGAACACTCTATTAAAACAAATTTAAGACCAGGTGAATTTTGGAAACTATGAAATCAATAAGGGTTCTAATTATAATTTAAACATATGAAATGTGATGCTATAACATAATTATTACAATTAGGTTTCAATAAATTTGAATAATCTAATCACATATTAAATTATTTAAAATATTAGGAATAAATGAAAAATACTCCTTTAATAAATTTATAAAACCATTTGTGTAACACAAAAATGGCATGAATTTCAATATAATATTGGTTCTTTTCGTATAACCTCAAACTCTCTGTGTTTCATTAAAGTGACCAGGATTTTAAGCACTGTTTAGGAATATTGTGCCATTATCTTACAATGACAACTGCCAATTCATTTCCTGAATACTGTTTATTATTAGCAGAATTTATGAGACTTAAAGCACATCAAAGGTTTTCCATGAAGTACAAACCTGGAATTAGAGGTTCGTGGAAAAACATTAATTTTTTCTATTTTTAAACCGTATTTGATTGCATTCAAGAAATAATATTCTCCTGAAACATCCTCTCATCACCACCTAATAAAGACTTAAACGGTGTGTTGATAATTATGTAGTATAGGTTCATATTTTTTAGCGTTATTACGTCCTAAAAGTCACTGTAAATCACATAATCCATCATGAGCAAACGGTTCCTTAACCATTATGGATCCTCCGCTCATTTCTCGAATGAAGCATTCTTTTGGTTGATTTAAGACTTTTCCAAATCATGGCATGTGATGTGTTTTGTGGTTTTAATTTTTTTTAATTTCACTGGTCAAAAGACCTTTATTCGTAGATAGCCGAAAAACTTGTCAATTGACACGTGCTGTTATCTTATGTTTCCTTTCAGATCGTTTTATATTACTCTGAGACTCTTTTTAACACTTTCCAACATAGTTGAAATGTGTTTATGAATTAAATTTGTCTGGCCGTCTGCCTGTCCACGCTCTGACTCACATAAATATACTCAGATTTTCATGCAATTCACATAAGTTAAAGATGTTTACCATGACATGTTCGGTATTGAATAGGAAGTGTGTAGCATTAATAGTTCACTAGCTGGCGTCGGCCACTAGCGAGCCCCTCCTTTTTATGAAACTCTAATAATCTAAAATCTCTTAGCGAACGAACCTCGAACCTGGTCCCTATTGAGCTATTATTTTAACACAATGAAACTGATTGGTAAAGTTATCATACGAATTTGAACATTTCCAACTGAGCGGAAAAATGCCCAGGCCGGGAATCGAACCCAGATCCTTGGCTTACAAGGCCAATGCTTTTCCGTTTTAAGCTAACTGGGCCGACAACCAGCCAGCATATTTCGCTCAGATAACCTTATTGGTAGAGCATCTGGTCTGTCATGTAGACAGCTCAACAGAATACACCGCAGGTAAAGGAACTCCAACTAAACGATGGATACGTTCGGTCCCTATTGCCTACGGCACTGTATAGCAGGCGCAATACACAAGCACTGCACACTCTTATAAAAAAGTCAAACCTCTAATAATATGAAACCCCTCCTTTTATAGGGGCCTCTAATATAATGAACTCTGGAAGCGAACGAATCTCGAACCGAGTACCCGATGCTCACTGCAACGTATAGCAGGCGTGCTTCGCACGCACTGCAAAATATTGTTAAAAAGCAAAGCGCGCTCGAAAGACCCTCGAACCGGGTCCCCGCTGCCTACGGCACCGTAAAGGAGGCCTGCACGGCCCCTCCTTTAAAACGGATCTCTAATGTATACATAAATCTCGAACCGAGTCCCCGCTGCCTATAGCACCGTGTAGCATGCATGCTGCACACGCACTGCAAAAATATTATAATCCATTTCCAAGGGCTTTCCAACGATATATCACACAAGGGGTGTCGACAAAATTTAGAAAATTGTCACGTGGGTTGAGGGAAACTGGGGGTGGGCACCCGATATGCATAATATGATTAAGCGATCACAGGCCTTTTTAAAGATATATCACATGAGGGGTGTTTGCAAAATTTAGAAAAATGCGCCCTTGGAGAGGCAAAGAGGGGGGGGGGGGGGGAGGGCACCGGAGTTGCATAATATGATTAAGCGGTCACTGGCCTTTCCAACAATATATCACATGAGGGGTGTCGGCAAAAGTGCCCCGGGTAAGCAAAACGCTCTTCCTCCACCCCTTTTCCCCAATTTTTGACTCACCCGTATTTTTAAAATTCTTTGTTATATGTTATAAACTATCTTAAAGTTTAAAAGAAATCGCCTTGTTAGATTTCCTAATCGTAACAAAATCGCGTTCTGTTAGTTCCTTATTCTACCACCAGGCTGAGAACTCTATTCTTAACAAAACTGTTTCCGAACGAAACTCCGTTCAACAACGTATCCGTAGATATGTTACTCGAGGGGGTGGCGCTCTTAAGCAAGAATTAAGCATATTTGCTGAAATTACTGTTCAAAAATAGTGGTAATTAAACTTGTGACTTTTTTTTTTAATAAGTAGCATTTTTCTGAGGACACCGTCAAAGAAACCTCACCTAAAACGGTAAGAAACGCTAAGGTTTTTAAAAAAAATCTAGAAAAATTCTAGCTCTCCTCCCCCTCTCCCCTTTCCCTAAATTTCACGCGCCACTCTTTTTTAAATTTCTTCTTAAGTGTTAAAAACTATCTTTGAGTTTCAAACAGTTCCCCTTGTTAGATTTCCTACTTTAAATGTAATCGCTGATAAAAAATCATGTGACTGCCTTTTAAAAGAAGTATTTAATAGAAATAAACCAATTAGTGAAATAACAATTAATATCTCAGATTGTAATTAAGATATAAGAATAATTGTTAGAATTTCTGAAAGGTGATTTTTTTTTTTCTTTTGCGTCGCTCTGTGCAAGTTTTGAATTTTTACGCCCCTTAGATTCTGAGATGGCGGCGCCTTTTAAAATGCCAGTATAAAATATAACATGACTGCCTTTTTAAAATGCGCCCTGGGAACCTGTGTAAAGGAGAGTTTTAAAGAAATAATACAATTAATGAAATAACAATTAATATCTCGTCAACAAATATAGACAGAGTCTTGAAATTGACATTTTTTTAATCAGCGAAAAATTCTATTAAGGATGTATGAAATTTAATCTAAAAACTTAATAATTTAAAAGTTTTACATTCGTTTTAAAACCTCTAGTCTTCTGCGGTGCCATATGTCTGCAGATAATAACATATCCCGTCTCTCCGAAATAAAATCCATTTTCGCTTGTCTTCCGAATGAAATAAAAGGAATTTTTTATCAATCGATTTTTAGCAGATTTTTTCGGTTCTATATTATGTAGAGAAATATTTTTAGAATTTCTGAAAGAAGATTTTTCCTGAGTCCATCTGTGTGATTTTCAAATTTTTCGGCACGCGCTAGTTTATGAGATGCGAGGCGATTTAAACTGTGGCTACACCTTATTCTCTGGCAATCCTTAGAAGAACTCGAAAATATCTTGTGATTTTGATACAAGATTAAATGCTTTATGCCGTTTCTTCGCTAGTGAGACGTTAATTAGCTTGTGGCTCTGTTAATTGCCGCTCGATTTTCATTTCACTTTGACAAAGTGATTGTTCAGTTCTCAAGACCGTATCATCCATCGCCACCGCGACAGCTGGCGGTTGTTTTCGAGATTGTTTAAATAAGATAAATTACACATATAAAAATTAGTTTATATAAAATGGCTAAGTAAGCAATGATCGTGCTCACATGCTTTTTAATAACGTCTAAAAGAAAAACTTTATTTTGGACGAGCTATGCTCGTGAACCCCCGTTCAGACACCGCATACTCTAACAGCACACTAATTTGATCGGCTTTAAAAAGATTTCGGAAGATTGAATTATAATTTGATTCTGATAATTATAATCTGACGTAATTTTCACCAAACTTTTCTTTCTCTTTTTAATATTCACGTAAAAATACTTTTGTTAGAAATGAAATATTATAATCATCTTAAAATATCAAATAAATGTCTCGCTCAATTATTAAATTTAAACTGTTTTGCAATATTATTTTTTGATCATTTTACATAATAAGTGTAATGTGACATAAACGTGACGTAAATAATCCTATTTAAGACTTCTAACGCATGTTAATGAATTTATTATTTTACAATATTCTTTCTCTTTTAAAATTCACGTGTAAATATAGTTTTTATGACGTAATTTTCAATGAGTTCCTGCTTTTTATATTTTCTGTTTATAATAGTCACATGTAAAATAGATTTTTAATTCGAAGCAAACATTATTGTTTGCGCTGTTTATACAGTTGGCAACAGTTTAAATTAAGACAATTTTCTAAAATATGAAAAAATATCTCTCGAAATGCTGAAAATTTGAATTTAAAATAGAAATAAAACCTCAAAAAATGAGTCAAATTAAAAAACTAAATTTAGTCTGCACACCGGGAAATTCTAACGCATAAAATGATCTAAAAATGATTAAATTCCTATGTACAGTTTTTGCTCCTATAAAACTTTTTTAATGGGCCAATTTTGTCCAACTTTGGCATTAAATATCTCTTTAAATAATTCTTCGATTTGAAAACTGTCTGCATCATCGTGTTTATCAAACGTTTCTCTATAATACAACCGACATTCATATTTTTGTATGCAACAGTTTTTTTAATATTAATGAAGAAAGGCAATGCTTAAACATTCAAATTGGATGCCGATCTGCAGGGAATATCTACGCAGATTTTCATTGGTCCATTTCCAAATCAAAATTTTTTTATATATATAGAAGGATAAGAAAATCGTTTGAAATGTATCTATTTAAATTTAGACAATTTCCACCATGAAAGGCTTTTCGCACGAAATAATTTTATTATTTGCATGTTTTCTTTTTATTATAACTAGAGGGCTCTGCCCCTTACGAGCTACGCTCGTCAACCCCCGTTCAGACACCGCAGATTCCAAAAGTACGCTAATTCGATCGGCTTTAAAAAGATTTCGGAATATTGAATTATAATTTTGAAAACAGTGGCGATCTCCCTATAAACAGATTTCTCATCATTTCTCTTTGATTGGGGAATTTTAAAGCCAAATTCGCTGCGGTACTACTTGATTATCCCGTCGACTAATTTCCCCAAATTATATAAATCGCCAAACCACTCGCCAAGTTACAAATTGACATAATTTTTATTTTAAATAACGAAAGAACAAATAAATTAGTGCAACATTAATAAAAATACAAATAAAACGTCGAAATAAAAATAACTTGATGACGTAGACCCGTGTAACTTGCTTAAATTCAAGTTAATGTGACATTTACGATCAACCATTAGTGGCATTTAATCTTATAGTTTGGCGAATGATAGATTTTTGGTCGACGGGATAACTAAGTAGTACCAAAGATACAATCGCTGTTTTCGTCTTTGAAGAAAGACCTCCGGTCACAAAAAATTCAGAAACGGCGGCGGCGGTGACAGCGGTAGTTATTTTTTTTTTAGAATAGAGAGAAGAGATACTAGCAGATCCAACCGGCTTCGCTCGTGTCAATAATAAGGTTCCTCCCTGGTAAAACACATTAAAATGAAATAATATGGCAATGACAATAACTGAGATTGTTGCATTCTCGTTCACAAATCGTTAAAAAGACCAATAAGAAATATAAGTAAAATAGGCTTAATTGCGTCTACTATTAACTATACCAAAGTAATATATATTTTAAACAAATGTCATAACATATATTAAAGTACAATTATTTGCTTAAAAAGCGTCATTGCAAAAAAGAAAAAAATAATAATTAAAAATATTAAAACTTTACATGTTTCGATTCTTTCATTGAATCATCTTCAGAATCTCTCTATTCTAAAACTAGTTGGATGTGCCAATCGCAAAACTTTCTTCTATCTTATACATCTTAATATTTCAAAAATTAGTTACACATGTTAATACTTCAATATTATTAGTTCATTACTACACCAACTTTGATTTTCATCTTAAATTCCTGCTTCAGTCAATTAAATGAACTAAAAACGAGTTAATCTATATCATGATATTTGTTAAAATTAATAGTTTTTCCTTATTCTGTTGTTATCAGATGTTTGCGAATAACCGGCTTAGCAGGAAGTGAGTTCCCGCCTTTGCACGAGCCGCCGATGGACAATAGAACTACGAAAAATCAAGAAAAGTATACAAAAATCGCTATAACAGAGCCTCTTTACCGCGCGATATTTCCAAATTCAAGGAGGACCTGTTGGCCAAAGCCAAAAACATGCACAAAAAATTTGGTTCAATTGTATGCATAATTTTATACACTTTTCGATTGTACAATAAAGAAAATGGTACAGACATCGTAATTATAGCGCCCCCTTCCAACGGAATTTTTCCAAATTCAGGGAGGACCTTCATGCCATGACCAAAAAGAAACACAAAAAATTTGGCTCAATTCTATGCATAATTTCATACACTTTTCGATGGTACAATATTCAAAATGGCACGAAAATCGCTATTAAAGCGCCCCCTAACGGCGATTTTTTTCCAAATTAAGGAAGGACCTGCTTGCCATAGCCAAGAACTTAAAATAAAAATTCGGTTTAATTCTATGCATAACTTCATACACTTTTCGATGGTACAATATGCAAAATCGCTATTACAGCGCTCCCTAGAGGCGAATTTTTTCCAAATTCAGGGAGGACCTGCTTTTCATAGCCATAAACTTAAAATAAAAATTTGGTTCAATTCTATGCATAACTTCATACACTTTTGGATGGTACAATATTCAAAATCGTACGAAAATCGCTGTTACAGCGCCCCCTACCGGCGAATGTTTTCCAAATTCAGGTAGAATCTGCTTGCTAAAGCCAAAAACTTAAAATAAAAATTCAGTTCAATTCTATGCGTAACTTCATACACTTTTAGATGATGCAATATTCAAAATCGCACAAAAATCGCTATTACAGCGCCCCCTACCGGCGAATTTTTTCCAAATTCAGAGGGGATCTGCTTGCCATAGCCAAAAACTTAAAATAAAAATTTGGTTCAATTCTATGCATAACTTCATACACTTTTTGATGGTACAATGGCGACAGACAGACGGACATACGGACAGACAGACATTTTCTATAAACATGTTTTTTGGGATCTCTGACCCCTAAAACATGTAAATCCGTCGAAAACCGGAAGTCGAAAAAAATTTCGATTACAGTACTTTCTTCTATTGAAGATAGAAGAAAGTAAAAAGTTAACTTACGCTGTCACCGCCGCCGGTTTTGAATTTTTTGTGACCGGAGGTCTTTCTCCGTTTATATTAAGAAAAATATTGCATACAAAAATATGAAAATTGGCGGTATTATAGAAAAATGTTTGATAAACACGCTGATGCAGACAGTTTTCAAATCGAAGAATTATTTTAAGAGATATTTAATGCTAAAGTTGGACAAAGTCGTTCCATTAAAAAAGTTTTGTAGGAGCAAAAACTATACATCGGAATTTAATCATTTTTAGATCATTTTATACGCTTTAATTTCCCGGTGTACAGAATGCATTTATTTTTTTAATTTGACTCATTTTCTGAGCTTTTATTTCTATTTTAAATTCAAATTTTCAGCATTCCGAGAGATATTTTTTACTTGTTTTAGAAAATTGTACTAATTTAACCTGTTGCCAACTGTATAAACAGCGCAAACAATAATGTTTGCTTCAAATTAAAAATTTATTTACACGTGACTATTATAAACAGAAAAAATTCTTTCAAATTAGAATTAAATAATTAATTACGTATAAAAAGCTGGAACTTATTGAAAATTGCTTCATAAAAACTATATTTACACGTAAATTTTAACAGAGAAATGATATTGTAAAATAATAAATTCATTAACATGCGTTAGAGGTCTTAAATAGGAGAATTTACGTCACATTTACGTCACATTACACTTATTACGTAACATAAACAAAAAATAATATGTCAAAAACTGTTGTAAGTTTTCGTAAAAACTCAAACAAATTTTACTTCATCCTTTCTTATCATTTCTATTGATTATGTGTGTGTTATGATTACGCTTTTTACTATTAAACCGAAACATGTCAACATATTTTGATTTTTATTTGTGACACCTATTTAAGTAAAATAAATGTATGTTTTTATTTATAAAAAAAAAATAATATTCCAAACCAGTTTAAATTTAAAAACTGCGCAAGACATTTATTTGACATTTCGAGATGACCTTTTCAACTATTTTTGTTGGGACAGCGCAAATAATATTTCATTTCTAACAAAAGTATTTTCACGTTAATATTAAAAATGAGAAACACAAGTTTGGTGAAAATTTCGTGAGATTAAAAACGATACATTTAAAATGTCTTTCATTTATTTACTTATTTATTGAACAACAATCATACGGCTTGTGTGCTTGACATGAGAGCCCGCTTGAAATGTCTTATTTAAAAGAACTTTCTTTTCTCTTTGTTAAAAAATACTGGGAGACAAAGACTCTGTTTACTTATTTCATTTTATATTAGCTTATTTTGAAATGTTTAACTGGTTTTATTTAATCAAAGAGGAAAACAGCAATAGTATCCTTAAACAGCAGCTGTTTTTTGCTTAAAATTCCCCAATCAAAGAGAAATGAATAGAAACTCTTTTATAGGGAGATCGCCACTGTTTTTTAAATTATAATTCAATCTTTCAAAATCTTTTTAAAGCCGATCACATTAGCGTGCTTTTAGAAACTGCGGTGTCTGAACGGGTGTCTGAACGGGGGTCTGCAAGCGTAGCTCGTAGGGGGCCGAGCCCCCTAGTATACAAAAAAACTACAAACACAATGCCAATTGTAACATTATACGGATGATGGCAAGGACCTAACTCATAAATTTTGCCTTTACTGCAATTTTTCTTAACATATGAATATCATACAATTTCGTTTTTCACAATGTCGAATAGAAAAGTTCAATCAAATGAAATTTATTTGAAAATTGTATCTCAATTTTTACTTTCTTCTATCTTAAATAGAAGAAAGTATTGTAATCGAAATTTTTTTCGACTTCCGGTTTTCGACGGATTTACATGTTTTAGGGGTCAGAGATCCCAAAAAACATGTTTATAGAAAATGTCTGTCTGTCCGTGTGTCCGTCTGTCCGTCTGTCTCTGTCCGTCTGTCTCTGTCCGTCTGTCTGTCGCCATTGTACCATCAAAAAGAGTATGAAGTTATGCATAGAATTGAACCAAATTTTTATTTTAAGTTTTTGGCTATGGCAAGCAGATCCTCCCTGAATTTGGAAAAAAATCGCCGGTAGGGGGCGCTGTAATAGCTATTTTTGTGCGATTTTGAATATTGTACCATCCAAAAGTATATGAAGTTATGTATAGAATTGAACCAAATTTTTATTTTAAGTTTTTGGATATGGCAGGTAGGTCCTCCCTGAATTTGGAAAAAATTCGCCGGTAGGGGGTGCTGTAATAGCGATTTTTGAGCGATTTTGAATATTTTACCCTCCAAAAGGATATGAAGTTACGCATAGAATTGAACCAAATTTTTATTTTAAGTTTTTGGCTTTGGCAAGCAGATCCTCTCTGAATTTGGAAAACATTCGCCGGTAGGGGCGCTGTAACAGCGATTTTTGTGCGGTTTTGAATATTGTACCATCCAAAAGTATATGAAGTTATGTATAGAATTGAACCAAATTTTAATTTAAATTTTTGAATATGGCAGGTAAGTCCTGCCTGAATTTGGAAAAAATTCGCCGGTAGGGGGCGCTGTAATAGCGATTTTTGTGCGATTTTGAATATTGTACCATCCAAAAGTGAATGAAGTTATGCATAGAATTGAACCAAATTTTTATTTTAAGTTTTTAGATATGGCAGATAGGTCCTCCCTGAATTTGGAAAAAATTCGCTGGTAGAAGGTGCTGTAACAGCGATTTTTGTGCGGTTTTGAATATTGTACCATCCAAGATTGTATGAAGTTATGCATAGAATTGAACCAAATTTTTATTTTAAGTTTATGGCTATGACAAGCAGGTCCTCCCTGAATTTGGAAAAAATTCGCCGCTAGGGAGCGCTGTAATAGCAATTTTGCATATTGTACCATCGAAAAGTGTGTGAAGTTATGCATAGAATTGAACCAAATTTTTATTTTAAGTTCTTGGCTATGGCAAGCAGGTCCTTCCTTAATTTGGAGAAAATTCGCCTGTAGGGGGCGCTTTAATAGCGATTTTTGTGCCATTTTGAATATTGTACCATCGAAAAGTGTATGAAGTTATGCATAGTATTGAGCAAAATTTTTTGTGTTTCTTTTTAGTCATGGCATAAAGGTCCTCCCTGAATTTGGAAAAATTCCGCTGGAAGGGGACGCTATAATTACGATGTCTGTACCATTTTCTTCATTTTACAATCGAAAAGTGTATAAAATATGCATACAATTGAACCAAATTTTCTGTGCATGTTTTTGGCTTTGGCCAACAGTTCCTCCTTGAATTTGGAAATATCGCGCGGTAAAGGGGCTCTGTGATAGCGATTTTTATATACTTTTCTTGATTTTTCGTATTTCTATTGTCCATCGGCGGGTCGTGCAAATGCAGGAACTCACTTCCTGCTAAGCCGGCTATTCGCAAACGTCTGATAACAACAGAATAAGGAAAAACTATTAATCTTAACAAATATCATGATATAGATTAACTCGTTTTTAGTTCATTTAATTGACTGAAGCAGGAATTTAAGATGATAATCAAAGTTGGTATAGTAATGAACTAATAATATTGAAGTATGTAACTAGTGTAACTAGTTTTTGAAATATTAAGATGTATAAGATAGAAGAAAGTTTTGGGATTGGCACATCCAACTAGTTTCATTTGAATGGATTTTAAAATAATTTTTAATCTTGGATATTTTTACTTTCTTCTATCTTCAATAGAAGAAAGTATTGTAATCGAAATTTTTTTCGACTTCCGGTTTTCGACGGATTTGCATGTTTTAGGGGTCAGAGATTCCAAAAAACATGTTTATAGAAAATGTCTGTCTGTCTGTGTGTCCGTCTGTCCGTCTGTCCGTCCGTCCGTCTGTCCGTCTGTCCGTCCGTCCGTCTGTCCGTCTGTCCGTCTGTCCGTCTGTCTGTCGCCATTGTACCATCAAAAAGTGTATGAAGTTATGCATAGAATTAAACCAAAATTTTATTATAAGTTTTTGGCTATGGCAATCAGGTCCTCCCGGAATTTGGAAAAAATTCGCCGGTAGGGGGCGCTGTAATAGCGATTTTTGTGCGATTTTGAATATTGTACCGTCCAAAAGTGTATGAAGTTATGCATAGAATTAAACCAAATTTTTATTTTAAGTTTTTGGCTATGGCAAGCAGGTCCTCCCTGAATTTGGAAAAAATTCGCCGGTAGGGGGCGCTGTAAATGTGTTTTTGTGCGATTTTGAATATTGTACCATCGGAAAGTGTATGAAGTTATGCATAGAATTGAACCAAATTTTTATTTTAAGTTTTTGGCTATGGCAAGCAGGTCCTCCCTGAATTTGGAAAAAATTCGCCGGTAGGGGGCGCTGTAATAGCGATTTTTGTGCGATTTTGAATATTGTACCGTCCAAAAGTGCATGAAGTTATGCATAGAATTAAACCAAATTTTTATTTTAAGTTTTTGGATATGGCAAGCAGGTCCTCCATGAATTTGCAAAAAATTCGCCGTTAGGGGGCGCTGTAATAGCGATTTTTGTGCGATTTTGAATATTGCACCATCGAAAAGTGTATGAAGTTATGCATAGAATTGAACCAAAAAAAAAAAAATTTAAGTTCTTGGCTATGGCAAGGAGGTCCTCCCTTAATTTGTAAAATAATCGCTCGTAGAGGGCGCTGTAATAGCGATTTTTGTACAATTTTTGTGCCATTTTGAATATTGTACCGCCGAAAAGTGTATGAATTTATGCATAGAATTGAACCAAATTTTATGTGTTTATTTTTGGTCATGTCACGAAGGTCCTCCCTGAATTTGGAAAAATTCTGCAGGAAGGGGGCACTATAATTGCGATGTCTGTACCATTTTCATTATTGTACCATCGAAAAGTGTATGAAGTTATCCATATAATTGAACCAAATTTTTTGTGCATGTTTCTGTCTATGGCAAACAAGTCCTCCCTGAACTTGAAAAAATTCCGAAAGAAGGGGGCGCTATAATTCCGATCTCTGTACCATTTTCATTATTGTACCATCGAACAGCGTATAAAATTATGCATACAATTGAACCAAAATGTTTGTGCTTGTTTTTGGCTTTGGCCAACAGGTTCTCCTTGAATTTGGAAATATTGCGCGGTTAAGGGGCTCCGTGCTAGCGATTTTTGTATACTTTTCTTGATTTTTCGTAGTTCTATTGTGCATCGGCGGCTCATGCAGCGGCGGGAACTCGCTTCCTGCTATGCCGGCTATTCGCAAACAGCTGATAACGACAGAATAAGGAAAAATTAATAATTTTAACAAATATCATGATATAGATTAACTCGTTTTTAGTCCGTTTAATTGACTTGAGCAGAAATTTAAGATGAAAATCAAAGTTGGTATAGTATTGAACTAATAATATTGAAGTATTAACATGTGTAACTAGGTTTTGAAATATTAAGATGTATAAGATAGAAGAAAGTTTTGGGATTGGCACATCCAACTAGTTTAATTTGCATGCAGCCAGTGATGAGATTCTCGTGTTTTTGCACACCAGTATTTTGTTAGAGAAAACGATATTTCATTTAATCGGAACACTGTTGCGATTTAACAGAACAACTTTTTCTCTAAGAATATACCGGTGTGCAAAAACGCGGAAATCTCATCCCTACATGTAGCCCAATTGCGAAAGATATACCTGTTTTCTTTTAATGCAATATTATCAAGTAATGACATTGCTATAAGTAACTCTAGCATCATATTGTTGATGGCAGCAACCCAACCCAACCATAAATTTAACTTTTACCTCAAACCTTTTAACGTCACACATTTGGTTATTCCAACGTCTAATAGAATACAAAAAGTACTTTCAGTAATATTTGTTTGAAAAGCTTATCTCAATTTACAGACTTTTTATCCATTTTAAATTAATTTTCAATCACGGAGATATTTTTAAATATACCTGCAACCCAATTAAGAAAGATATATCCGTTTGCTATTAATGCAATATTATGAAGAAAAGACATTTCTATGAGTAACGCCGAGCATCATATTGTTGGTGGCAACAACCTAGCCGTACCATAAATTACGCTTTTACTACAATTTAATCTCTAAACATCATGCATCCCATTATTTCAACGCTTACAGAAAACAAAAAAAATTTCCGTAATTTTTTTGAAAAGTTTATGTCAACTTACAGATATTTTATGTTTTTTAAAGTAATTTTCAATCTTGAATTTTTTAAAATATGCCTGCAACCCAGTTACAAAAGATTAACTTAATTGCTCAAAAACATTGTAAACAATTCAGTATTTGTTTGTTTTCGTGTACTTTTACATAACAAAATTGGCAAATTTTAGTATTTGTTTGGTTTTGTGTGGGAATCTCATTCCTGCTGCTTATAACTTGGGCTCTTCTGAAATAATTTTAATTCAACTTACACTATTAGTTTTTCAGTTAAAGTTTTGTGCGTAACATTGTTATACGCTGATTAGTCATAGAACTATAGGGGAAAATTCCATAATCATGTGGAACCCGATTATGAAAGATTAGTCTTTTTAAAAATTCTGAATGGATTTCATTGGAACTTGTATTGTTTCTTAAATAAATTTACACGGGTGTTTTTAAATTATTGCATATAGTTTTACCTCGCTTTGTTATAAAATTATAGAAGAAAGTTCAATAGTCAGGTGAGTCCGATTATAAAAGTTTAGTCTTTTTAAAAAGTTTTCCTGGACAGATTTTGATGAAATTTGCACTATTAAATGGCACCCAACTTTCTGGGATAGTTTTAGTATATAACATTTTGTTGTACATGCTTTGTTATAGAATTAACTGAAATGTTCTATAATAAGGCGAAACCAATTCTGAATGATTAGCCTTTTAAAAAAGTTAGATATTTTTTGTGGAATAGTTTTAGTATATTACATATCCGTCTATCATTCTTAGATCAAATCCTACTGTAAATGATCAACTAAAAAATAAGACCCAAAACAGCCGAAATTTTGTCTTACACATTAGAAAATATAGTAGCGCAGTGATGATCGTATCGTTTTCAGCTATACGGAAAGACATTTAAGATAAAGATACATATTGCTTTAAAATGAAAGATCAAATTCACCCATATATTTCCTTTAATTAAAGATTTGTTCGTAGAATTTGTCCGCAGCGGGAGAAATGTGCTACTTAGATAAATAAGTGATCGCTGAAACGAAAATAACAAAAATATTTTTCCCTGTAGTTGTTGAGAAATCTAACAAATATACTAAGGGTTAAAAATATATTCGTGTTTCAAATTAAAAACGATTTTTATTTATGTACTATTAACGGGTTGTATATCAGGCATCTTTAACACATGTATATAAAGATTCATTGCCGATAACACTAGGGAACAATTTTTAACACAATTTCTGTTGACTTCGATTTTTTAGCTGTTTTTAAGTCAAAAAAGCGTGCTGATTTCAAAACTGCAATTAGTTTTCTTCTATCACGTCAAGTTTTTTCTTTACAGCTTATATTAATGTGACCACTCTACGCTGAATCGGGCATGAGTCATACGAAGAAAAAATCTTCAGGACTTTTAGCATCAAGATTGTACGAGAAAAATTTGCTTGAAAAGGGGGCTAAGGTATCCTAATTTCGATCAAGAGAAAGTTAATTTCTTCAATTACGTTCGAAGTTTTTATTTATAGTCATAACGTACATGGTTTAATAGAGGAGTTGGGTATTCCATCCTATACCGCAAATGAATGGCGACTGTTCATCGATTGCTCAAAGAGGAGCTTGAAGTACGTGATCCTTCACAATGGAAATTTATTTGGAGCAATTCCAATAGGCCACTCAGTTTATTTGCCCGAATAATATGAGAACATAACGAGAGCCATTGATTTATTGCAATATCACATGCACGAGTGGATCATCTTCATATGTGTTGACCTTAAAAGCGTCTGATTCCTTCTACGCCAGCAACATGGATATACCAAGTATTCCTGTTTTTTGTGTATGGGGGGACAGCAGAGATCGTGAGAAGCGTTGGTTCCAGTCGAATTGGCCTCCAAGATATGCTTTCAAAACTGGTGATCCAAACATTTTGCATCAGCCACTTGTCGTCAAAAAGAACATCATTCTTTCGCCTCTGCATTTAAAACTGGTTCAAATGAAGCAGTTCGTGAAAGCTTTGTCAACTGAAGGAGACTGTTTCAAGTATCTCATTTTGAAATTTCAAAACATTTCTTTTGAAAAGATAAAGGCAGGTGTATTTGACGGTCCACAGATTCGGCAGCTCATTAGAGATGAACATTTTATCGGAACAATTTCAGTATTCCAAAAGAATGTTTGGTTGGCATTCGAAAACACTGTCAAACACTTTCTTGGAAGTAAGCGAGTAGAAAATTACAGCGAAATTGTCCAGCAACTTTTAGAGAGCTTCAAAATTCTTGGTTGCAACATGAACATCAAACTGTATTTTCTGCATATCCATCTTGATGACTTCTCGAAAAATCTTGTTGAAGTGAGTGATGAGCAGTATGAGTGATTCCACCAAGATTTGAAGCTCATGAAAGAACACTATCAAGGAAGATGGGATGAACATATGATGAATGACTGTTGTTGGAGCATCAAACGAGATTGTCCACAAATTGACCACTCCAGGAAAAGCTAAAAGCGAAAATTTTTGCCGAAATATGTACTTTTTTGTTTTGTAAAAGGATTTTATTACTTGTATAACACAATGTAGCTTACAATAACTACATACAGCCGTTGTATGAATAAAATATTTGGTAATTTTTTCTTTAATTTTTTTTTTGTATCCACATTAAGTATGATTTTTGGGGTATCCTGTAGATTAAAAAGGTGACGTGATAGAGAAAAACTGGGGTCCTTTTTGGATTTAGATGCCAATAATTAGCCAAAAACAAGCGTCAGATCTAAGTCAACAAAATGTGTGTTCCCCAGTGTAATTTTTAAATGGAAACTCATACTTCCATTCATAAAATTCAAATCCGCAGCCCTGTTCAATCGTAATGTCAGTGATGAAATTTTGTTTAAAAAAGAAAAAGCTTACCCTGAAAAATAGTAGCTCTAACTTCTATTTAATATAAATCGTAGAAAAATCGTATTTTATATAACCGTATTCGATATAAATCGTAGAATGTTATTACTGCATTTCAGGTATTAAAACATTTATGAGAAATTCCATGTCAATTCAACGAGACCTTGTAACCCGACCCCCAGGGATTTGGATGAAACTCGGTGTATATACTAATTCTATCATGATATGATTACATCAGAAATTTTTCCTTCCTAGACATCATAGTTTGTGAGATATGGAGGGTCCAATTTTTGGATTTTTCTCAAATCGCACATTTCTGAGTTTGTATTTTTAGACTGCAGTTCCATTTTCAAAAAATTGTTTCTCTGGATCTAAAATGCGAATCATCTTAAAAATATCGCTGTAAGTACATCAAAAGACGCAGATTTAGATAAAAAAATATTTAAAAAATTAATTTTAAATATTTAGGGCCAAAAAATTAAACCAAAGTTGAAAGTTATGGTTATTTTTCCAAATTTTTGTGACTTTACGAAAAAAGCTCTACACAAAAAGGCAAATGAAATTTCCAATTTCTTTTTGTTTTAAATAAAAGTTTACACTTTGGGCTTTCTATTTATGAAATAAAAATGATGTCTTTCTCATGGCTTATGCAAAATTTTTGACTTATTTTGGGATGCTGTACCTATCAAGATATAAATATCTTTAACTTTGCTTATGGTACCTAAATAATTGCTGCACATTTTAAATATACATTTATTAATCATTTTGATTTATTTCCTAAAATGAACCCTTAAAATCAGACTGATTTATTTATTTTTATAACAGTAGAAAATTTGTATCTTATTGGTACATATCACACATTATCTGAAATTGTGTTGTTCTCAATCTTATCGCATATGTTTGTCACATAAATGTACATCTGTCATTGGATTCAGTGGTATAGCATTTCTGTAAATACTTTCACAAAGGTAGTATGTAAAGAATATGTACAATATTTAATAGAGGGGGTGTAGATATTGAAATCATAGATTTTTTTCTCATTTTACTCAGAAAAAACAAAGCAAAAACTTTACTTTGTAAATTAAAAAAAAGAAGCACTTATATTAGATAAATTCAACAAGTCATAGAAACCACAGTAATTATTTAGGTACTACAGTTTAAATTAGACATATAGTCCAGGCATTAGAGACCGAATAGGGACTCTACCTAGCAAAACTAATGGTAGTACTGGAAATCAGCTTTCTAGATGTTTTTTGGGTCGCTGAATCCGAATTTGTAACTTCCCACCAAAATGTCCCCCGGCAACCCCCCAAATTTTGGTAAAAAGCCCCCCAAAAAAGGTTTTTATTTAAAAATTCCCCTTTTTTTAGCATTTTAGGGGGAAAGTAGCTAGAAATTCAGAACGTAGACAAAATTTCCAACAAATTAGATATATGACATTATGACTTAGGATGAAGGGAAGGGGGGATTTGCCTCGGAACATGCGCCGCAGTGCTGCGTGGACTAAGTTGCGCAATTCCACTTAACCACTCACACGTTTACATTAGCCCTCCCATCTTCCCTCTGAACTTTCTCTATAAGGTTTACTTTAAGTTTTTTGGGTCGCTGAATCCGAATTTTTAACTTACCCCCCCCCCAAATTTTCCCCCTCGAACCCCCCCCCCCCAAAAAAAAAATAGTTGTTTTTAACTTAAATTTCTTATTGTTTTAGGGGGAAAGCATTACGAAATTCAGAAACTAGATATAATTTGCAACAAATAGGATATATGACATTATGACGTAGGATAAACGGGGAGAGAGGGGGCTGCCTCGGAACATTCCCCGCGCGCTTTTCTCAAAAACCAAATATTTTCAAAAAATCTTTTTTTTGGGGGGTTGCCGGGTGAAATTTTGGTGGGAAGTTACAAATTCGGATTCAGCGACCCAAAAAACATAAAGTGAGTCGAAATCCAGAACTAGTATTAATTTTGCTAGATAAAATCCCCTATTGCCTGTACTTCATAATTTAGTGCACGTAGCGCCGAAATGCATGTTCAGAGGCAGCCCTCACCCTCCCGTTCATCCTATTTAAGGGGGTTTCGGGGGGGGGAATTTTTGGGGGAAAGTTAAAAATTCGGATTCAGTGACCCAAAAATCTTAAAGTAAACTTTATACAGAAAGTTCGGAGGGGAGATGGGAGGGCGAATGTAAACGTGTGAGTGGTTAAGTGGAATTGCGCAACTTAGTTTACGCAGCACCGCGTGCTTGTACCAAGGCAGATCCCCCCTTCCCCTTCATCCTAAGTCAAAATGTCATATATCTAATTTGTTGGAAATTTTGTCTACTTTCTGAATTTCTAGATACTTTTTCTCTAAAACAATAAGAAAATTGATTTTTTTAATAAAAAGCTTTTTGGGGGGTCTTTTTATCAAAATTTGGGGGGGGGGTGCCGGGGGGAATTTTGGTGGGAAGTTACAAATTCGGATTCAGCGACCCAAAAAACATCTAGAAAGCCGATTTTCAGTACTACCATTAATTTTGCTAGGTAAAATTCCCTATTGCCTGGACTAATATTAAAGATATATTTTTTTTTTTTCTTGAATGGTGCAATTTCCCAAAACAGGGCAAAATTTTTACATAAGCTAGGAGAAAAACTTCATTTTTATTAAAATTGAAATAATGATTAATTAAATCTAATACATTAAATAAAATTGCTTATAAATAATTTAAAGATTTAGATTGTTGCATTTTTTTATGTAACAAATAAAGAATTTGTTAAATTCTATGCAAATTTTTAAAGCTAAAAAATCAGAATAAACATTGTATTTAAAAGATTGAAATTCAAAAATATAACTGAGCTAAATATAAATATAGAAATAAATGACGTACTTTTGCAGTATCACTTAGATTTATGTTGCAACATTCTTTTTTTGTGCAATTTAAAATTTATATTTATTATGAATAAGCAACATTGAGAACCTTTTAATATATATGTCAATTTTCCTATCTTACTGTAACTCCAAACATAATAACATAACAAAACATCGGTATATTAGAAGATCTTCGTGATTTAGTATCTAAAACATTAAATCGGTGGCTATCTCCCCTCCTTCCCCCCACTCCCTAGAAAAGAATTTAAATATCTTAAGGGGAAATTCTCTTCATTTTGGTAAAGGTTTATGAAAATTTGCAATTTTTATATTGCCAGAGCACTCATCACAAAAGTCAAGGACTTACTTTCTTTACATCTGGAAATATCTCTTTTACAAATGATATCACTTCCTTCTGTGTTAAACACATAAGAGTGAAATCATGTTGCATATCATAAGATAAAATGTGTATATTTCTTGCTGATAATCTAATACTGAGAGATAGAGTGCATATAACAGTTCGATCAAGAGTGCAGCTTCTTTGGTCCAATGGTAACTTTAAGCCTCATCTGGAATAAGAAAAGTAAAATTTTTGCTGAAATCTTACAAAACGATAGCTTTTTGAGGGCCAAAGTTTGCTTTAGTTTCTTTTAGGAAATTAGATTTAGCTTTCGTTATAAAAGTGTGGAATAACATATTCCAAATATTTTACTTAGCTTGTCACAAATTCAATTAAATGAATAGTGCTGCTAATACTAGATTGAATACCTAGAGTTATAATTCTCAAGTTTTTTGGAAATTACTGTTTAAAAAGAGAATACAACTCATATAGATACACATAATATCAGTTGCTTTTGTGCATAGTACATTCTTAGCAATGCTAACTACATTTTTTTCCCAGTCGTGATTCTTCAATATTCATTACAATTATAAAACTTTTCAATTAGTTCAATTGTTTCTGGACCTGTAGCTGTGGCTTTAATTTTTCTTATTTCTGGCATAGACAAGATTCTCTTTTCTCTTAGAAGTTGTCAAGACGGTCTTGCAGCATAATTAGTTACTTGAAATTCATCTATTATTTTCATTTGCAGCTAAAGGAAAAATAGATACCCCTTCTATTATGAGAAACAGCAGACTAATAATAATTTGATTAACAGATTTGAAAACACCTGCCTTAACTAAATAATTTTATCCTGCCTTTGTCAGAATTTGTTTATACAAGGCAGGTGTAAAAATATGTTTCATACTGTAGAAATGAACTAGGCTTTGTTAAATATAAGGTATTTAAACTATAAAAAACATATTTAAAATGATTAAAATTATCCAAGATACTAGGATAGAACGTTTTAAAAGAATATTAAATATAAATAAAATATTTTAATTCAAAGACACATACACACACAGAAAAAAACATATTGAAAATTTGATGGGTAAAAAGTCATTATTGCATTTTCTTTGCAAACGGGGCAAAGTTTTGCATAAGTCATGAGAAAGAGATCATTTTTATTTCGTAACTAGAAAGCCCAAAGTGTAAACTTTTATTTACAACAAAAAGAAATTGGAAATTTCATTTGCCTTTTTGTGTAGAGCCTTTTTCGTAAAATCACAAAAATTTGGAAAAATAACCGTAACTTTTAACTTTGGTTTAATTTTTTGGTCCTAAATATTTGAAATTAATTTTTTAAATATTTTTTTATTAAAATCTGCATCTTTTGATGTACATAGTGTCATATTTTTAAGATGATTCGCATTTTAGATCCAAAGAAACATTTTTTGAAAATGGAACTGCAGTCTAAAAATACAGACTCAGAAATGTGCGATTTGAGAAAAATCCAAAAATTGGACACCCTATATCTCACAACTTATGAGGTCTAGGAAGGAAATTTTTCTGATGTATTCATATCATGATATAATTAGTATATACACCGAGTTTCATCCAAATCCCTGGGGGTCGGGTTACAAACCATAAAAAATTTGGTTGAATTGACATGGAATGACCCTTATCTAAATGATATAATTAAAGATACTGTAGCAACCGGTTTTTAGAACCAGTTTGAAATTATACTGACAAAATTGGCGTCATATCTAGCAAATGATTTTTTTTATTATTATCTTTTTCCTTAATTGATTTATTGATACTGAAACGACTTCATTAAAGTATATTTTTTAATTTCAGAAACATTCAACTGAGGTACTACGTCATTTTAAAACATACTTAGTTAAAGTTTTTACATAAATATGTGAAAAATGTGCTTCTTCTTTGAATGACGTCAATTTCAAAAACAGCTAAAATATAGTAAGACAATCCGAATTTTTATTGGCTTATGAAACAAAGTACTCGAATTATCAATTTTTTTTAAATCATTGAGCAATTTTTTAGATGTGTGGCAACAGGAAAGAAACGATTGAATTACAAAATTTAAAAAGAAATATTTCTAAAATGTTAAATTATAAAAGGTGGTATAAAAAAGGGATAAATATTTGTCTGGTGATTTTTAAAGTAGACAGTGATCTTTTCCACGTTCTAAAACGTATGTATATGAAGTTTCGTGCAAATCGGCCAAAAATTGAAGATTTGTATAAAGGACATGCATACAGAGAACGGCTTTTATATATACAAGTTGGAACCCGTCGAAATTCGACGAATTAAAATGTTTATAATGAAACTGTTAGATCGAATTTATAATGAACCTACAAAAATAATTACAATAAAAAATTCATCTTGCATTGGTTGTCTAACTCATAAAACAAATAATGTTTTTAACCTAAAGTTACCAAAATATTATTTCCACAAACTTCAACTGCTTAAATTATTGAAAAATTAAACTGTATTAGAATACGTAATCAAGATGAGTAATTATGTTAAAGTTATCGATTGAGGCTCTTATGTTTGTTTTACGGGATGAAAAATCAGTAAAAAGGATTTCGCTTTGCCACATCATAAAATTTTCTCCAATAAAATCTAAACTGTACGTTATTTTCACATTCTCGAAATTTACATACGCACCACTCAAATTCACAATTTAAAAGTATTTTAACGCTCAATACATTATTAATAAATGTATTTCCAAACTTAAAGTCATGTTTGTCCGATACAACTTTTCATGTGAACATTCGCACAAACTTTAAGTTCTAACCTCAGTACCCGCGAAAATTTTCCATTCAGAAATTTGCCTTTAGTTGCCATAGTTTTATCAAAGAAAATGACGTTTTGTTTAAATATGACATCATTTTTAGTCACGGAATCATTTTGCCTATAGCGTCTCAAACTCAGTATCAGAGTAATGTAAAAATATTGAAATATCTTCTTCAATCTTTTGATTTATGAAGAAGAAAGCGTGTTTTTTTTTTTTTTTTTTTTTTTTTCTTGACGTCATTTTCTGTTCAAAAATTAGAAAAAAGTTACTTTTATTTGTAATGTGAAAATGGCATCAATAAGGATATAATCAATAAAAATAAATAAACCATGACTATTTTCCCTTTACTTTTAATAGAAATGGAGTACTTCAGTTGCCACAATTACAAAATTGGTACTAAAAACTATAAAAAAATTAATATCTCAAAAATAAATTGAGATACAGCTTTCAAACAAATCGCATTTAAAAGAGCATTTTTTTCCTTATACGACGGTATAAAAATTTAAAATGTGCGATGTTTAGAAATTTAAAAATTTGCAGTAGAGGAAATTGCAAAGTGTTGCCATTCGCAAAATGACGTATGCGTTACGCACAGATATGTTTGTCCTTTATAATATAGATAGATTGTAAATATACTCCTGTTTGTAAAAAAATCAACACCATGAAGGAATGACGCGATTGAACTGAAATTTTCAGCAAATATAAAATATTATGTGTTATTCAAATAATTATAAATTCAGAGTCACCATGCATGCTTCGGCTGAGTAGCGCTCTCTGGACTGCTGCTGAAAGAATACAAATAGAGGGCTGTAGCGGGACGTTGAAAATAGTTTATGCTTATTTGCTATAAACGTTAGGTGAGATGTGACTATGTCTCTTCAATGAAAGGGGGCGACAGTTCAACAACTGATGAAATTTGAACGGGATGAATCATTAGTCTTCTTGAAGGAGGATTTTTCTATGGTGCAATAGCAGCTCGTGTGCAGCATGACAGCAGCACAGTGATGCGAGTTTAGAAGCAATGGGCCGACGAGAATCAGACAACTAGGAAATCTGGGAGTGGACCCCGAAAGGTGACGTCAACGCGCGATGATAGACATCTGGTCCGCATAGCGCTGACGGACCGTACAGTTACATCTAGATAGTTGGCTGCACATTGGTCAACGGCTACAGATGTATCACTGTCTGCTTCGTCAATTCATCTACCTCTGCTGCACCATGGACTGCGTGCAAAGAACTCCTTTGTACAGGATCTGCCTCAAGCAAAACCATCCAAGCCCACGGCTAAAATGAGCTCGTGAACATAAAGGCTGGCGTGCAGATTGGAACCAATTTTTTTTTACGAATCCTGCTTTGATTTGTGGTACCATGATGGCCGCATTCGTATTAGACATTATTCAAGTGAACACTATCATCCAGAATCCCTTATCGAACGTCATAGGGGACAAAAACGCGGAGTTATGGTCTGGTGTGTGACACTGCATATCATGGACGATCTCAGATACATCATTGAAGTGCTGAAACCCAAAGTCGTTCCTTTCCTTCAAGCTTAATCTGTCAACAGATTATTGACCGCCAGCATATTGCAAAGAATATTCAAGACTTCTTGTCAGCAAAACACATTATAACTTCTTCCGTGGCCTGCGTATTCGCTGGATATGTCACCTGTTGAACTTGTGTGATATTTCATTGATCGGCGTCTCGCTCGTGATCCTCGTCCTACAGATTTCATACGTGAAATTTGGGTAACCATACAAACAATATGGAATGCTCTTCCCCAGGTAGACATTCAAAATCTGCTTGACTCCATTCCACGTCCTATAGCAGCACTTAATACAGCGCGTGGTGGCTACACCAAATACTGATTTCGGACACATAATATTGTTTTTAAGATTCCCTACTTAAAAAGTAAAAACGGAACCATTATAAGATCATTCCTGTGTATGTCTGTCCGTCTGCCACAGCCATTTTAGTCGTAAACTATGGAATGAGGAAAGTACAAATTGGGGGAAGTAATAAAGACTATTAACCCACATATTTGCAGATTATTAAACATTTACAAATATTTTTAGAAAAAATGTAGAGGGGCTAATTAAGTACTTAAAAAAGAAATCATTTCTTTATATACCGTGTGGGGTATCGAGTGAAAGCTTTCGTAACGCTGAACTCAAAAATACATTTCATTTAATTTTAGGTATTATTTTTTCAAAGATGTCGTCGAAAATGTAGTGCAAAAATATGTCTCCCCCACCATCTATTTCCGAATCTACTGAAACTAAAATTATGAAAAAGTTAGAGGTAGTAGACGTTAATTTAAACCTTGCAGGAAAATCATAGCGATTACCGTATGTCAGATAGATTTTGAGAAAAGCGAGTTTTTACGTTACACACAAATTACGATTTGCGGGCATTCAGCAAAGGTGTTGAGGAGCGCTGGAGGTACCTATCGTAGCAGAAGTATTAAAGCATCATTGATAAGGATTTTAGAAAAAAATTGTCGGTAATTAGCCGAGATATTAACCTTTAAAGACACGAACGGTTTGGACATACATAATGACAGGGGCGACGTACTGTATGTATTATCGGCTTTTAAAGCCTAGATAACAACTTTTAATGATGCATTTGTGTAATACAATGTCCAGTAGCAGTATAAAATCAATAATTGTAAAATTGTTATAAACAGACTAATTTAATTAGAATTAATAACATAAATACTACGGGATTCGTGACTAATTTACAATGAGTAGATCTCTCAATACACCTCCTTGTCTTTAAAAGTTAATTAAACACCTATCTGGAAAACCGCGGCACGGAGGAAGGTGGCGTTGCTACTTTGCGGCCTCCTTTCGAAGCACACTTAGCAAAATACAAGTTTAAACTTCGAACAAGAGTTTTGTTTTAGCTACACTGTAAAAAGAAAAGATCATTACGACGCTGAATTTGGTTTTATGAAATGCCATAGTTTTTTACAAAGTCTTATTTTTCTTTTAGTAACGATTGTTTTTAATAATACAGTTAATACATCATATAGTTATTGTACGGAACCCTCTGAGCATGAGTAATACTCGTACATGACTGTTTATTTTTGCTTTCAAATTGTAATAATTTGTTAGTACCAATACCAGTCGTTTGTGTATTAACTTCAATTTAATTCTGATAATTCCTTCATGGTGTTGCGAATTTTGCAAACACGAGTTTATTAATTCAATTTAAATGTGTTTGAAAATATTTTTATTTGGGCTTTTTATACATGATTCTCAAAATTTAATGCGTTTAGCACATAATAATTTAAAAGTTTCTTTCTTTATTAATGTTGGCGTGTAAATATATTTTTCAATTGAAAAATGTTTCGATTTTTTTTTTTTATTTATTTAGGCTTTTTTTAAATCTCACAATAGTGGGAAAAGGCAGCTATTTCAAACTCTGAATTAAATCTTTATTCAAATAATGAAATTTTGAATAAAAATTTAAAAAAAAATTCTACAAAAATAGAGAGAAATTTAAATTTGATTGGGCACTGCGCACCACAATCGAGTCTCTTATAAATCTAAATTAAATCATGCCTGCATAGTTTTTGATTCTATAAAACTTATCCAAGATGAAACTATCTTGACCGATTCCCACGTTAAATAGAGATTTAAAAAATTATTCGATTTAAATTGTTCTTCTTTAACGTATTTATCATACATTTTTCTGTAAAACTACTAGTTTTCTGCTATTCATATGCAATAGTAATTATATCCAGGATAAGACGAAAAAAAGTGAAAAGGTCGCAATAAACTCAATCACTGCAGTGGCAGCAGCATTAGTTACTTTTTTTAACAGAAAAATTACTTCTATGCTATAATTTTCTCTAAATCAGAGGTCCCCAAACTGTGCTCCGCGGAGACCTAGAGGCTCCACATGAACTTTCGAGGGGCTACGCCGCGCTCTTGTAAAATGAAGAAAATTTTAACGAAACCAACACATTTATAAGAATTTTTTTCTCCTAGAAATGTGTACAGATTCTTTTGTTAAAAAAACACTTACATAATGAGAAACATCTTCTACCTGCTGCGCTCTTTTAATAAACTATATTTTATTTTCTTTAAAATAATTCCGGTGCAAATATTAATTTCTACTAGCACTTTATTTTTACGTTATCAGATCGAAAATGCAATGAATGGAGAAAAAAATGTAGATTTAATGTAAGAAAGAGGGAAATTATGTTCTGAAGGAAAATTAGGAATTGAATTTTTCAACTCCTCTCAGTGTGACTTAAGGTGAAGAGTTATCCAATAAGTCAACGTTTCATGTTCAAGCTACGTCATCATTTCGAAAGAAATTATTCTGATTTGAAAGATAAACCACCTGATTTTTTTTCAATATGAAGGCAAAGTAATGTATGAATGCCTCAAATGAAACTACACTGTAACAAAAAATTCCGTTAAAAAACGGAAATAGTACTGGCAATCCAGACGCCAGTACTATTTCCGTTTTTTTATGGAAATTTTTTTTCCGTAAATTCCAGAAAATCTTCCGTTTTTTTCACAAAATTTTTCCGTTTTTTTTTTTTTTTTTTTTTTTTTTTTTTTTTTTTTTTTTTTTTTTTTTTTTTTTTTGTTTCAAAGGCCAAAAAAAAAAAAAATATTGTACAACTTTTCGAGAAACTTACACCTTTATGAATTTCAACGGACACGTTTATCAAGGTAGCGTACCTCTAATTTATTCAAATAACAGTAATGAAACAACACTTACCTAGGGTGGAATCGAACTGGGGAACCGGAGTGTACCAGATTAGCGCCCTTATTCACCATGCTATGGGGACTCGAGTTACGTTTCCAAATGTCGTTACTTATTTCAAATGCTTTTTATGAAGTAAAGGCACGGTGTTAAGCAAGGAACGTATTTTCGTTGGAGATATTTTTCAATTGAGTGTACAATTCTGAATATTTCCATAATTTTGAAAATTTAGCTTTTTAATTTCATGCTTTATAAAAAGAAAAAAATTAGTCTTTAAAATATTACGTGCATGAAAGAATGTATTATAAGTAATAATTGCTTCTTTTTTGCAAGATTTTAAAAATGTTATTGTACTATTATTTTTATTTATTTATTTGTATATACATCTATAATTTCGTTATTATGTTTCAGATATGTTTTAAGTTTTATGTGCGAATCCGTTAAAGTGAATAGATTAAAAAATATTAAAATTAAAAATAGAGTTTTTCAATTTTTTTATTAAATAATAATAAGTATTATTTTAAAATCATTATGAAAAATAAACTGTAACATTTCCTTCTCAACTATCTGAAACTTAAAAATAATTAATAAAATTCATTTAAATATCAGATTATTTTTTTTTAAATATTGTAAAAAAAATTTTTAAACAATTTTAAAACATTTTATTTAAAAAGAAAGAAAAATACTACAGTGTTAGTTTTAAAAATAAAATGTCAGCTAATTGACAGCCAAATATTGGCATTTTTGAAATTTGAAATTGGGGAGGAGGGGGCGGGGCATAAGTCAACGCTAAAGACATAAAATTAGAGATAATTAATAGCTAAATATTGATATTTTTGAAACTGTGATATTCTAAAAGGGGGTGGTGTTAACTTAGCGCTCCCTATTTGTAATTAAAATATCTTGATACATAAACATTACCTTTACCAGACAAATAAGATATATTAATTTATTTCTAATTGAATGAGATTGCTCTTTTATTTTTAACTTAATTAGTATTACAATTTAAAAAGAATTATTATTGTAAGAATACGAGTATTTAATGCCCCCCCCCCAAAAAAAAGTATTACATGCATATAAAATAGGAACAATTATGACTCCTTTTCAAAATTGCATGCATTTAAAAAATAAAATTTCTATTATAATTTTAGAAATTAATTGTTTTTTTTTTTTCAAAATAAAATAAAATTGTATCATTTTTAATTACTATATTAAACGAATAACAGATGAAAACAGTTATTTAATATTTAATAAGTTACTTGATATGTTTAACTTTTTATTTGATACAAATTAAAAAAACAACTGAATAAATTAAATTGGAATTTATACGGCATTCTACGTGGCATTAAATTCGAAAGATAAAATAAATTATATTAAATTTTAACTGATATATAAAAATATAATAATTCATATTTACTTAAAATAAAGAAAAAAAGGGGAAAAAAAGAAAGGAAAAGAAAAGAGAAATAGTGACTAACCAAGTCTTAAACGTAAACACATGTTCACACTACAACAATTCATTATTCCGCATTCCAACTAAACGCAGTGCCACTCTATACAACACAGACGTCAATTACGGAAATTGTAGTGTTTTGAAAGAATGATGAAATATTTTTGTAAAATTTACGGAAAACCTTCTTCATTTTGATCCGAGAACGGAAAAATTATCCAATTACGGAAATTGTACTGTTTTCAAATGAAGATGAAAGTATTCCGTAAAATTTAACGGAAAATATACCGGATTTTTAAGGATTTTTTTACAGTGTATTACAACATTTGTTAAAACAAGTATTAAATGTCCTGGACATAGGCACAGACTTCACTTCGGTGAAATAAGCAATAAGGTATGCTTAGTTACACTAATTTAATTTTTCTCTTTTGTCCTGTTTAATCACTATGATTAATCAGGACAAAAATAATGTTCTAAAATTAATGACGGAAATTTTCATGGTTTGACCCGTTCTTCCCATTACGTCGGCGCTTACCTGATAGTTTAACATGTCACTTGAGTTCGTGAAGATCATGTAATTGCAGGGACTGCTCAAACTGAAGCAGTTAAGAGTCCTAATTTAATTTCTTGCAACGGGTACCCGGGACTAGACTTGACTTCTCCATTGCTACGGTGTTTGAGAACGTTAACTGGGTTAAAATTAAGTGTCGCACTAAGTCTAGTCTGAAAGATGTTTCACGAAGCTATCAGGATCATATTGTTTGTATATCACTGCACCAACACACCAGCACACTAAGGGACAAAACATTTTTAGATTTATACATAGAGAAACACATATGAACAATACATGAATACAATGAGAGTGTGAAAGCAATGACGGGTCACAAATTTTGGAACCATTGCAATAACTAAAAAGATGGCAAAGCACTGTAGAACCATCCATTGTGCTCTTTATAGATACACGCAATTCACGAAAAAACGTTTCTGAACTTATGAAAAGATTGAATGTTGCCATTAAAGTAACTAGGGGATCGTACCCGGTCTTCCCGGGTTAAAGAATATAGGCGAAAACATTTTTTTTTTAATTGAAAACTAATAATTTTTTTATATGCAATACATTTTTTAGAATGCCCACTTACATTAAAAAAGCATTTTTCGTATGGAAAATACGAATTATACAATCAAATAAATTTTGAAGTTTATCAAAAGCGATATTTTCTTATTAGCCGCATGCTAAGAGTTATTTGCCAAGATTTTGCTACTTATGGCATCCTTTTATATTCTGGTAATTTCAGAGCTTATACATGTCTTATAAATTTGTGTTTTATTTATGTTATTTTATTTATTTATTCATAGGGAATTTTTTTTTAATGGATATTAGCCGTAAGAAAATGATGAACTCTTTATTTAGTTTTAAGGGCAATCGGATTAATCTTTCGTAATCGAGCTCCGCGCGATATAGATAAATTAAAAAACATTTCATGCTTTAAAATTGTTTTTAAAAACATAGACAATCAGTAAACTGAGATGAACTTTGCAAACAAATTCCATTTGGAAAAAAAAATCCTATTTGGTGATCTAAAAATTTAAATTGTACGATTACAAATATGTTAGATTTGTGTTTTCTCAATATTATTCTTTTATTTGTTTATAATAGAAGAATTAATTTCATTAATTTGTCTTTCACAAATATGTTAGATTGGTGGTTCTTTTAATATTATTCTTTTATTTTTGTTTATAAAGGAAGTATTAATTTCGTTATGCAAAAATAGTCAGAAACAAATGCAGAAAGATGTTTGTTGCTTTATGTACAAAATGTTTATTATTATTATGTATTGAAGCCGGCACGTGATAACATAAACTTAGAACAAATCATGCTTAAAAATTATTTTAGAAAATATAATACATCAGTCAATGAATGCAGTTTTTAAACAAATTGCATTTGAAAGTAATTTTTTTTTTCCCTGTGTGACGAAAATTGAAAATGTACGATGGTCAGAAGATTAAAAAATTGCAGTAGCGAAAATTTCAAGACCAAAATTTGATCGTAAAGTGTTGCCATTCGCAAAATGACGTCAGCGTTACGCACAGATACGTTTGTTCTTTATAATATAGATACTTAATCAGTAAAATAAAATAAAGATAAGTTATTAGGATGTGCTTATCAACTGAGGCTCTTATGCTTGGATTTCCGGAATGAAAACAGCAATTTTCACCTTCTCAAAATTTGCATACGCACTTCTCATATCCATATTCATCATTTTTAAAAAATTTATATTTTGTTTGATCATTTAAAAATTATTTTTACTCAAAACTTGAAGTCATGATTGTCAGCAACATCTTTTATGTGAACAGACGCACTCTTTACTTGAGATTCTAATCTCAATTCCGGAGAGAAAAAAAATCCATAATTTATGTTTTTTACACGCATTTGTGTTAAAATGTTTAGTTTTATCTCAGAAAGTGATCGCTTTCTTTTAAATATGACTTCATTTTCATTTAAATAAGCGTTTCGCCTAGTGTCTGAAACTTAGTATCAGTACACATGCAGAAGGAAAAACAATATAGAAAATTTATGAGGAAAAATGCGTGTTTTCAAAAGCAGTATGTCATTTTTCGTTATTATGTCCCTAATATATTACTCTGCTCCTAATGGGATTTTGCGCCACTAAACCCTATAGACCAATTTTTATCAACAATTTTGAATTTTTATGAGAAAATAATATGAATAAAGTTAAAAATACCTCATTATTTCTCTCTTGTTTGCAATAATGAAAGCTATCTAATTTTTATCATTTTGAAGAAATTTCATAAAATGCTTTTAAAATTAAAATATAAAAGTGCGGATATAAAAAAAAACAGACAGTGCGGTCACATATGCAAAGGAAGAGCTTTCAGTTTAAAGAAAATATTAGTAAAATTGGTTCAGCAGAAAGATTAGGGCAGATGACTAAAAAACACACTCGTGTTTTAAATATATGGATTATATAAAATTGGGAGAAATTAAATTAAGCAAAGTATGTTATTTTGATAAAATTATATTAGAATTCCCTAAAGAATAGATAGCATTAAAATTAATTATTCTAGAGAATTTTCAACAAAAACTTCAGGAACACGATATTATTTTAAACCACGAATTATTTGTTTGCTTGTCTAACTCGGCGAAGCAAATCCATCCAGGCGAGAGTCATCAATTTCTGTAATATAAATCGCTATTATTTGTATGATACCTCTCTTTTATAAAGACACTCTAAATTTTTGTAAAACTTTGCGTTTTATCAGTGTATGATTTCGATTACATTATTTTTAAAAGTGAAGCAATTTCACCTGCGAAGAATTTCAAAGTAGCTGCACTGTGAAAATGACGCACTTCTACAAAACATAATTCAGGTTTAAGAATTAAAATACACGCACGCTTTTTTTTATATATATAAAATGACGTCATTTGCCTCCGCTAAAGCAATACATTTTTACAATCCAGTCTCAAACTTATGACATCATTATCAAGGAATAACAGACAATATTCTTGACATAGCACATATTTTATTTTCAACTTTTTTTTCAGGTTTTATGAGAAAATGGCAACAAAAAGATACAGTATCTCCTATTTTTGACTATTTTCCGTTTACTTTCAATGACTTTCAATAGAAATGAGGTACTTTTGTTGCCACAATAAGAAAAATGGTACTAAAAACTACAAAAAAAATTAATATCTCAAAAATAAATTGAGACACAGCTTTCAAACAAAATGCATTTAAAAGAGCATTTTTTTCCTTATACGACGGTGTAAAAATTTAAACTGTGCGATGTTTAGAAGTTTAAAAATTTGCAGTAGAGAGAATTGCAAAACCAAAATTTTATTTCAAATTTCAAAGTGTTGCCATTCGCAAAATGACGTATGCGTTACGCACAGATATGTTTGTCCTTTATAATATAGATAAACTATATAAAATCACAAACTTTTTAAATTTATGTGTGAAGTTATTGGAAGCCAGTATCCGCATCTTCTACTGAATACCGAAGTAAGATGGTCATGGCGAGGAAGAGCGTTTACATGAGTGTTGCATCTGCAGATGTGATATTAGAAGAGCCATAAGTCTAAGCTCTGTGTTAAAACTTAAGGTTGTGAGTACTGATTGCATATTTGGCCGATATGTTTAGCAAAAGGAAACAAATGTATCTATTACTGCAATGAGAATCTGCCATAATATCAGATACGTTTACCAAACGTGTCTTCCTTTAATATGAAACATGTATAGGTCGGATCCTGAGGAAAACGATGATATCGATTACGTCCTTCTTGTTAAAAAAAATTGCAAACGACACCAGATTAAAAACTAGTATGTTGTGGCCATCACAAAACTTTCTTCTATATAAATCACGTCAATTAAATCATTTAAATAGTAAAAGAAATTACATCAATTTAGAACCAATTCGTATCAAAGTATACCTGAATTTGAAGTTTGATGAAAATTCGTGCATTAGTTATTGAGATAGAGCTGTAGGGGAAATTCTGAAAAATGCAGCATAGCAGCACCACCTGTTGAGCGATTTGCACCAAAACACAAACAGCACTAATTCATATTAAGGTATACCGTAATCTGAAGTTTGATGAAAATCGGTGCATTAGTTCTGAAGCTAGAGCTATTGTGAAAATCACAAAAATTGCAGCATAGCAGCGCCACCTGTTGAGCGATTTACTCCACAAGAGGCAAAACGTCAATTCATGTCAAGCACTAACTGAATTTGAAGTTTGATGAAAATCCGTGCATTATTTCTTGAGATTGAGCTATTACGAAAATCGTGTAAATGCTGCAAAATGCAGCATAGCAGCGCCATCTATTGGGCAATTTGCATCAAAACGTTACCAGCACTAATTCATATCAAGGATTAGCAAAATCTGAAGTTTTATAAAAATCCGTTCATTAGTTCTTGAGATAGAGCTTTTGCGGAAATCCTGCAAAATGCTACATAGCAGCGCCACCTGCAGGGAGATTTACACCAAAAACTAATCAGCACCAATCTATATCAGGGACTACTTGAATATTAATTTTCATTAAATTCCGTGCATTAGTTCTTGAGATTGAGCGCCCACAATATTTGTGTCACATACAGACAGACGGGCGGGCAGACAGACAGACAGACAGACTCACAGACAGACATTTTGTAAAAACATGTTTTTTGGAATCTCTGACCCATAAAACGTGTAAATCCGTCGAAAACTGGAATTCGAAAATTTTCATGAAACCAATACTTTCTTCTTGTGAAGATAGAAGAAAGTAATAAATAAATAAATATTCTGTGCATATCCTACAGCTTTAAAAAAACTCGCTTAAAAAACATTTTTCAACAGCTGAGTAGAAAAAGCTTTGGACAGCTTTAAATTTGTACTGAATGTGTTCATCGTTATCAAAAACCAGCCACCTTAAACTCAATTAAACAGGAGTCCTTATGGATTTTGAAATTTTATAGCAAATTAACATTGTATATGCTAACAAGCGGTTATTTGGAAGTGTCGATGGAAAATATCTCAGTGAAACAGACATTTTTCATAAAATGAATAAAATATAAATTAAATAAAAGAGTTAAATAGTTTAAAATAAAAATTCTTGGCTGAAATATTTTTATAAAATTTAAGTAGAATTCCTAGTATATGTATTTAATATTAAAAAGCTTACTTTAAAATCAAAACTTATCAGAATTTTTATTTTATTTGTCAGATGAATTTAAAACTTTGTCTAAAAAAGCAAAATTAGTTTTGCTGCCTTTCACAATGACATTTGCCTGTGAAACAGAGACTAACGCAGCCAACAAAACGAAATACAGTAAGCATCTCTGTAGGGCGGACTCAGTATAAGACGGAAATCTGTCTAACTCGGAAAGATTTTCAAGTCCCTGCTAATCCATAGGCATAGAATTATAAAGAATATTTAGTCACAGTCGTAAAATTTGTCTAAGGCGGAATATTGTCAACTGCGGAAAATTTTCTTGGTCCCGATCGATTAGACAGAGTTTACTGTACTGAAATATTTTAAATGCAGAAGCAAACATTCGGATGCAATTACTATAAACTGGACACGAATTCAGACATTTGTGCAAAAGAATCCAACCACATTAAACGTTTATGCGTTTTTGGTCGCCACTCTAATAAGGTAAAATTTATTGTAATGCAGATATTATGACTTCTTGAGTTTTGGACGTTTTGTAAGTATGTAAACTTTTGACAATTCTATTTTTGTCTATGATAATTGAAAATAAATCAGTATTATGGTAAAAGTTTAAAATATAATTTTATTTCAGGAATAATGTACAATTGTTTAAATTACTTTTCATTGCATCTTCCTGTGCTCGATAGCAATGTACCTAAAACATTACATTGCATCATACAGCACGGTAGGTTTCAGGGGCTCCGTCATAAAATTTCATTCTAAAAAAGACTCCGCGAATCAAAAAGTATGGGAACTACTGCTCTAAATCAATAATAATATTTAATATTTAAGACTGGACTTTAAATGGTGTGATAATATTTAAGGCAGGACTTCACACTGTGTGATAATAATAATATTTAGGTATGTCTTTAAATATTCATTTTAGTTCGCATCATGACTAAAATAATTTTCTTTATAGTGAATAAACAGATCTTATTTGAAAATTTAAACTTGTGAATTATTCTCATTTCAGAGGCACACAAATTTCGTATGTTTCAACTTGTAAATAATGATAGGAACAAGTTTTTAATTATCGCTGTCTGCGCGATGTTTTCATCAAATGTTACAGAGTAAGTTTCATTCAACATCAAAAAGAGAGGCACAAATTATATTGTGCTTCATCAGGCGCAAATTTTTAATCATCGCTCTCTGGGTGATGTTTTCATCAAATGTTAGAGAGTAAGTTTTATTCAACATCAGAAAGACAGGCACAAATTATATTATGTTTCATCAGGCGCAAATTTTTAATTATCGCAATCTGGGCGATGTTTTCATCAAATGTTACAGAGTAAGTTTCATTCAACATCAAAAAGAGGGGAGAAAATTATATTTACCTACACCAGTAATCTAATCGGTACTTCCGGGTTACAAAACCTATCATCCTGTGTACAGAACACAGAGGAAGATAATTTTTAAATGAAAACTGTAATAGATATAGTGACATTGTTTACTATGTTTATTGTTTTTAAATTATGTGAAAATATTTTCTATCGTTGAATGATTTTGAAAATGTTGCCGTTTGTGCAACGAAACGATCGTCAATCTTAATAAAGATTTTCTATCACTTTTTATAGCATTTTTTAACTTTATCTGTTTATAAGTGATTATTATACATGTGTTTATTGTAATAGATATTTTAAATTTAATATATTTCTCCTGGACTGACCATTATCACCAACAAAAAGCATTTTTAAGTGAACTAATTGGATGTACCAATCCCAAAACTTTCAAAATGTTGTTACAAATGTCAATATTTCATTTTTATTAGTTCCATACTATACCAACTTTGGCTTTCATCTTAAATTTCTGCGTCAGTCAATTAATCGGAGTAAAACGAGTTAATCTCGATCATGATATTTATTAAAAGCAATAGTTTTTCGTTATTCCGTTGTATATCAGCTGTTAGCGAATAGTCGGCTTATCAGGATGGGAAAGTTCCCGTCGATTCACGAGCCACCGGTGTGCAATAAAACTACGAAAAATCAAGAAAATTAGACAAAAATCGTGTGACCAATCGTGTGAATTAGACCAAAAGTGCCTTTTGGCGGAATATTTCCAAATTCAGGGAGGACCTTCTTGACATGGTCAAAAACATACACAAAAAATTTGGTTCAATTCTATGCATAACTTCATACACTTTTCGATGGTGCAGTATTCAAAATGCACAAAAATTGCTATTACGGCGCCCCCTACCAGCGGATTTTTTCCAAATTCAGGGAGGACCTTAAATATACACAAAAAATTTGATTCAATTCTATGCATAACTTCATACACTTTTCGATGGTACAATATTCAAAATGCACAAAAATCGCTGCTCCCTACAGGCGGATTTTTTCCAAATTCAAGGAGGACCTTTTTGCCATAGTGACTTTCTTCTATTGAAAATAGAAGAAAGTAAAAGTATGAACTGCGTAGTCAAATAAGGTTTTGAAATTTGTTAAAAACAACACTTTCTTATTACTGAATAGTGGAACTTAATAGGCGAAGAAATCGCAAAAATTTAACAATATACAGCAATCTTTTTCATTCTGAATATTTAAGTGTTTATCCGCCTTGTTCGATTACATATCTGTTAAATTTGTGTTTTCTGTTATTTATTTATTTATTGATGAAGTTCTAATTTCCTTAAAAAATATTATCCGGAAACAAATGCTCAATTATTTATATTGTTTTAAATGCAATAAGTTAATCTGCCGTAATCGTGCTGCACGCGATTGAGATAGTTTTTTTTTTTTTTTTTTTTTTTTTTTTTTTTTTTTTTTAATCATGCTTGAACATTGTTTTTCAAAACATTAAAATCAGTAAATTGAGACATAGTTTTCAAACTGCATTCGCAAAAAAAAATCTCTCTATTCCATAATGAAAATTTTCAATTGTGCACTGTTAAAAAAATTTCTGTGAAATTACAGGGAATCTACAGGTAATCCATTATCTTAAGTCTTATGTAAAATTACAGAGATTGGAAAAACAGAGATTTTGTTAAATAACAGAGAAGTTATTTGGTAAATTTACAGTAAATTAACATCGTTAAAAATACACAAGACTCCGTAAATTATCATCGTTAAAAATATACAAGTCTCTGTAAATCAATTTATTTTTAGTGAAAATAATTTAACATAGTTTTTGAAATGAGAGATTTTTAGAACTTCGAAGTATCCGAATTTTTCGAGTATATTTGAACTGGTGTACCATTTAATTTTTTACGCAATTTGCTTCTAGCCGGCGTGGGGTTTAAACCCGAGACCTCTGGGAAAGTGAAAAACACCTTACTGAGTGCGCTAAAGGAGCTGTTGCTGTTGTGTACAAAGGATGTCTTTTATAATTAAGCGGGAAAAAATCTATTGTATTTGTGCTTTTCAAAGATTTCGCTTCAAATAATATTCGTTAGAAAATTTCTTAAACGGTTTATTTTAATTCCGTTTGGACCGATACATAATACCTATTATTTTTTTTTAATCAAATTTAATTTTTTAATCCTTTATTTACGGAATTATTTATCAAGAAATTGTTTCTTCTCCATAATTATCTTCTTTAACCCTTTATGTACTGAATTATGAATTCGGGAAAATTTTATCTTCTAAAGCATTTTTCGTGAATTGTTTAAACTACATTAGAAGATTTACACAATCATTTAGTAAATTTTAGAAAGATTTTAGAAGGATTTAGAAGGATTCATTAAATTTGAATTTATAAGGATTTTGTGCAATATTTATAACCCCACTCAATTTTTTTATTTTAAATATTTTTCTTGGTATTTTTTAGAATTCGAAAATATACAAATATAATATCCTTATAATAGAAATATAGAAATATTTCCGAATTGAAAAATATTCCCTCCCCCCCTCCAACCCCAAGAAAGCTCAAAAGATGCAAAGGCAAAAGAAATCATCCTTTTAAAAATATTTTTCTTTTGTGTAACCAATAATGCTTTCGGAACAAGATAAAATAATGTATCTATAACTCATTCTAAACTGTATTCTAACTAATCAATGTATTAAATGAATTTTATAACAAGTTATTTTAATGGTACTTATATGTACCGTCAATAGATAAAGGGTTAATATCTGAAGATATACTGGAATTTTGGAATAATAATGTGAAATTTAGGTATATATATATTTTTTTTTAACTGGTTAAATATATCGGTAGTTATAACTTTTTTTGTAAAATATTTACAAAAATAATCAGATTAATTAACCAAAAATACTTTTATGATTATATCTCAATTCTTATAAAAGCAATGTTTTAAAATGTATTATGATCTTCTCTGTAAATGGAAAGGCTTTTGCAGTTGAAAATGTTTCATGTAACTTTTTTTTAAAGAAAAATTATAACTAGGAAAATGATTAAGAAAATTACCCCTTTTGAAAATATTTAGCTTCGACTATTTTTCTACTCTATCTAAATTTGATTGAAAGACATTGAAATCCCTACAGGGAATTAGATACAAGATAAGGGAAATGTCTGTAAAACGATGACCGAGAAACTCAGTGGAATGCATTTAACCGAGAACTAGTGTAAATTTAGAAAGAGTCTTCACCGAGGAACTCAATCGAATGCATTTAACAGAGAACTAGTGTAAATTTACAGAGAGTCTTGACCAAGAAATTCAATTGAATGCATTTAACCGAGAACTAGTATAAATTTACAGAGAGTCTCTCTTTTTTCTCTGTTTTTACAGAAATTTTTGTTGTTTGTTTGTGTGAATTGTGCAAAAAATTGTGCGATGTTTAGAATTTGATAAATTTCCAATAAAAATATAAAATATTTCTCGGGTCATTTGCACCGCTCGTCACAGATTACGTCAGCGTTACTGGCGGGCACATTTTTGCTTTGTAATATAGAATATATTTTGACTGGGAACTATATAAAACAGTTTTCAGAAATAATAAATTCAGGGTGGATAATGGTTTGCGAGAGTGTAAAACGTCTATTCCTATCTTAACATCAAAGGGAAACAGGATGGATTGTGGTTAGTACTTGAGCAGAAGGCAGATACCAATACCCACACATATGCATGAAAAATCCACTCGCATGAGAGAGTTAACGAACACGGAGATTGCCTCTTCCGATAATGATAAAAAATTTGAGAAACTTTAAGGCGCAATTAAAAAAATGGCATGAAACGAATAAGTTGGTAGCTTCATCTAAGCTTTAATTTTAGAGATATACAACTCCAATTATTAGAGCTGCACGAGAAAGTACTAAAAATAAGTGAACCCGATTATGAAATATTACCTTTCATTTAAAGTGCTGCCGGACAGATTTTAATGGGAGATCTCCAGTTAGATAGGAAATATATCAGGGATTTTTTCAATATTTAACATATTATTCTACATTCTTCAGTTATGTAGCTATGAGAGAATGTTCTCAGTGGTTTAGTCGTAAAAAGCCAACGGATAAACGCTATATGCTGAAGGTATATACTAAAAACTGAGAATGCCTGCTATACACTGTAAAAAAAAACGGACTAAAATACGGAAATACTCCTGGGAATCTAGACGCCAGTACTATTTCCGTATTTTTTCCCGGTAAATTACAGAAAATTTCCCGTTAAATTCCAAAAAAAAATGGAAATTTTTCTACAATTTACCGGGAAAAAGTTCCGTTAAAATACGGAAATAGTACTGGCTTTTTTTTTTTTTTTTTTTTTTTTTTTTTTTTTTACAGTGTAGCTCTGGAGGGTGTCCAGAATTTATTAAAACAGCCAAATGGTACACGTGGAATACTCTCTACTACATCCCTGAAAGTTTTATAATCAGGTTAACGCGGTTATGTAAGATTCCAAATAGGAATTTCGTTCTGACAGCTTATAACATGACCTCTGCTGTGTGGATTTTGATGGGACTTGCACTGTTAATTAGATAATTTCTCAAGAAAAGCTTTGGTATATAACACAGTTGCTTAGTTATGGAATAATGTGCGAAAATTCTTTAATCATTGAACCTTACTATGAAAGATTAGCCTTTTCAAAAGGTTCCACTGAGTGGATTCGAATGGAACTAGCACTGTTAAAAAATTTTTCAGGAAAAGTTTTAGTATATAACACATATCATTTTACATTGCTTTGTTATAGAATTGTGGACGAAAATTCCATAATCAGGGGAAACCGGTTATAAAAGATGTCTTTTTAAAAAGTCCCACAGAGTAAGTAATGGTACAGAGCAAGGCCTTGCATTGTAAATTTTTCCGGGATGATTGTAGTATGTTACATATTCTTCTATCGTTCTTTAACAAATCCCACTGTAAATTATCAATTAGATATATTTATTTCAATTCAAGATTCATCTGGAGAAATAGACAAGCATAGCAGCGAAGGCCGCTAGTACACATGTAAATAGAGAGGGAAAAGATAAATTAAGAACAGAAATTCTGCTTTTTCAGAATTTAGTATCGCCCCCGGCAGAGCGGTCGTAAAAAGTTAGAACTCTGATTTTCTGGTCAGAATGAGAAAAAAAATGGCCATATTTTTTTTTTTTTTTTTGAAAAAAAATTATGGCCAAAAAAAATTATGGCCAAAAAATTATGGCCAAAAAAATGGCCATGATTTTTTTTTTTTTTAATTGTGGCCATTTTTTTTCCATTCTGACCAGAAAACCAGAGTTCTAACTTTTTACGACTGCTCTTTCATCTTCACCTAACGCTTCATTTATTATTGGCTGTCTCATAATAATAGAAGCCACCAGTCCATCAGAAGGAAATAACTCGGTTAAGCGGGACTCGGATAATCGGGACTCTACTGCAAAACATATTTCAATTTTATGACTTAAAGCACACGCTTTTATTTTATGTAAAATGGCGTCATTTGCATTAATATAGATACTTAAAATTAAATATAGTTTTTAATAGCTCCGTGTTTTATCATAAATCCTTCATTTATATTTTTCTCAAAATATCACGTATTTTAATTAATTTTTTTTTTCAATTTTTATGAGAAAATGACAACAAAAATACACAACTGCTATTTTTCAACAATTTTTCCTTTACTTTCTACAGAAATGGAAAACTTGAGTTGACAAAATGAAACAAATGTCGCTAAAAACTACAAAATAATTAATATTTCAAAAACAAATGAAAATGCAGTTTTCAAACAAATTGCATTAAAAAGTACTTTTATTCCCCAATATGACGGTATAAACATTGAAAATGTGCGATGCTTAGAAGTTTTAAAAAATGCTGTAGAGTAATTAATCGCACAACGAAACATCGGCTTTTGTTTTACGGCTAGCGTACACAAGGTAACGTTATTTATTGGAGACAAAATAAGCTGGAAGAAAGAAATAGCATTCCAGGGGCTAAAAAGAAAGACAGAATGTGATTTACGGATATGATTCAGTTCGCATTTTTACTGCCGAAGACATTTTATCCCTAGATATTTATTCACAGCATTTTTTAAACGTTTTGACGAAATTATCTTTTTTACAATTTTAGAATAAAGTATCAGATAAATTTTGAGCCTTAAATGTGCAACATAATACTCTTAAACTGAATGGAGCAAATCCTATTTCAAAACTTTCAAAAATATGAGACGAATTTGATCTTTCATTTCTGCCGAATAATACAGTAGACAGTTATAAGCATCGTAAAATGATAATTTTCACGAAATTATATTGTGGAATTGCCATATTTCATGAAATTCTTTAGAAAATGTTGGAGGAAAAGCGTGTAATTCGAATTTTATGACATCATTAGCCATTAATAAATAAATTACGCAATACATTCTGTAAGAAATGCTATTTTATTTAACTGCGTCATAATGCTGCAAACAAGTAAGCATTGTGACGTAATAAAAGCATTATTATATTATCTTTACTATTTACAAAACATACTGTAAAATGAATAACAAAATATGTAAAATTAATTTATTAAAATGCCCGGAAAACAAGAATAATATATTTATCACACAATATAAATAGGCAAAAATTCATATAAATGCATACGGACTATAAAGGCTTTTATATGTATGTTTTGTTTAGTAACTTTTACGAAATTTTTTTTATAAAGATTGCCTTTTATAATATTTCAGTATCAAACTAGTCAGATGTATCAATCTCAATTTTTTTTTTCTATCTCTTGCATGTTAATACTTCAAAATTCACTACCACAGTGTCAAAATATCATGGCAATCTATTGTCATCATGAGGATTCTAAAAAAATGAAATTTCGTGCATTTGTTCTTGAGATATGACAATAACTGAAATCGTGTAAATCCAGCAAAATGCAGCATAGCAGCGCCACCCATTGGTTGTTTTACGCCAGAACATAATCGGCAGCAACTTATGTCAACGTCTAACTGAATATCCAGTTTGGGGAATATCCGTACATTAGTTTCTGAGATAGAGCTATTGCGAAAATCGTTAAAAATTCAACATGGCAGCGCCACCTATTGGGCGATTGAAACAAAAACCTAATTAGCATAAACTTGTGTGAAAGTCTAACTGAATCTGAAGTTAGATGAAAATTCGTGCATTAGTTCTTGAGATAGAGCTAATGCGGAAATCGGGAAAAATGCAGTAAAGCACCGCCACCTGTTGAGCGATATACACCAAGGCATAATCAGCAGCAATATTTATCCAAGTATACTTGAATCTGAAGTTTAATGAAAATTCGTGTATTACTTCTTGAGATAGAGCTATTGAGGAAATCGTGAAAAATGCAGCACAGAAGCGCCACCTATTGGGAGATTTACAACAACACGTAATCAGCATCAGTTCATATCAAAGAGTAACTGAATCTGAAGTTCGATGAAAATGTGCGCATTAGTTCTTGTGATAGAGCTATTTCGGAAATCGTGTAATTCCTGGAAAAAGCAGCACAGAAGCGCCACCTGTCGTTAGATCCACACCAAAATGTAAACAGCATCAACTCATTTCAAAGATCAACCGAATCTGAAGTTCGATGAAAATCCGTACATTAGTTCTTGGGATAGAGATGTTGCGGAAATCGTAAAAAATGCAGCATAGCAGAGCCACTTGTTGAGTGATTTACGCCAAAAACTAAGCAGCATCAGGGTAGTCCCTGAATATATATTTTTATTAAATTCCGTTCATTAGTTCTTGAGATAGAGCAACCACAATATGTATTTCACATACAGAGAGACAGACTCACAGACAGACATTTTGTAAAAACATGTGTTTTGGAATCTCTGATGCCCAAAACGTATAAATCCATCAAAAACGGGAATTCAAAAATTTTCATGAAACCAATAGTTTCTTTTTGTAAAGATAGAAGAAAGTAAAAACATTTTTAAGGACAAAAGGAAAAACTCTTTCTAACATTCGAGTTATGTTTCGTAAATAAATATAACAATACTAGGGGGATCTGCCCCCTGCAAGTTACGCTCGCCAACCCCCCGTTCAGACACCGCAGAATCTAAAAACACGCTAATCTGATGGGTTTTAAAAATATTAGAGAATGTTGAATTATACTGAAAAAAGCGGTGCAGATCTCCCTGTAAACGGGTTTCCATTCAATTCCCTTTGCTTGCAAAAATTTAAGGGCGAATCAGTTACTGTTAAGACATCCAATAGTTGTTTTCGTTTTTGATTAAAGAGGATCAGTTAAACATTTGAAAAGAAGCTAAAATAAAATAAATTAAGTATAAGAGTCTTTGTCTCCCGGTATTTTAAAACAATCTCTATAACAATAGCCTAAGTCATGTGACTATCATCAACAGTTCCAGGCGGACCACTTCGCGTTTTATACTCTAGGTGCCATTTTGGTACTTTAATGTTAGCCAGGCACAGGTGATAAGTCGCCAAATATTATTCTATCGCCATCATTTCGACTATATTATAATAGTTCAAGTCATGAACTGCCATAAACAAATACGGTCTGATCCCTTCGCCGTTCATATGAAAGTTTGGCAAAGATGTCATATTGGCGTGATTTTTTAACGACGCCAATTTGGGGAACGCATCAACAGCATAAACAGCAACGTCCGGGTTACCATATCAAGCAAAATAACGATACTTTGGCGCCAGTTATGTGCCCGTTCCGTATATAACATTGGCGTCAGAAAAAATCGCGCCAATATGGGGCCGTAAGTTTTCCATTTTGATTAAAAAATCAAAAAAAATTTTCTAATAAAACTACATAAAAGTTGCCACCGTCACAAAGAATTCTAGGTACTGTTACGCTAGCAGGATGCAAATCTCGCCAATATCTTTTTTCAACTCGCCAGTTAGCATTTTTTTTTTCGAGTGGTAATATTTGGCCAGATACGCACCGCAGGTTTGGCGTGATTTTTATTTTTTTACGAAAATTTGGCGAAAACCTCGTTTTCAAATACCAGTTACATATGCATTTTTGGTATTCCTTAGATATCCCAATGACCAAAAATCTATCGCCAAACTATAAGATTAAATGCCAATAATGGTTGATCGTAAATGTCACATTCACTTCACTTTAAGCAAGTAACACGTGTTTACGTCATCAAGAGATTTTTATTTCGACGTTTTATTCGTAATATTAATGTTATACTATTTTTTTTGTTCTTTCGTTATTTAAAATAAAAATTATGTCAATTTGTATAATTTGGCGAAATTGGTCAACGGAATAACTAAGTAGTACTGTATTTCTTAATTATTTTCTAAAGGAAATATAAAAAAAAAATTAATAATCATAGAACAAAATAATTTATATAATTTGTAAAAAGAAATAAAAGTAAATAAACATTTATTATCAAATAAACAACAATAGCCGGGCTACCCTATCAACCTTTTCTGAAATATAAAAAAAAATATCTGTTTGATTAATATTTGAGTTGCCATCATTAGAGAAATGTATATAAAATTAGAAAAAAATTAATATTTCGAAAACTAATTTGAATTTAAAAGTTCTAATACCAGTTTTGAAATCTGCGAATCAATATTGATTTTTGGTGTTAATTTCATCGCAAAGTATTCCATATTTTAGGAGAAATCGCCGGGAAACATAATCAGTTGTTTAATCAGTCGATTCATACTTCCGTTTCATATTTCCGTTTCATAAATTCGTTTCATTAGGATTTTATATATATAGGGTAGATTACTTCATTTTTGGTGTTTTTCTATAAAATGTTATTTTATTATGTCAACTGTGTATCAGACACCATGATAGTGCTGTATAGTAGAGCTCAGCCACATCTCTAACGTTTTGAAACATGATGAAAAGGCAACAATTCAATTACAATCCAAACCAGGAAACATTCAGTGATGAGTAATCGCTTGTAGCTCTCAATTTAGCGATGTGCCTTTCGAGGGTCGGGTCAAAAAATATCCAATATTAAGGGAATGACAACCATTTAAACTTTACATAGCGCTATACTTTCCATAATTTAACTTTTAGAAATAAATATCCCCTTTTTAATTTTCTAATTAAATCTTTTCTTTTGTGTTGCCACACCTTAAAAATAGCACAATAATTTAAAATAAAGAATAATACGCGTACTTTTTTTTTTATAAGTCAATAAAAATTCAGTTTCTCCTGGTATATTTTTACATTACTAGGGGGCTCGGCCCCCTACGAGCTACGCTCGCCAACACCCGTCCAGACACCGTAGACTCTAAATGCACGCTAATTTGATCGACTTTAAAAAGATTTCGAAAGATTGAATTATAATTTAAAAAACAGTGGCGATCTCTCTATGAACGGATTTCTATTCATTTCTCTTTGATTGGGCAATTTTAACGCCAAATCCGTTGCGGTACTACTTGATTATCCCGTCGACAAATTTCGCCAAATTATATAAATCGCCAAACCACTCCCCAAATTATACAAATTGACATAATTTTTATTTTAAATAACGAAAAAACAAATAAATTAGTACAACATTAAAAAAAATACAAATAAAACGTCGAAATAAAAATAACTTGATGACGTAGACACGTGTAACAACATTTCAAAATAAGCTAATATAAAAGGAATTAAGTAAACAGAGTCTTTGTCTCCTGGTATTTTTTAACAAAGTGAAAAGAAAGTTCTTTTAAACGAGACATTTTAAATTAATCGTTTTTAATCTGACGTAATTTTGACCAAACTATTCTTTCTCTTTTCAATATTAACGTGAAAATACTTGTGTTAGAAATTAAATATTATTTGCGCTTTCCTAACAAAAATAGTTGAAAAGTATCCTCTTAAAATATCAAATAAATGTCTAGCGCAATTTCTAAATTTAAACCATTTTGCAGTATTATTTTGTGTTCATTTTATGTAATAACTGTAATGTGACTTAAATATGACGTAATTTCTCCTATTTAAGACTTCTAACGCATGTTAATAAATTTATTGCTTTACAAATTCCTTTCTCTCTTAAAATTCACGCGTAATTATAGTTTTTATGACGTAATTTTTAATAAGTTCCTGCTTTTTGTACATAATTATTTAATTCTAATTCAAAATGTTATTTTCTGTTTATAATAGTCACGTGTAAATAAATTTTTAATTTATTTACACGTATAAATATATATATATTTTTTTTTTAAGCAAACATTATTGTTTCCGCTGTTTATACAGTTGGCAACAGTTAAATTAATACCACTTTCTAAAATCTGTTAAAAATATCTCTAGAAATGCTGAAAATCTGAATTTAAAATAGAAATAAAACCTAAAAAAATAAGTCAAAATAAAAAAATTAATGCAATCTGCACTCCGGCAAATTCTAACGCATAAAATGATCTAAAAATGATTAAATTCCTATGAACAGTTTTTGCTCCTATAAAACTTTTTTAGTGGAACGATTTTGTCCAAATTTAGCATTAAATATCTCTTAAAATAATTCTTCGATCTGAAAACTGTCTGCATCAGCGTTTTTATCAAACATTTCTGTATAAAACTTTCGATTTTCATATTTTTGTATGCATTATTTTTCTTAATATTAACGAAGAAAGACCTCCGGTCACAAAAATTTCAAAACCGGCGGCGGTGACAGCGGTAGTTACTTTTTTTTAGAATAGAGAGATAAATCGACGTGATTCTAAACAGAAAATGCACATTTTTCATAAATATATATATAAATTGTAGCTAAATGTGTCTTATTATAACAATTATAACTAGTAAATCTGCAGATCAGGAGTCTCAACGTCAGCTCTGCAAGTCACTGTTTTGAAACACACTTTGGGTAATATTCAACTTCCTGCAAACCGCAATTTAAAGTTTTCAAATTACGTAATTATTTATAGGAATAAAAAATACGAAGTTTTCAGACATTAGAAGCGTTAAATTAAAAACTTTGTTATGTAAGGATATTCTGAAATTTTCATGAGCTACTAATTCTGGTACTTTTTTAGGTAATACTAGGGGGCTCTGCCCCCTACGAGCTACGCTCGTCAACCCCCGTTCAGACACCGCAGACTCTAAAAGTACGCTAATTTGATCGGGTTTAAAAAGATTTCGGAAGATTGCATTATAATTTAAAAAATAATGGCGATCTCCCTATAAACGGATTTCTATTCATTTCTCTTTGACTTTGGAATTTTAAGGCCAAATCCGCTGTTTTACTACTTGATTAACCCGTCGACCAATTTCGCCAAATTATATAAATCGCCAAACCACTCGCCAAATTATACAAATTGACATAATTTTTATTTTAAATAACGAAAAAACACATAAATTAGTACAACATTAAAAAAATACAAATAAAACGTCGAAATAAAAATAACTTAATGACGTAGACACGTGTCACTTGCTTAAAGTCAAGTTAATGTGACATTTACAATCAACCATTACTGGCATTTAATCGTATAGTTTGGCGAATGATAGGTTTTTGGCCGACGGGATAACTAAGTAGTACCAAAAATACATATGTCAATCGCTGTTTTCGTCTTTGATTAAGTAAAATAAGATAAACATTTCAAAATAAGCTAATATAATAGGAATTAAGTAAACAGAATCTTTGTCTCCCGGTATTTTTTAACAAAGCGGAAAGAAAGTTCTTTTAAATAAGACATTCTAAATTAATCGTTTTTAATCTGACGTAATTTTGACCAAACTATTATTTCTCTTTTTAATATTCACATGAAAATACTTGTGTTAGAAATGAAATATTATTTGTGCTTTCCTAACAAAAATAGTTGAAAAGTATCCTCTCAAAATATCAAATAAATGTCTAGCGCAATTTCTAAATTTAAACCGTTTTGCAATATTATTTTGTGTTCAATTTATGTAATAACTGTAATGTGACGTAAATATGACGTAATTTCTCCTATTTAAGACTTCTAACGCATGTTAATAAATTTATTATTTTACAAATTCTTTATCTCTTAAAATTCACGTGTAATTATAGTTTTTATGACGTAATTTTTAATAAGTTCCTGCTTTTTGTACATAATTATTTAATTCTAATTCAAAATGTTTTTTTCTGTTTATAATAGTCACGTGTAAATAAATTTTTAATTTATTACACGTATAAATATATTTTTTTTTTAAGCAAACATTATTGTTTCCGCTGTTTATACAGTTGGCAACAGTTTAAATTAATATCACTTTCTAAAATCAGAAAAAATATCTCTAGAAATGCTGAAAATTTGAATTTAAAATAGAAATAAAACATCAAAAAATTAGCCAAATTAAAAAAAGAAATACAATCTGCACACCGGGAACTTCAATCGTATAAAATGATCTAAAAATGAATAAATTCCCATGAATAGTTTTTGTTCCTATAAAACCTTTTTGGTGGAGGGATTTTGTCCAACTTTAGCATTAAATATCTCTTAAAATAATTCTTCGATTCGAAAACTGTCTGCCTCAGCATGTTTATCAAACATTTCTGTATAATACTGCCGATTTTCATATTTTTGTATGCATTATTTTTCTTAATATTAACGAAGAAAGACCTCCGGTCACAAAAAATTCAAAACCGGCGGCGGCGGCGGCGGTGACAGCGGTAGTTACTTTTTTTTAGAATAGAGAGAAAGTAGATTTCTTCAGAGGGACTCCGCCCGCCTGACCCCCCCACCCCCGTGGTCCCATTAAATTTACATATGTAACTTTTTATTGATTGTGCTAATGGTTATCGTAAATCCTAGATTTCTTTTTGCACTTTTGAGCCTTATTTTTTAATACCGGTGTACAGAAGATGATTTACATTGACGCAATTATATTAAAAGTTTAAGTTTTATGAACGAAAATGTAATTTCCTTAAAAAAAATAATTTTTAATCATATTTTCTGAAATGAGGCGGCATTAAGTAGTAACCCTCATCAAAAAATATTTTTTCAGGCAATGTAGTTAATGTTTGGTTTTTAAGAATGAAAATATTTATTACCCGATGTAAGGACGTTCTTTTCGACGGAGATAATTTTGCGGTGCATAATTTTGACATTTACGTTATATTTGCTTTTCAAAAGTTTTTTTTTATTATTATTGAAATTTTTGATTAAAAATTAAACATTTCTGTTAGCCGTGTGCAGACGATAAACCTCCAAATATTGTTAATATCTTTTAAAATAATAAGAATTAATATCATAACACAAGGCCCTTTTATTTCAACCTCAAAGCGTATTCGTTTTATTTTTTATATATAAAGTCACATTCACCTTCTTTTCGTATTTTCGTTTTATTTCTAATATGAAGACGTATTCATGGCTATTTTTTATTTCATTTTCCTCTTGCACATGAAAATCTTTCAAATCAAAATTAACTGTTAATGATAAATTATTATTCCGGGATCTGATTTTCTTGGCAACGGTAAAAAAAGATTGTTAAATTTTATAAAATGTCAATTTATTCCTTATAAAAATAATGAACTTTTTAATTTATAAGAAAAATATTTAAACAAAATAAATAGAACATAGCCTGTATTTATTTCTGGGGTAAAATCCATCTATATGTAAAAAAAGGCATTGATTCATCCCTTTTGACGTTGATTTGACTTCAAACAATCACACATACGTTCACATTTGCGATATTTTTAGGTGTAGTTCCGTTGCTAGATAACAGCTAAAAGAAAATTAAAACAATGAAATATGTAAATTTAAAAGAAGTAAATTTATAAAAGAAAATATTTTGTATTATTGCGACACATATATAAAATCCCTCCATAAGTTATACACAGTATTTAAACTCTGAAAAATATACAGCTAAAAATGACAAAATTTCAAACTAATATGAAAAATGTATGATTCAAATTAGGAAATTTCGTGTTCCATAATTTACCATTTAAATCTTTTAATCATATGAGCCATTTCCTTTCAACAAATAAAAGTGAAAAAATCGTCTGAATTGCGATACAAAAGCATTATTGCGCAAAATAAGATATTCTATCTTTTTCGAAGGAATGAACCAAATTTAAACAAAAACTATGCAGCTAATTCCGGATACCACAACAACATGCCTACTTAATTTCAAGCTAATCGGATGTTTTTTCACGGAACAGACAGACTAACTAACAGATAGATGGAAACCAAAAAATTTCTTGTCTCCACAGTAAGCCTTGATCGACGTTTCGGCAAAAATTTCGTGCCTCTACAGTGAGCTTTCACTGACGTTTCGGCAATAATATATAATTATTATAAATGTCTTATCATAAATTAATCCTTATTATGTATTATGATACATAAAATGGAAGTTTTATTTTTAAGTCATTCGAAAGAAATTTTCGGTAAATGCTAGCTCATTTGGTTTAAATTTTTAAATATCGCACATTTTCAATTTTTACACAATCGTGTGTGTGTGGGGGGGGGGGATGTACTTTCAAATGCAATTTGTTTGAAAACTGTATCTCAATTTACTCATTTTTTACGGTTTTTAATTTAATTTTTAAGCACGATTTCTTTTAAATGTATCTCTATTGCATGCAGGCTCTATTATGGAAAAATAATGATCCATTATCACTTCTGTATCAGTAATAATAATGTCACTAGCTAATATTCCGTAACAAACTTTTAAAATGAACAATGAAATAAAATAAATTAAAAAAAAATTAACATCTGTTTAATCGCAAAAGTTTCAAACTTTACACCGCCGAATACCAGGGAAGGTGTACTTCCAAATATAATTTGTTTAAAAACTGCACATCATTTTACATATTACGAGTCTTAAGCACTTTTAAAATTAGTGTTAAAATTTCTAAAAAGCTATAACCAAAATCAAAATAGAAAACTAGAAAACAGAAATTCTGCTTTTTCAGAATTTAGTGTCTCCCCCGATGAAAAAAAAAATATATTTTTTTATATGTAAATAGTACAAAACATATTTAAAATTTAAGACTTATAGCACACGCTTTTATTTTATGCAAAATGACGTCATTTGCATCCACTTAAGAATTCCACATTTATGATCCACTCTTAAACATCTACAGTAAAGTATGCATAGGACGTCACTTTCGCGAAATACACAAATGCAGCAAAAAGATGTCGTCATTAAATAAACTCGACAAAAATAAAACGGCTGTCTAATGATTCATAGGCCTTCATTTGTTTATAACGTTAATATAGATACTTAAAATTAAATATAGTTTATAATAGCTCCATGTTTTAACAGAAATCATTCGTTTATATTTTTTCAAAATAGCACGTATTTTAATTACATTTTCTTTCGGTTGTTATGTAAAAATGATAACAAAAATGTATAATTAATATTTTACAACTATTTTTCCTTTACTTTCTACAGAAATGGAGTAAATCCGTTGCCAACATTAAGCAAAAGGCTCCGAAAACTACAAAAAAATTAGTATTTCAAAAATGAATGGAGATACAGTTTTCAAACAAATTGCATTTAAAAGTACTTTTTTTCTAATATGACGGTATAAAAATTGAAAATGTGCGATACTTAGAAGTTTAAAAAATTGCTATAGAGTATTTAATCGTACTGCTTTGTTTTACGGCTAGCTTATGTAAGGTAACGTTATTTTTTGGAGTCGGCACAAAATAAGCTGGGAGAAAGAAATAGCATACCGTACCGGGGACTAAAAAAAAGAGAAAGCTAACCATTTTTTCGTGAAATAAAGAAGAAGTAAATAAAAATGGGAATTACAGGAGAAACTTAAATAAATAAAAAAAAAAAGATGTTTTGTGTATTTTAAATTACTTCTCCATTCTACAACTTTACATTTTCGACATTTTCTGTCTCGCTTTCTCTCATTCTTACCCTTTGAAATTTTTATAGTATCAAATAGAAAGAAGGGCTAAGAAATAAAAACTGAGGAATAAACACATTCATCTTCACGGAGCAAATTAATCTAAACAGAAAAAAATTGTCTTCTTACAAATTGTCATCTACAAATATTAGATCATAATTTTTTTTTAATTTATTTCTAATACTCGTATTTAAACAAGGTGGCTGGGCAAAATCAAATTTAAGTGTTTTGATGCATCGAGAAAATTATTCACTTATATTTAGAGCAAGTAAATTTAAACAAGAAATACCGATTTTCATATAACTTTTTCTTAAAAATGACGCGCTTAAAATTTTTCACAAAGCCACTATATGCAGAATGACAAAACAAGAAAAATGTCATATGATAAACATTTATTTTAATTTACAAATCTGAAATGTTTCTGCTAGAGTTGCCAAATGACGTCATTTTTATCCAATTTCGCCAAAATGATTTCATATGTTATCAGCAGCATAGATTAAGGACCAAGATGGGACATTTACGGCAAAATCTGTAATGGCAACAGTACTAGCGTCACTACCGACAAGGGGGAAGAATTAATAAGCCTCCGAAATTTACCTATGTTGAAGAAATATGTTTATGCTCTATCTTTTGAGTATTTATTCTTTCCTAAAACGAAAGAAGAGGCAGACGATATTCTATTTATGCTTTATTTATTTAGCTACTTTTTTAACCATTTGGAAAATTGGTTATTGTTCTCGTCGGGATGGGAAGTCAAAAGTATATCTGAAGGTTTTTATTAGTTTAATCCACATTTTATTCGTTTTCTGATTGGTCTATACAGTAATCTGTATTTCCCTTTACTTTCAACACAGATGGATACCTCCTGTTGCCACTATGACAAAAAAGTAATAAAAACTATAATAAAAATTAATAACTCAGAAACAAATTCAGATAGAGCTTTCAAACAAATTGCATTTAAAAGTACATTTTTTTCTCTATACGACGGTGTAAAAAATAATATTGTGGGATGTTTAGAAGTTTAAGAATGAAATTTCATTTAAAATGGGTTCCAGATTTCCAAGAAATCTGACGATGGAAAAGCCTTTTCCCGAACAGTCAATGAAATGCTTGGATAATACATGTTTACATACTGTGGATAATACGTACGAGTCGCTCGCGATTTCTGTCGCTTGCAATTTTTACGTGTAATAACACTATTAATGTTTAATTCATGGCGTACGCAATGTATGATCAACTCCGTGCGATTTTTTATGTCTTAAATTTTAGTCTTCGAAAAAATCATTTTCCAAATGGTCGTTGTAATTTGATAAATTGCTTTTTTTTATTATTATTATCGTACTTGTATTGTTCAACTTTAACTTACAAAATGATATTTAGAGTAATAATATAAAAGAAAACCCTAGAAAATTCTGTTAATAATGTAAATATGTAATATTATGAGATTAAATTGTAAAAAAATCAAATTCGAGTATTGTGTTACTTTATTCATATGGAATAAAACATTATTGAGTATAATGTGAGTACTCTATTTATTTTTATCTGTTAGATTTGTATAATTCTAAAAATTTGTCGAAATTAATTTTTCCCCATCTGTAATTTTATTATTATTTCTTATATATCTACCCTATATATATAAAATCCTAATTAAACGAATTTATGAAACGGAAGTATGAAACGGAAGTATGGATCGACTGAAAAAAGAACTGATTATGTTTCACGGCGATTTCTCCTAAAATATGGAATACTTTGCGATGAAATTAACACCAAAAATCAATATTCATCCGCAGATTTCAAAACTGGTATTAGAATTTTTAAATTCAAATTAGTTTTCGAAATATTAATTTTTTTCTAATTTTATATACATTTTTCTAATGATGGCAACTCAAATTTTAATCAGATATTTTTTTTATATTTCAGAAAAGGTTGATATGGTAGCCCGGCTACTGTTGTTTATTTAATAATAAATGTTTATTTACTTTTATTTCTTTTTACAAAGTATAAAAATTATTTTGTTATATGATTATTAATTATTTTTTTGATATTTCCTTTAGAAAATAATAGAAAATAATTAAGAAATACAGTACTACTTAGTTATTCCGTCGACCAATTTCGCCAAATTATATAAATCGCCAAAACACTTGCCAAATTATACAAATTGACATAATAATTTATTTTAAATAACGAAAGAACAAATAAATTAGTATAACATTAATAAATATACGAATAAAACGTCGAAATAAAAATCACTTGATGACGTAAACACGCGTAACTTGCTTAAAGTCAAGTGAATGTGACATTTACGATCAATCATTATTGCCATTTAATCTTATAGTTTGGCGATAGATTTTTGGTCGTCGGGATATCTCAGGATTACCAAAAATGCATATGTAAGTGGCATTTGAAAACGAGGTTTTAGCCAAATATTCGTAAAAAAATAAAAATTACGCCAAACCTGCGGTGCGTATCCGGCCAAATATTACCACTCGAAAAAAAAATGCTAACTGGCGAGTTGAAAAAAAACTATTAGCGAGATTTGCATCCTGCTAGCGTAACAGTACTTAGAATTCTTTGCGACGATGGCAACTTTTATGTAGTTTTATTAGGAAAAAAATTGATTTTTTAATCAAAATGGAAAACTTACGGTCCCACATTGACCGCGATTTTTTTCGGCGCGATACGGCGATTACGGCGATACGATTCATACGGCGCGATTTTTTTCTGACGCCAATGTCATATACGGAACAGGCACATAACTGGCGCCAAAGTATCGTTATTTTGCTTGATATGGTAAGCCGGATGTTGCTGTTTATGCTGTTGATGCGTTCCCCAAATTGGCGTCGTTAAAAAATCACGCCAATATGGGACGTATATGACATCTTTGCCAAATTTTCATATGAACGGCGAAGGGATCAGGCCGTATTTGTTTATAGCAGTTGACGACTTGAACTATTATAATATAGATGAAATGATGGCGATAGAATAATATTTGACGACTTATCACCTGTGCCTGGCTAACATTAAAGTACCAAAATGGCACCTAGAGTATAAAAAGCAAAGTGGTCCGCCTGGAACTGTTGATGATAGTCACATGACTTAGGCTATTGTTATAGAGATTGTTTTAAAATACCGGGAGACGAAGACTCTTATACTTAATTTATTTTATTTTAGCTTCTTTTCAAATGTTTAACTGGTCCTCTTTAATCAAAAACGAAAACAACCATTGGATGTCTTAACAGCAACTGATTCGCCTTTAAATTTTTGCAATCAAAGGGAATTGAATGAAAACCCGTTTACAGAAAAATCTGCATATCTTTTTTCAGTATAATTCAATCTTCTCTAATATTTTTAAAACCTATCAGATTAGCGTGTTTTTAGATTCTGCGGTGTCTGAACGGGGGTTGGCGAGTATAGCTTGCAGGAGGCAGAGCCCACTAGTTAATATGATAAATATTATTGAATTGATTGTACGTTATTTACATTAAAAACAATATTTTTATTTTATCTGTAAGAAAGTGAAAATGCGTAAATTTTAAAAGATTATTGTAATGATTGTTTAATACGTTAACGTATAACGTAAAATCATAAATTAATAAAACATCGGCTATTAAAATTTTCCTTCCGAATGGGAATATTTATGAAATTTTCTGCGATTTGTAGAGTGCAATACTTCGTACATTTTTATATTACACCATTACTTTATGTAGCTTTAAATCCAATTATATCATGTTTACTTCATATACATTCATATACATTCATATTCATTCAACACGAAATTTTTATCATCTTTTTCGTTTCACTTATATCGTTCACTCATCATGTAAAAAAAAAGCATATATCCGTTCATGAACATTGACTAGATATTAGATATATAAAATAGAATATCTATTCTATGTTCATGTATCGATATAAGATTCTATTGAAAACGTAAACATGAAACATTAAAAAAGAAAGATTACATAAAGGTAGATGCTCAATGATAAAAATTTTTCAAGAATGGGGAATTTCTTCCCCATTGTCACTAAAGGCGCTACGATCGCAATCGCATTACCATTACGCTCTATGGAAATATCCCACCTTGTATGTTAATCTATGATCAGCAGTTTCTAAATAAAAAGTCAAATCTTAAAAGAACGTATGGCAACCGCCATTGGTGACCCGGACGTGATATTTTAATGCAACCGGATGCTACTGACCTTTATGGTGTCTTAAAAAAGAAAATAATTCCGCGCTCAGGTGAATCATCCCAGGAAGAGATGTGACGGCTATTGTCTGTAGAAGAACTAGTAAATCGGAAACATTCAGATTTATTGCGTGGTATGAAACGTCGCGCAGAATCCCTAAATGTTCCAGACAAATTAATGTTAAAATTGTTTTTGCAGCGATTACCAAATTCTGTTCAGGCAATTTTAGAGGCTGTTTCTGAATTAACCCTTGATAAAGCAGCTGAAATTTTAGACCGTATTTCGGAAATTATCCCTTACGCAGCTTCTACATTTGCCGTGTCCTGCTCGAATGAACAGGCGATAAAAGGTAAATTATTGATTGAAATCGACAAATTAAATAAGCGCATCGATCAACTTGCGGTTTCACGTAGTCGATCCCCATACCGCAGGAATTGGAATAAACCTCGAGGGTGAAGCAATAGTGATAATCGGTATTCAACTATTTGTTGGTATCATCGACGATTTGAAAAAAAATGTAGGGAAGAAAAATGCATAAAGCCATGTTCTTGGGCGGGAAACGAAACCAGCAAAGAGTAGAAGCGACTTATTCTTTGCCTCAACAGTGACGTCGCCTGTTCATTAGAGACCGGATTACAAATGCTTCTTTTCTGGTCGACACTGGTTCGGACGTGTCAATCCTCCCTGCCAACAATGTACAAAAAAAGAATCCACAAACACTTTTGGCTGCTAATTCTTCCCCTATAAATGTTTATGGTCAACAAACTCTTTCTCTAGACTTTAAGTTAAGACGAAAATTTAATTGGACTTTTCTGATACCAAATGTTAGTACACCTATTTTGTGAGTGGATTTTCTCCATAATTTTGAATTGGTTCCAGATCTCCGCCACAAATGTCTAAGAGATTTAAAAACAAAATTTGAAACAACAGGTCACATGAAATGTGCACTCATTCATTCAGTAAAAATGATTAATACTGATAATATATATAATGCACTTCTTAAAAAAATTCCCACCTATTACAAAATTACCAGATCCGAATCAGCCTGTCAAACACAAAACAATGCATTTTATTTCAACAAAAGGACCTCCAGTTGTGGCAAAAGCCCGCAGATTGGCTCCGGATCGCCTAAAAATTGCTAAAACTGAATTTCAAAATATGATATAACTCATACATTTAATACCTTCACGTAGCAACTATGCAACAACTTTGCACAGAGTTAAAAAAAAAGGGAACTTTGGAATGGAGACCTGTAGGTGATTATCGTGCCTTGAATGCGCAAACCAAAAAAGACAGATAAACCGATACCATGTATAGCTGATTTTACTGCTAATTTACGTGACACTAAAATTTTAGTCGCCTTTACCTCATCAAAGCATATCATAAAATACCAATCAATCCTGATGATATTCCCAAAACAGCGATATTCACACCTTTTGGATTGTTCGAAAGCACACGCATGCAATTTGGATTATGCAATGCGTCTGCAAAATCCCAGAGATTCATCGACGAGATAATATGCGATTTACCAGGCGTCTGTGCCTTCGTCGATGCCTCATAGCCTCTAAAAATTCCGAGGAGCATTATCATCAATTAAAAGCACTATTTTACAAATTAGCAGAATATGGTTTGTGCATAAATGTTTTCAAGTGCACATTTGGTAAACCTACCATCGATTTCTTAGGATTTTGAATATCTGAACATGATATTCAACCACTTCCAGATAAAGTTAAATGCATAATCGATTTTCCGCAGCCCACAACATTATCTCAACTTCGACGATTTTTGGGTATGCTTAATTTTTATAGGTTTTTCATATATCAAGCTGCACACATACTTGCGCCTTTAGTGAAATTGTTAGAAGTCCATACAAACAAAAGGAAATCTCGTTCCCGTGTTCCTCAAACCGAACCCCTTAATTGGAATGAAGATGCAGAAAAAGCTTTCATAGCTGCCAAAAATGCAATAGCTCAAGCTGCTCTTTTACGGCACCCCATTCGATGCACTCAGTTGAGCATATGGGTTGACGCCTCAGATGTCGCGATCGGCGGCACCCTTATGCAGTTTTTTCAGGAACGTTAATAACTTCTAGCATTTTCCCCATGAAATTAAACAACAGTCAGCGGAAATGGTCAACATATGAGCGGGAATTATTTTTTATTTATTCGGCAATAAAAATATTTTTTATTTATTCGGCAATAAAAAAATTTCGGAACATGCTAGAGGGGAGAAATTTTCAAATTTATACTGATCAAAACCCGCTACTTTATGCATTTAAGCAAAATCCCCATAAATGTTCGCCTCGGCAATCATACCTTTTAGATTACATTTTCCAATATTCCACTGACATTAGACATGTACCAGGTTCTAAAAACATTGTTGCAGGTTGTCCCTCAAGAATTGAAATTGATTCTATTTCAAAATCTCCAATCTTAAATTTTGAGGAATTTGCAGAAGCCCAGAAAAATGATTCAGAGCTACAAAACCTGCAGAATAGTACATCGCTCAAATTGGAACTGAAACCTTACCTCATTTCTGATCGTAGCCTACTATGTTATAGTTCTACAGGTACGCCTCGACACTTAGTTACTAGTTCCTTTCGTCGACTAATATATGAACATTTGTACAACCTAGTCCATCCAGGTATAACACCCACACAACACATACGTCCAGATTATATTCAGTTTTCATCTACCATTTCCGAAATACGTCTATATATGTAATTTGGACGTATACAGCCAGCTAAAATACGTTCAGAATTTGTTGAATGTTTAACATAGACGTAACTACGAAATAACTACAAAATATGGACACCAGTTTAAGAACATAAATTGGATGAAAACGCAACTAATCCAATTTTCGTCAACTCCCAAACTAAACCTTCACCTGTTTGTCCAATTTACTGTTTTAATAACTTAAACTGGATGGAAACAGTACTAATCTAATTTTCGTTAATTCCGGGACAAAAACTCGACCTCGCCATGTACGGACATAATCTGGACAAAAACTTAACCTATCAACCGCCATCTTAAAATGGCGGCATATACAGACTTAGGCCTCATTGACCGAAACTTGTATTATTTATTTTTGTTTGTTTTATTAATTTTTTATACAGCTTTCAACAAGTAAAGAATTTAATGCATTATTTATTTTTACCAGAATATCACTTTGTGGAGTTACGCTCCGCATCAATCAATGAACGTGTGGAAGATTTGTTTATCTCATCGCGGAAATCAAAGCCATGCGGAAATAGTGAAAATGAGTGTGAATGCAGGTAAGTAAATTGACTTTGTTTTCTAGATTTATTGTGTTTGTGTGCATACTTTACATAAAACATTTCTGTCACGATTCTGTGTTTTGTTATTTATTTGATTTATCAATAGTTTGGACTTTTTAATAGGAGAGATCAGTGTTTGATTACGTAAATAAGAATGCTTTGTTTACATGATTTTTCTCGGTCATAATGCAGTTTTATAAAAACTAAAAAAAACATTTATTGGGTTGAAACGAATTTTACATTGATTTAGGGGCATATTTAAAAAAAAATTCTTTGACAATTAATATATTAGTATGTGTTGCAAGTACGCAATTTCTAAAAACTTCCCATTTGATAGAAACTTCTTTTTTTGACTGATTTAAATTTATGTAATATCGAGTTCTTACTAAGACACCAAACTTTTTATATTTTAAATTTTCTAGTGCTCTAATGAAAGATCATTACTCAAATGTTATTCATTCATTATCATATTTTAATGTGAACTTATTTACTTAATACTAATAATTTTAAAAGAAAGTCTGAATTATTTTGCTGAACAATATGAATTGTTATATTATTGTGTGCATGAAAAATGTATGAGGAAAATTTTTACTAGTAAGTTCTAGATACAACTGAAGGTTCATTTCACAATTTTTAAAAAGGACAGGATGCATTTTGCCAATTTTAGAATAAGCAGGGTGCTGTACCCTTAAATGATGGCCTAAAAGAAACAGTACTACTAATGCTCGTATATATGTGCCTTATATGTATCATTATATGCATATTATTTACTTCTTTGATGCCATTTATACATTTTTTATCATATTTATATTATATAGGGCTGAAACTAGGGGGGCACAGAGAAGCAGAGGGGGTATGTGCTCCGGGTGCCAGAACGAAAGGCGAGGGGGGGGGGGGGAGCACCAAATGAAGATTTTGTTTGTCGTTTCATACAAAAATGTATATATCCCCAAAGCAGAATACTTTGCAATGTTCTGCAACAAACTTCATCTGAACAAAAATGTTCTGTGGGAATTTAAAAAAAGAAAGTTGCAGGGAGATTTTCTTAATACATGAAGAAGTGCAATGGCATCTTTTATAGGAATGCAAAATAACATTTTGTAAAATGCTGACATACTCAACCGAAAGAAACTATTGGCAAATTTTGTAATTTTACTGTGGTCAAATGATGAATTTCACTGTTTTTTTCCAACAATCAATTGATTTTCGCAATATTTCAGAATTTTCCCTCTGTCAACTGGCAAATTTGACGTTTTTTTCTCTAACCCAATCATCAAATTTTGCGATTTTTTTCCCCACAACTGGTTGAAGAATTTCGAGATATTTTCTACAATTCACTGACAAATTTCGCGATTTTTAACTGCAACTGGTGGGTGAATTTTGCGATATTTTTCTTTGACTGTTTGGTAAAAATCGTATTTTTTTTCACATGACTGATCCATGAATTTCATGTTTTTTAACAACAACAAATGTTTCAACTTTTTCTTGCTACAGATTGAAAACAATCATTGTTTTTTTATGACTGATCAAAGAATTTTGTGATTTTTCTGACAATTTTTTTTTTACACGTGACTGATTCGAAATTCATTATATTTTCTTTTTATCGATTTGCAATTTTTTTCTCTTTTTCTTGCAACTGATTGAATCAATGAATTTCTGATTTGTTTAAAAGATCATCTAAAGGATTTTGTGATTTTTTAGCCACGACCGATGGGCAATTTTTGCGATATTTACTTTCTACTTATTGGCAAACTTTGTCGGGTTTTTTGCGACCGATTGGCAAAAATTGTGGATTTTTCCATGACTGGTCGACGAATTTACAATTTTTGATGATTTTCACAGGCTGTTTTCGCGACAGATTGGGGAATTTTGAAAATTTTTCCTTGTACTGATAAGCAAATTTTGCAGCAGCTTCTTGCAACCAATTTTAGAAAATCATACATTTTCTCTGCTACTGATCAACGAATTTTGCAGCTTTTCTGACGAGACACTGATGAATTTCTCAATAGTTTCTTTCTAATGATTAGCAATTTTTTCCGCTTTTTCTTGCGAACAATTGGTAAAAATCTCGTTTTTTTTTGTTTTTTTTTTTTTGTGAGTGCAACTGATTGACTACATTCTACCCACGACAGATCAGTGAATTCCGCAATATTTTCTTTCAGTCGATTGGAAAACTTGGTCGCTTTTTTGCGACTCATTGGCCAAATCTCGAAGGGGAGGGGGGTTGCATGACTGATCAATGAATTTCTGATTTTTCCTGACAATCCGCTGACAACTTTTTTTTTTATACCTGTGACCAATTTTAAAATTTCGCAATATTTTTCTTGAACCAATAGGCAAATTTTTGTGGCTTTTTCTTGAGACCACTTAGAGAAAATCATGAGTTTTTTCTGCTACTGATCTGTGAATTTCGCAGTTTCTTCCGACGATCTACTGACGAATTTCGCGATTTTTTAAACCGCAACCGAATTGCAAATTTCATGATTTTTTTTCTTGTATCATAGGCCAATTTTGAGGCTTTTTCTTGAGACCGATTAGAGAAAATCGTGGGTTTTTTTTGCAGTTTTCTTCCTTGGTGCACTGACGAATTTCACGGTTTTTATCTGCTACTGATTGGCGAAAATCGTGGACTTTTTTCCCGCAACTGTTTGTTGAATTTTGTGTTTTCCCCCAACAGGCTGCAGAATTTCATGATTTGTTCTCCATGATAAACTGACGATTTGCACGAGTTTTTCATACGACCAGTTGTCATTTCACAATCTTTTTAAATGAAGAATTTGGCGATTTTTTTTTTTTTTTTTCAGCCATTGAGTGCAAATTTCACAATTTTTCCTGAGACTGAATGGTGAATTTTCTTGAAAATGAGGATTCGAAATGTTTTGAGATGTACTACATTACATTTATAAGCATATTCTGCTTTGATGGTATATATTATACATATATATGAAATACAAAGAAACTTGCAAGCTGATGTTAAACCTATGGAAGCATTGTTTTCAAATTTGTGAAAGTAACTTTATATATATATATATAATAATAATAAAAAAATCTACAACCAAAATTGAAAAAGTAAACACTAGCCCGGTTAGAATTGAATCCTCAGCTATTCTAAGCAAGACAAAAAATCATTTAAAACTATTAATATGCAAGTGAGAAATTTTAAAAAGAACACTACCAGAGGTTTAACATTAGCTTTCCAAACTTGTACGTGTGACTAGTGTAGGCTCTAAATGCTCAAGCTAATGTTAATCCTATGGGAGCATTGTTTAGATACATCTTGCTAGCATTTTAACTATTATTAAATGATTTTTTTTTTTTTTTTTTTTTTTTTTTTTTTGCATAGGTTACCTGTGGTTGATAATTTTTATTGTGCATGAGGAGGAGGGGTGGGAGAGGGGTGCCAAAATCCATGTTTGCTCTAGGCGAACCTAGGCAAAAAAAGCCTAGTTTTGGCCCTGATGTTATCTGTCACATTTGACTATAACTGGGTCATATGTGTCACAAAATGTTATAGTTAAAAACATCTTAATGTTATTTTAATGTCATATATGCTTTATAATGTCACGATAAATCCTGGTTGATTGGTGATTCATTCTCGTAATAATGAATAATGTAATGGTGTAATAATGTAATTTTATGTTATGAAGCATTCAGGGTTCGTTGATATAATCTTGATATATATCCGATATTTATTTTTAAAATACCAAGATTTTTGATATTTTCGATATTTTCAAATTCTTTACATTTATTTTCAAAATATCAAGATGTTTGATAGTTTGTATATTGATATTTATTTTCAAGATATCACCGTGCAAGGTAATTTTGATATTTTTCACATTCAAACCAAGTGTAAATGAAATTTTCACCTGTTATTGACTGTGTCATTCTGTAGATAATGAACTTTTGCCTCTGGCAGTGACTGTTTTAGGAAAAGAAGAAAACTAATCTTTTCCAAGCTTTATGTTTCAAACTTTTATTTTTAAATGTAGAACTAATAATTATATTAGACAGTCAATTCAGAACAGCCATTGAAAGATAAAATGTAATTTTGATAATCATTTATATACAGCCAGGGTTCGTTGATATATATCAATGGATATATATCCAATATTTATTTTCAAAATATCAAGATCTTTGATTTCAAATGAAAATCAAATTTCAAATTATTTTATTTTGCTTAAAAGGCGCAAAGGCCAACCTAGTGAAAAAGATTCCATGCCGGGAATCGAACCCGGGCCATCAGTATAGCGCACTGGCGTTCTACCGACTAAACCACATGGAACGATACCCAGACTGGAACTTCTCACTATTACAGGTTGGCAAGGCTACAAACGCAGCACAAGATGGAATATTATTCCGTGAGCCACCAACATGGGGCAAGCACAGACTCATAAATAAATCCAGCATCGATTGAATCTATACATTGTATTGTATTGTATGCAAGGCGAATTTCTCTGTCTGGAAAATTTTCCAAATATTTATATAGATCTTTGATATTTTCATATTAAATGATATTTATTTTCAAAATATCAAGATCTTTGATATTTTCATATTACTTGATATTTATTTTCAATGTATCAAGATGTTGCATATTTTCTGCATTTGATATTTATTTTCAAAATATGAATGTGCACAAGATATTTTTGATATTTTCAGTCGTAATTTGTAATATTTCAGTGTAAATTAAGTAAATTTTCAACTGTTATTGACTGTGAATCTGTAGATAAAGAAGTCTCTTCTGGATGTGTCTTTTTTAGCCAAAAAAGAGAACAAATATATTTTTCAAACTTTAGATTTGAAGCATTTTTTTTTTTTTTTTAAATGTTGAACTAATAATTATATGGGACATAATTCAGACCAACCATTGAAAGATAAACTGACTAATTTAAATAAGCAATTATGTACAGCTTCATTAGAAAAAAATCTTTTTACTTTCTTCTATCTTCAATAGAAGAAAGTATTGTAATCGAAATTTTTTTCGACTTCCGGTTTTCGACGGATTTGCATGTTTTAGGGGTCAGAGATTCCAAAAAACATGTTTATAGAAAATGTCTGTCCGTCTGTCCGTCTGTCCGTCCGTCCGTCTGTCCGTCTGTCAGTCTGTCCGTCTGTCCGTCTGTCCGTCTGTCTGTCGCCATTGTACCATCCAAAAGTGTATGAAGTTATGTATAGAATTAAACCAAAATTTTATTATAAGTTTTTGGCTATGGCAAGCAGGTCCTCGCGGAGTTTGGAAAAAATTCGCCGGTAGGGGGCGCTGATATAACAATTTTTGTGCGATTTTGAATATTGTACCATCCAAAAGTGTATGGAGTTATGCATAGAATTGAACCAAATTTTTAGTTTAAGTTTTTGGATATGACAAGCAGGTCCTCCCTGAATTTGGAAAAAATTCGCCGGTAGGGGGCGCTGTAAATGCGTTTTTTGTGCGATTTTGAATATTGTACCATCGAAAAGTGTATGAAGTTTTGCATAGAATTGAACCAAATTTTTATTTTAAGTTTTTGGCTATGGCAAGCAGGTCCTCCCTGAATTTGGAAAAAATTCGCCCGTAGGGGGCGCTGTAATAGCGATTTTTGTGCGATTTTGAATATTGTACCATCCAAAAGTGTATGGAGTTATGCATAGAATTGAACCAAATTTTTATTTTAAGGTTTTGGATATGGCAAGCAGGTCCTCCCTAATTTGGAAAAAAATTCGCTGGTAGGGGGCGCTGTAATAGCGATTTTTGTACAATTTTTGTGCCATTTTGAATATTGTACCGCCGAAAAGTGTATGAAGTTATGCATAGAATTGAACCAAATTTTATGTGTTTATTTTTGGTCATGTCACGAAGGTCCTCCCTGAATTTGGAAAAATTCCGCCGGAAGGGGGCACTATAATTGCGATGCCTGTACCATTTTCATTATTGTACCATCGAAAAGTGTATGAAGTTATCCATATAATTGAACCAAATTTTTTGTGCATGTTTCTGGCTATGGCAAACAAGTCCTCCCTGAACTTGAAAAAATTCCGAAAGAAGGGGGCGCTATAATTCCGATCTCTGTGCCATTTTCATTATTGTACCATCGAACAGCGTATAAAATTATGCATACAATTGAACCAAAATGTTTGTGCTTGTTTTTGGCTTTGGCCAACAGGTTCTCCTTGAATTTGGAAATATTGTGCGGTAAAGGGGCTCCGTGCTAGCGATTTTTGTATACTTTTCTTGATTTTTCGTAGTTCTATTGTGCATCGGCGGCTCATGCAGCGGCGGGAACTCGCTACCTGCTATGCCGGCTATTCGCAAACAGCTGATAACGACAGATTAAGGAAAAATTAATAATTATAACAAATATCATGATATAGATTAACTCGTTTTTAGTCCGTTTAATTGACTGGAGCAGAAATTTAAGATGAAAATCAAAGTTGGTATAGTATTGAACTAATAATATTGAAGTATTAACATGTGTAACTAGGTTTTGAAATATTAAGATGTATAAGATAGAAGAAAGTTTTGGGATTGGCACATCCAACTAGTTTCAAGTTTTGGTTCAGTTGAGTTTGAACTATACAGCATGTTAGGAAATATGAAATAAAACATTTTATATTTACATTTATATTAAAATTTTTCAATTAAAAAAACCTTTTTTGTATTTAAAATTTTGTTTTGAAAATATCTGATTTTTTTATACTTGGTCTTGACACTGAATCCTATAGTTAGTTTTTACTTTCTTCTATCTTCAATAGAAGAAAGTATTGTAATCGAAATTTTTTTTTACTTTCTTCTATCTTCAATAGAAGAAAGTATTGTAATCGAAATTTTTTTCGACTTCCGGTTTTCGACGGATTTGCATGTTTTAGGGGTCAGAGATTCCAAAAAACATGTTTATAGAAAATGTCTGTCTGTCTGTGTGTCCGTCTGTCCGTCTGTCCGTCCGTCCGTCTGTCCGTCTGTCCGTCTGTCTGTCGCCATTGTACCATCAAAAAGTGTATGAAGTTATGTGTAGAATTAAACCAAAATTTTATTATAAGTTTTTGGCTATGGCAAGCAGGTCCTCCCGGAATTTGGAAAAAATTCGCCGGTAGGGGGCGCTGATATAACAATTTTTGTGCGATTTTGAATATTGTACCATCCAAAAGTGTATGGAGTTATGCATAGAATTGAACCAAATTTTTAGTTTAGGTTTTTGAATATGACAAGCAGGTCCTCCCTGAAATTGGAAAAAATTCGCCGGTAGGGGGCGCTGTAAATGCGTTTTTTGTGCGATTTTTAATATTGTACCATCGAAAAGTGTATGAAGGTATGCATAGAATTGAGCCAAATTTTTAGTTTAAGTTCTTGGCTATGGCAAGCAGGTCCTCCCTGAATTTGAAAAAAATTCGCCGGTAGGGGACGCTGAAATAGCGATTTTTGTGCGATTTTGTATATTGTACCGTCCAAAAGTGTATGAAGTTATGCATAGAATTAAACCAAAATTTTATTATAAGTTTTTGGCTATGGCAAGCAGGTCCTCCCGGAATTTGGAAAAAATTCGCCGGTAGGGGGCGCTGATATAACAATTTTTGTGCGATTTTGAATATTGTACCATCCAAAAGTGTATGGAGTTATGCATAGAATTGAACCAAATTTTTAGTTTAGGTTTTTGAACGTGACAAGCAGGTCCTCCCTGAATTTGGAAAAAATTCGCCGGTAGGGGGCGCTGTAAATGCGTTTTTTGTGCGATTTTTAATATTGTACCATCGAAACGTGTATGAAGGTATGCATAGAATTAAGCCAAATTTTTAGTTTAAGTTTTTGGCTATGGCAAGCAGGTCCTTCCTGAATTTGAAAAAAATTCGCCGGTAGGGGGCGCTGAAATAGCGATTTTTGTGCGATTTTGTATATTGTACCGTCCAAAAGTGTATGAAGTTATGCATAGAATTAAACCAAATTTTTATTTTAAGTTTTTGGCTATGGCAAGCAGGTCCTCCCTGAATTTGGAAAAAATTCGCCGGTAGGGGGCGCTGTAATAGCAATTTTTGTGCGATTTTGAATATTGTACCGTCCAAAAGTGTATGAAGTTATGCATAGAAGTAAACCAAATTTTTATTTTAAGTTTTTGGCTATGGCAAGCAGGTCCTCCCTGAATTTGGAAAAAATTCGCCGGTAGGGGGCGCTGTAATAGGAATTTTTGTGCGATTTTGAATATTGTACCGTCCAAAAGTGTATGAAGTTATGCATAGAATTAAACCAAATTTTTATTTTAAGTTTTTGGATATGGAAAGCAGGTCCTCCATGAATTTGCAAAAAATTCGCCGTTAGGGGGCGCTGTAATAGCGATTTTTGTGCGATTTTGAATATTGCACCATCGAAAAGTGTATGAAGTTATGCATAGAATTGAGCCAAAAAAAAGTTTTAAGTTCTTGGCTATGGCAAGGATGTCCTCCCTTAATTTGTAAAAAAATCGCTCGTAGAGGGCGCTGTAATAGCGATTTTTGTACAATTTTTGTGCCATTTTGAATATTGTACCGCCTAAAAGTGTATGAAGTTATGCATAGAATTGAACCAAATTTTATGTGTTTATTTTTGGTCATGTCACGAAGGTCCTCCCTGAATTTGGAAAAATTCTGCCGGAAGGGGGCACTATAATTGCGATGTCTGTACCATTTTCATTATTGTACCATCGAAAAGTGTATGAAGTTATCCATATAATTGAACCAAATTTTTTGTGCATGTTTCTGGCTCTGGCAAACAAGTCCTCCCTGAACTTGAAAAAATTCCGAAAGAAGGGGGCGCTATAATTCCGATCTCTGTGCCATTTTCATTATTGTACCATCGAACAGCGTATAAAATTATGCATACAATTGAACCAAAATGTTTGTGCTTGTTTTTGGCTTTGGCCAACAGGTTCTCCTTGAATTTGGAAATATTGCGCGGTAAAGGGGCTCCGTGCTAGCGATTTTTGTATACTTTTCTTGATTTTTCGTAGTTCTGTTGTGCATCGGCGGCTCATGCAGCGGCGGGAACTCGCTTCCTGCTATGCCGGCTATTCGCAAACAGCTGATAACGACAGAATAAGGAAAAATTAATAATTTTAACAAATATCATGATATAGATTAACTCGTTTTTAGTCCGTTTAATTGACTTGAGCAGAAATTTAAGATGAAAATCAAAGTTGGTATAGTATTGAACTAATAATATTGAAGTATTAACATGTGTAACTAGGTTTTGAAATATTAAGATGTATAAGATAGAAGAAAGTTTTGGGATTGGCACATCCAACTAGTTTTATAAGTGTATAAATCAAATTGTTACTGTTTTCAATTATTTCATCTTCAATTTTGTTCTAAGTAAAAAAAAAGAAAAATGTATTTTTATATTATTCTTTGATTAAGTTTTCTTGTTAAGTGCAATATATTTTAGTTTCTAATCTATATTATGCTCAAAAACATTTATTATCAGCGGTAAGTTGGCTGCTTTGAAAATATCAGATATAATATCGAAAATATCGGATATTTTTGATATTTTTGAAAATGTCATTATATTTACGAACCCTGGAAGCATTATAAGCCTTTAATGCAATTAAAAGAAAGTTTTAATATATATATTTTTAAACAACATTATCATTATTAGTAATTAAATAAACAATCAAGTAATTAAGTAAAGTTATGTCACTCATCTGTTCTTTATTGTAGATAATTTATTTCAATATTTTCATAACCCCTTTCTAAAGAGTATTAAATTCATGAATCAAGTTACATATGATTGTTATTATATAACAAGAGTAAGTGGTGGCATCAGTTGGTGTTGATTCTAGTAAAAAAAAGTCACCGGGTGGTAATTTTTAAAAAAGGCTATACTGTTTTCAAAAAGGCACTCTTATAGCTCCTCAAAAAGAAAAATAAAATTGAACTTATTTAAAGTCCCCTTTTATCAGTAGAATTTTGTGATATTTTTCTGTGACTGATTGAATTTTGTGATCCCTCCCTCCCCTTACCCCCTGATCAACTGACGAATTTTGTGATTTTCCCCACGACCTATCGATCAATCTCTCATTTTTTTTTCTACAAATAACTGATGAATTTTCAGGGGTCGATGCAGATTTTTATTCTTGGGGCCCATTTTGTGAAAAATAACATTTTGTAATGAAAGTTGAAATCCAGTTCTAAAATTCGAACCAAGAATTTATGAACAAAAACATTCTTTAAATCCCTTTGCTAAAGTTTTTGTTTTTCGTGACATGGTTTTATTTACAAATTACACATTTTAAAACAGTTTTTATGAAAAAGAATGTTACGTAGGGGGTCTATTTTATTAAAAGGAATTTTGTGAAGGGGCCTGTTAAGTTTATTTTTGTGAAGGGGCCCATTTTATTAAATTTATTTTTGTGAAGGGGCACATTTTATGAAATTTATTTTTGTGAAGGGGCCCTAAATAGGCCCCAAATTTTGTCTGGATCGACCGTTGATTTTTCAATATTTCTAACGATAGACTGATGAATTTCATGATTTTTTTCCTGTGACAAATTGGCAAATTTCGCAATATTTTAAAGCAACCAACTGAAGTATTTCTCAATTTTTTTCTGAGGATCGACTGGCAAATCTCGTGATTTTTTCTGACCAGTAAATGGGCGATTCCATGTGGAGAGTCACACACGTAACGCAGGCTTTAATTTGCATTTATTCAATTATTTATTATATTTTAATGTTAATTCTGTTTTTAGGTGGTATGGTAAATAAGTTATTAACATATTTTTTAGTTTAAATGTGTGTAAGCAAAACTCACAAAAATATTATCATTTAATTTCATACTCAAAATGTGCTTTTTTTCTGAAGTAGAAAAAAAGCACATTTTGAGTGATGAAATTAAATGATATATTTCTGTGAGTTTTATTGCCACACATTTAAATTTAAAAATATAATAATAACTTACTTACCATACCACTTAAAATCAGAATTAACATTAAAATTTAATAAATAATTGAATAAATGCAAATTAAAGCCTGCGTTACGTGTGTGACACTCTCCACGGAATCGCCCAAATGACAATTTTCGCTTTTTTTTTTTTTTTTTTTGCAACCAATTGATGAATTTCACAATATTTTATCTCTACCAGTTGACAAATTTTGTGGTTTTTTTATTTCCTTATGACCGATTGGTGAAATTCGCAGGTTTTTTTTTTTAATTTTTGCAGAAGTTTGCAGATCTTTCTTGCGACTAATCCACAAATTTCATGATTTTCTTTTACATGAACAGTTGGTGAATTTCTGAATTTTTCCCTTTGACTTACTGGCAAAACTCTCAAGGTTGTTTTTTTTTTATGCGATAGATCGATGGATGAGTATCTTGATTTTTTTTCATGCATCTGATATATTTCACGTTACTTCCCTGCAACCAAATAATTAAATTAATATTTCTTATAATCAATAGATATAAAATAATTAAAATGAGCCACTATATGCATAAAGGGCTGCCGACTCCTGCCAAATTGGCCTGGAGTCAACACTATCTTTACATTACTGAGTAGCTATGTTCTTTTATAGTACAATGCACATAAAACATTGGTTGTGGAAAGCACATTTATCAGGTGCTAATTTCTTTTGTGAACAAGACAATTGATCTATGCTTGATTCTCGATCAGAGAAGAAAACAAATTAATCTAATGTTGTTATTTTTTTATGTGTGTGTGCATGAGTTAAAGTAATCACAATATTTGCAAAATTCATGCATTTTAAAATTGCTTTAAAATAAGATTATACTGGATCCACTCATTTTTTTTCCCTTTTTTTCACCCAGTAGATACAAGCTTCTGGTCTTTGGAAAAACAACTGTTTTGTGGATATATATCATTATTGATTGAATAAAAGGTGGACTCAGCAGGACTCAACTCTTTTCAAACAGGATTTAACTTTGAATAAGGTAAATTTTCAGTTAATGTCCATAAATGCTGTTATTAAATAAATTTTCAATTTATATGTCTGTGGGTATTTGATTTTACAATTGTCAGCTTCCATAAAAAATGAATAATGTGGTACTTTTATGTTAGCCAGGTGCAAATTATGTTAACAGAATTTGTTTTTTCTTTGCCAGTAGCAACTTTTTTTTTCACATAGTAAATATTAGAAACAACGATTAGAAATTGAAATAAAATGTTTTGGTTTGTGTTATTGTTTCTTATTAAACCTTTGTACTTCAACTGTAATGATGAGTGAAAAAAAAAATCTTTTGTTTTATTTTATTTATTATTTACAACTCAGTTTAAATATTTTTTTTTATATCCCTAATCTCTTTTCTTATATTCTGTTACTATATAACACCATCTGTGTGTGAATGTGTCTATCTATCTACTATAAATTCTAATGTGATATTATGTTTAAATTTTTTGATTGAGATACTTAAAGAAAGAACTATTTAAATTCAAATTATTCAATTTTGTGGCGGGCAGCATCACCCGCTTACAGCACAGTGTATAATCTCAGTTTCGGAAAACATATATTTATAACTCATAAAAATTTCTGTTTGGAGAGTAAACAGTATATTTTTTAAAGTTAAATTGAAATATATTGGAAGTTAGTATATATATATATATATAAAAAAAAGAATTGCAAGCGTTTCCATTTTTATGTAATATTTTAATGCCAATATTTTATGTAGTCCTTGGATACATAAATTTAAAAACATAAAACAATTTTACATGCCTAGGGGTTGAGATTTCAGCAGGTGTAGCGTGCCTGAATTTTAAGGTTTAGCCCTCAAACTAATAAAAATGTTGATATTAAAAATAATTGTTTAAAATTATGAGAGTGAATAGTTAAATGTAATGCAATTATAAATAATGAATAGTTCAGGGATGGCAAACCTTTTCACATTCGCATGCCAAAGGCTTCCAAAAATATATTTTATGTAACTGTAATGGGCCAACGACCCCCCCCCCCCCCCCGCCTGCCTTATCAAAAAATAATCAATAAACAGTAATGAATCAAAGTTAATTGTAATTAGGGATGGGACAAATAGTGATGTGGCCAAATAACCGAATACTGAATATTCGGCAACCTAATACCAAGTTTCTTTTCCAACAAAGAAAATAACTTTTGATTATATATACATACACATACATAGTTTAAAATTTTAAAATGGAAAAAAGAATTAAAAACAAATTTATGTTCTATTAATAATCTGTTTAAATTTCTTTATTACTTGATTTAGGGTGAAACTCCCAGTAACTGACACATTTAAAATTATTCTTAAAATCACTATTACAAAATTTTAAATCCATTCTACGCTTTTTTTTTTTTTTTTTTTTTAATGGATGGTAGAGATACATTTAAAAATTACTGTTGACAAAATTTTGAAAAATTATATATTGTATTATTAAAAATAAATGTTTTTCATAAATATGGTGAATAACTTCAGTAAACTGACACAACACCATTTTGAAAAACCAATAACTGACACAAAATGAGCCAGTGTTTGACACTTTACTTGCAACGAAAAAAAAAAGAAAAATTATGCTTTAAAAATACTTTAATATTTATTATAAAAACAAATTAATTAAACTTTATGTATATATGATATCATACTACAGATGTGTCTCTCTTTTCATGTTTTAAATTATTAGTAATGCAAATATTCAATAACTGACATTTATGCCCCTGTAAACTGACAAATGGTGTTAGGCTCTGATAGGACAACTTAAAATGTAACGGTGTTGATTACAAGATAAATTTTTTATGTTTTTTTTTTTTTTTGTTGTTGTTTTTTAAGCTGTTCAAAAAGATTTCAACTTTCTTTAATATTACCAATAATTAACTCCTCTGTCGGAGACTGGTGAAAAGAAATTGATTCACTCACCGGCCTTCCCAGTTCAGAGGTGAAATGTTTCAATGCTGCAGAATTGCCGTTCATAGTAGCATAAATAACCAGCAAACATGCAACACAATTTACTTTTGTATTCATAGAGATCACTACCAGTGGAAAATTGGATAACTAAATTTAAGTAAATTTGAATTTTTTGTTTTTATTATGGATTTTAGTTACATCACAAATTGTGATGCAATACACCCTATATATCAAACCCTAATTATAACATCCTCTATTAATTTTGTAATAAGTTTCTTTGAATTGCAGTAGTTATAAAACTTGATATATTAAAAAAATCATAATTTGCAGAACAACAACAACAAAAAATATGTTTATTTCATGCATTGTATTATGACGTCTTTCCTCCAATAACGACCGCTACAGCTAATATAAATGTTGAATTAATACGGAATCCAATATCACAATGGAACAATTTTAATAAAACAACACTGTATTTACATATGTACACGGAAAATAATCTATACAGCTATCTTCACTGGAGTTTACACACCACATCCAGACTTATTCTTTTAAATCCCGATCAGAACGTTCTTATCACAATAACAAAAACAATTCAGCTCACACCGAGCTCCAAGCGCACGACTTCCCTCGCCGCTTTCTGCCGTCTCTCTCTTCATTTCTTTTCTCTCCGTCGACATTCGATTGAAGAAAATAACTGCTACTTCGCAGGACGATGCATTCGATTAAGTTGTTTTTCCCTCTCGACATTCGATGAAAAAAAAGTACTTCAACTTTTCAACTTCGCCGGACGCTATTACAGCTCCTTCCCCCTAAAAAAAATTTTCATACGGTGCATGCACCTATGAAAATGTAGAGCTGAAACACGGCATTGAGCCCCTCATTCCCAACACACTAAATCTGAGAGGTCACAACACCTAAGCACATGAAAATCTAATACATTTTAAAATTTCTATGCAAGAGGTTCATACAACGCACGCGTACTCAGTTTTAAATTCTAAATTTAAACAATGAAAACTAAATTCACTAAAAAAAAGTATGAGATATTCATCTGAGCACAACAAATGACGTAGTGCGATGCCTGAACAAGTGATATAAGGAAACAATACTAAATGATATAAATATGTACAATACTAAATGATATAAAATATATACAATTACAAAAAAAAAAAAACACAATATACGTAAATGAGTGAAACTGACTGAAACTTAATATCTATAGAACACCACTACTCAGTTCTACTCACTGGGGGACATCTTTCCTACCTCATGACCTAAAAAACTCACACTATCCTGTTCAAACTTACACTTTGTAGGTTTCAGCGTTAAGCCGACCTCTAACAACGGCTTCCGAATCTCAGGAATATCTTTTATGCGACACTCCCATGTAAGTAAAAATAGCAGAATATCATCAATGTAAGGCCAGGCAAACAATTCCAGACCACCCAAAATTCTGCGCCTACCAACACACTTTCGGATTTCATTAACAGTAAAATTAGCTCTTGACATCCTTATTCCCCGACCATCTTTGTTTTTAACTAAAACCGGTTTCACAAAACTTCGTTCTCGCAAACATTTTAAATTGAAACTCTTTACTTTCATTTCGTCATCAAAGCACTCTTCAAAACGATCACGATTAAACTTTTCCTTACCCCAAAACATTCTGCGTCCTTCAGTTTCTTTATCTGGCAAGCAATCCTCTGTATCATGCTTGCGCTCTTTAACTAGTTTCTTCCAACATAAGATAAGATACCAGAAAGAAGTACCTCCAAAATCAACATGAAAAACTGTATAACAACTTTTTGCAACCATGAAACAATACTTTTTGACTTTAAGAAGTTTCATTTCATTTAAATGACGGGACCAGCCAAAATCTATCCAATCAACTTTCCGAACCACAATCGTACATTCAACAGGATTCTTCAGTCTAGTATGACTGAATTCAAAACCAATGACATTAAGAAAACCATCTGTGTTTGGATTTTCAAAATATCGACACCGGATTTTCATTGTCAATTCAGGATACTTTCGAGTATTGACATCCACAACACTAATAATGGATGTGGAAATCATGTTGTCCACTGAAATAGCATCGGGGGAGCTAGAAGCTGGACGAATGGAAGCAATAAAGTATTTATTCTTTTTGCTGCTAGTTTGGACGAGACCGATCGCATCCAGATTTATCATGGAAAAGCATCCCGAAATTGTGGGTATCAAACTTAGAGGGACCTTAAACCTATGCCAATTACTATCTACATTTTGATTATTGAAAGTTTGAACATGCTTTTCAATATGGCGATAATCATTTGGCGAAGAGCAACACCTAAGGACTGTCTCCTTTGACTTAGTCGCACCTAACTGTCCTGACACCTGCTCATGACACAATGGTAACACTTCTCTACAATAATTTTCTGGCATACATAACTGAACTTTCTCATCTCCTCTCCTTGACTTCGACACCCGCACAAGCTTACCTCCTCTAACACAAAATTCGTTATCATTAGAGTTTTTGGATTTCTCCCACAACTCCTTAAGCGAAGAGCAATCTTTCTGCTCTTCCTTAAATTTCTCCGCAGATACGTTTACCAAACCTGACTCCATCTCCAACTTTTCAGGTATAACTATCCCTTCCTCTTCTCTAAACTCCACTTCCTCCTGATATCCAGCCTCCGAACCCATTTCACTCTCAACTTCAACCGCAGATATCTCCCTTTCATGTTCCCGCTTCTGACTGCGCGTTATTACAGCATTCACCGATACAGGCTTATCTTTTGATTTCTCAATAAGTTCAGCAGTTTTATTTCCCAGCAAATAATAACCTTGTTCCAACTTAATAGGTATCACAGCAGCCTTGGTAACCACCTTTCCAAAATCTCCCTTAATTGTAACTCTCGCCAATGGCAAACATTTACACTCATTATCCAGGGGTTGTTTTATCCACGTTACGTCACCAATTAAATCCTCATTATCAATCCAACTACGGTCGCAAAGGTCAATCCCAGATCCTGTATCCCGTAAATAATTTCGTTCTATCCCATTAATTTCTGCCTTTTTGAAATACGGTGCAAAACACTCTCCTAAACTTACATCTACATTCAAGTGACCAACTATTTCTCCAGAACTCTTACGTTTTAAATCCGGACAATCTGGTTGGATGTGCCCTGCTCGATTGCACTGGAAACAGATAATAGGCTTTTTTCTATCAAATTTATCTTTATCCCAAGAATTTCTACGCACATGATCTTTTTTATCATCCCCACCTGATTTAATTGCCTGTTCACCTTTACTTCTAGCACTATCCTGTCCATTCCTGTCTCTAAAATATGGTTTATTATTCCAGATTTTGTTATCCGATTTCCTAACATTCCCCCTCACACTTTCGTATTTATCACATTTTTCTACTAAATACAACGCTTTCTTAATCTCGTCCCATTCATCTAAGAATTTATCCTTAATTTCAAAAGGTACTCTACGTTTCACCTGCTCTGTAAGAATAAATTCTTTGAGCGATTCAAAATCGTTTACTTCAACAGTTTCTAACCAGTATTCTAAATACCCTCTCAACTCATAAACAAGCTCAGACCAAAGTGCACCCGCCTTTCTTTGATGAGTCTCAAATTTTGTTCTCAGGGCCCCTGCTCCTACTCTAAACCTTTTCAACAAAACGCTCTTGATATGCTGATAATCATCCCTTTTTTCTAGGGGCTCTTTTACAATAATCTCAGCTACATCTACAGGTAACAAAGGTGTAAGTTGATATACATATTTTGATTCTTCTAAATTCTCTTTTGAGGCCTGACTCTCAAAAATCATAAAAAACAAGGTAATATCAATCGATTTAGGGTCAAATTTTGGCACTAAATCCTTTAAACTCACTTTTTTATCTTTATTTTCAGCCGTCGCAGACACAGTGGAAGCTAGAGAGCTAATATCTACACTGTACTGTAATCTCACCTTCTCTAATTCCAATTGTCTATCTTTCTCCCTTTCTAAACTTTCCTGCTCTTCGCGCTTTAATCTATCTAATCTTTCCTGTTCCGCTATTTTATCTAATTTTTCCCTCTCCTCTATAATTCCTTCTAACATATCTTTTGCCATTTGCTCATCATAATCAGAAGCATTCAAAATTGCCGTAATTATTGGCACTTTTTTATCGTCAGCGGATACTTCTGTATCAAACTCTGCCGCGAGCAAAAGCAATACATTTTTATTTTGCCTATTCAAGAAAGTAGCCATATTTGAACTCAGAAAATATCTCACTACAAATAGTACAAATACAAAATATAACTGTAATTTTCCCGAGCACAATTAGCACTTAAATTACCAAAGAAAATCAAGGATGCGATTTTTTTTTTCTTCAAAACTGAGAACTCCCTTCACAAAGCCCAATCAAAAAAAAATAATGCATAATAAAAAACTGTACATTAATTTACTTTACTGAGTCACTTTGCTTTAATGCACTACGAAAATTTCAAATAAAATTCCTCTCCACTAGGAACATCAATTATAAATAAAAAAATTCAAAGAAATAATTTCAGTAAATTCAATTTTCTAATTCAATAACCTTTACACTGTAACTTATACAGTTAAGTTCCATTACCGCATTACACATGCAATGAAAATCAATTTACTCTTTATAAAAATTACTAACAAATTACACATAAAGTACCTATACTCCAGTTCTACATTTAATATTTATTTGAGAACAAAATAGCAAACCAATTACCAAACAATATATAAAAATATAACAAATAGATAACCCTTATGCATGAACCTTGCAAAAACAAAAAACCCTATTTTTATTTTCCTAGCAAACAATATTAATACTAAATTTAACACTGGAACCTCCCAAAATTTAGCATGAAAGAGAAATAGGGACTTACCGTTCGATGCTTGAATTATACAGGGCTTATCATCATATTCGTCGAGACAGATTTTTATAATCACTGGCACAGAAACAAGTCACAGCAATAGACGACAAAGTTCTCAGTCCTCACCACTTTTTAACACACAATATCATCACATTCGTCGAGATAGATTTTTATAATCGCTGGCACAGAAACAAGTCACAGCAGTAGACGACAAAGCACCACTTTTTAACTCACAATATCATCACATTCGTCGAGATAGATTTTTATAATCGCTGGCACAGAAACAAGTCACAGCAGTAGACGACAAAGCACCACATTTTAACTCATAATAATAGCTAGACTGCTTTTCTCAAAATATTTATACAAGTATCTGTGAGTTCGCGGAACTAATTCATTTAGTTCCTATGTCACACCGCTTGCCACCAAAAAATATATATAGCTATGACGTCTTTCCTCCAATAATGACCGCTACAGCTAATATAAATGTTGAATTAATACGGAATCCAATATCACAATGGAACAATTTTAATAAAACAACACTGTATTTACATATGTACACGGAAAATAATCTATACAGCTATCTTCACTGGAGTTTACAGATCCACATCCAGATTTATTCTTTCTCCAGATCTTTACCACATCCAGACTTATTCTTTTAAATCCCGATCAGAACGTTCTTATCACAATAACAAAAACAATTCAGCTCACACCGAGCTCCAAGCGCACGACTTCCCTCGCCGCTTTCCGCCGTCTCTCTCTTCATTTCTTTTCTCTCCATCGACATTCGATTGAAGAAAATAACTGCTACTTCGCAGGACGATGCATTCGATTAAGTTGTTTTTCCCTCTCGACATTCGATGAAAAAAAAGTACTTCAACTTTTCAACTTCGCCGGACGCTATTACAGTATAGTCCCAAGAAGGGATAGATATTAGAATTTTTCTTCAGCTGCTTCTACAGTAAATGTTAAAGTTTTGCCACAAATATGTTTAAACCAATTGAACTTAAAGAAATAAAAATAAAATTTGAACAATATGATACTTAAACTAATCTAAAAACTTACATTCCATTCGAATGAAATGGAAATAAAGCTGAGACTTTTTTAAAGGTTTGCATTTTCCATGTATCTTTGTAATTTAAGTTTTTAGGGTAGTTTAAGTATCCTATTGTTCGAATTTTATTTTTTAAAATTAATTTGGTTTAAACATATTTTTTGCAAGACTTTAACATTAACTGTAGAAGCAGCTGAAGAAAAATTATAATACAGCACTCCCTCAAATCTGCAACTGCCTAAAATCCGCACATCATCGCAGATGTAAACAATGAAAATTTCAGTTAAGTTGTTGAGGCAAAGTAACAAGATTTTTTTGTTTTATATAATTTCTTATGTATTTTAATATGTAATTCTCGATAATATGATGAGACTAAACTCGTTGTTTTTCATGAAGGAAATATAAATTTATTACTGAAAAAAAAGAAGGATATTGCTGATATCACTGCTAGTCAGCCTTTTAACCAAATATATATATGTATTAATTTTTTTTATAGTTATTAACACTGGCAAACCTGAAATAAAACTTCCTTACTTTTTTATTTTGATGTGAATTAATAGGGTTACCTTTATGAGGAAAGTGTCATTGAATGATTCAAGGAAAAAGTATCTCATTTTTATTATGCATATTTAATTATACATTATTAATTATTTATTTGACCTTTACCTTTAATAATTTAATATATTTTTTAATTATATTACTTTTTATCATTTTAGTTTATTACTTTACTTAATTATTTTAATATTTTGCTTTAATTCAAACATTCATTATACATTTGATTGCATTATTACATTCAAATTATTGCAAAAAAAATGTTAACAAACCAGAAATCCACAAAATTCTAAAATCTGCACAACCTCTGGTCCCAAGCTGCACGGATTTGAGTGAATCTACTGTATCTATCCCTTCTCGAGCATAAACAATGTGTAAAATATTTTTTTTTTCTGCAAATTATGTTTTTGTTTAAAGATATATTTGAGTGATATATGATATAAATATTTACTTATATGGCTCATATATGAGCATTTGGCTTATACATATTGTGCATGATGTTTGTATGATGTATATATAAGCTTGGTGATGATCTTTAGCAAGTTTGAAACTGCTACCTTGACATAATTGTAATTAAGGAGGCTGCTATAACGAGAAAGCACCAAATTTTATTTGATTTTTCTTTTTTTATCCTTACTTTATATAAATATAGATCTTTAAATACTCAAAGGACACAGTTTAACATTATAAAGTACTTGACTTTTATGTATTGTGTAAACATTGCATCAGTAGTTGTTTGTTTAAAAAATAATAATAAAAATTTGATAAATAAATTAAATTAAACACCGGCTAGTAATTTTAAAAAATACATGAATGTTTTTTTTATATCATTCAAAGCTGGATGAAAAAACTTCATTTTATTATGAAATAATACAAGAAGTCTGATGATGCTACCTGTAAGCAAAAATTAAAACTAAAATTAAATTATTTTTAATTTGCATCTAACGTTATGAATTATTGATATGTGCTATTAAATACAATCCATCTTTTCATTTTAATGAATTATTATTCTTTTTATTTATAGGCTTTGAAGCTGCTGTCTGTTAAATATAATGAAAATAAGTCTGAGAAGCATTAACATAGAACAGAGTTTTCCCCAAACAGTTTCCTCCAAACAGATCATCCTGCCTACTTTATAGTAATGAAATATAGCACCCTTTTTGCCTTTCAATGAAAAATATATTTTATATATGAATTGTAAAAAGAAAATATTGTTGTCAACAAGAGCCAGATTGGAAAATAAATAAATAAAACTTCATTTTTGAAAGTATTTCTTGCATCTTTATTGTATATTCCTTTATAACAATGATAATATATGTACTCTGTTCACTAAAGATTTTGAATAATTTTAAACTAAAAGTTTGTACATAATTTTTAACCATATTTTATGCATGAAAATATTTGATGAATTTCATTTTTAATGCTTAAGCAAAGTTTAAATAAACTTTTATTTCAAAACATTACTTAAATACATTGAATGTATTGTTTTTGTTATTTTATAATATACTACAAATAATCAGGTTAATCTGAAATACATTTGATAATTTACATATTTAATTGTACAAAATGTAAATTCATTTATAAATGATTATTCAATATTTAATTGAATATATGATATTTAATTAAGAGCACAGATTATTTTTTTTAAGACTTAGTTTGGTGATAACATAAATAAAAATCAGTATTTAAATGAATAAGTTTTGGTGATATACTAAATTTTGTACTAGTACTCTTATCTTTGCTTTACAATAATATATAGTGTATAACAATATGCAATAATATTTTAAATTTAGCCCCCCCCCCCCTCTCTCCCAATGGCTTTTCAAAAAAATTTTCCTTTTAGTGAGTCTTGTAAACACAAACTCCCTAACACTATTTCACAAAGTTAGCTTAAACTGATTGATATACTTAAAAAAATATTTTTTGAAAGATATTTATCATGTATATGAAACCATTTTACTGATATTGTATTCTGGCGTATTACGTATTCACATACGTATACTTTTAGATTTAATTTTTGCATTTTTTTTATTATAATCGGCATATGTTGTGTAGATTATTGTTTGATTGTTTGCAAAAACTTTCATGAGATACATAGTGAAAAATAAGATGTAAATTATTTTAAAGTACAATACTATTAATTTTCATATACTCTAATAGCAACATTATTTAAATATAAATCGCATGTTGATTAAATCAAAAGTCTTAGTTCTTATGATCATATTTTTTATAATTTATTTTTAAAATTGATGCATAATGTGCACCTATAAATTTTGATAATTTTTCTTCTATCAAAAGTTATTGTTACATACCAGAATATACAGTGTGTATTTTTACATTAATCAGTGAAAAGTCAATTATTAAAATGAATGAAATGGAACTTTTTTTTTTTTTAAATAATCCATGCATGAGTAATGGTAGGTTAATCTTGCAGTCCAGAGTTTTTTTTTACATAAGGGAGTAGGTCTGCATATGAAAAACAAAGTTTGCGCTTGTATTACATTTTAAATTTCTTTAATGATATTTCAAAATATTGTTTGTTATTATTATTAAAAATGTAAAATAATTTTTTTGCACACCTGGCAACAAATGCGAATTTCAGTGTGTAAAATTTTATTCACAATACATAAAGGTTGTTAGGGAATATTGCATTTTCTTCCATGAATTAGCAGTATTTGAAAAACTCAAACTTTTCAATTTTTTTGATACATTCCATTCTTAAGGGTAACCATCCTTAAAAGGAAAATTATATTCCCTGTTAGAGCTATTTTAATTCAAGTGAAAAAAAAAAGTGGAGTAGTTGAATTTACAAAGAATTTAAAAGATAGAATCCATTGTTCACAAAATGTAAAACTTTGCAGTTGACGATATTGTATGCTAATGAATAATATAATAAAATTTCTAAATACAACGGCAAAATTCTACGAGTTCTATCCATCACTAATTTCTTTTTAAAATCTTCATCTGATTTAATTACAGATATATGTTATTAAGTAAAGCGAAGATTTCCATTAAAAATTAGTGCTAGCTAAAAATTGTAGCAGTTGGCAGCTATGCAAATATAGGACCTTTTTAGAAGCATTATCATCACCAATGATAATATAAACGAAAACCAAGATATATATATTCTTTTTCCAGGAGAAATAATATATAAAATAAAAATGTGAAGAATAGCAGAAATGCATAGATTTCTAGAATCTAGAAATGCACAAAACATAAAAGCCAGTATGCTGGTAGGTATCTTACATTTTTCATTTCCTTATTATCCATAGAAACATAGAATGGCATATATATATATGCCATAAAAACTTTTTACTATATGAAACCGGTTTTCAGTCAAATTTAAATGCTTTCATTCGGCCCAAACAAAACAAGCACCTGGAACAGAATTCATTAACATCACCTGTGCATTTTTTCTCCAAATGAAAGTGATCGGCTTATGTTTAAGCATTCTGAAGTAGCATTTCATTGTATTATGAATTAAAAACTGTATTACTAAAAATTTTCTTCTCTTTTCATGAAAGAACGTAGTTGTGTTTGTGCCGAATGTAGCAGATTAAAGTCTGGTATAGCCTTTGTTTTTCAAATCATGCTATAGCATATACTTTAGGAATTAATGTATTTTCTTTAAAGATCTTAGAAAATTAAAAGTATCATAAAAAAAAGTTTATTAGCAATATGTATAAAATATATATGCTTTTACTGATTTATATGAATGAGTCCTGGCAAGGAATTAATTTAAAATATTTAAGTATTTAATATGATTTTGGGGGAAAAAATTCTAAGTAAATTTCTATCAAAATTATTTATGTTAAAAACTTTTGTTATTTCAGTTTTTTAATATAACGTCATCCTTACCTAGGGGAGATAACAGATTCGTCTCATTTTGGTCCAAACTACGTATTTTGGATCAATAAACACATTCAGATTAAGGCTAAAAGGGGTCTATATTTCGTCCAAATGTGGGTGGTGTTTTCAGATGTAATATGGACAAATTTTGGACGCCTATATTACAGCCAAAATTCGTGTGTATTTCGTCCGGATGGAGGTATTTTTTGGACGTAATATGGACAAATTTTGGCTCATCCGAATTTTGTTCATTTTATGCTCATTTCATGGCCCAAAAGACGTACTTCTTACGTAAAGGGGGGGTGACATTTGGACGTAATTTGACGAAATTTAGTTGAAGTCCGGAGGACTTTTAGACTTCAATTGGACACGTCCATTCATCCAAATTACGTACTTTAGGCGAAAATTGGACGAATCTGTGTTGTGTGCGCAGCTACCACAAAATTAATTTGTTCCAGATACGTATGGCCAAATATGAAACGAGACATCCAAAATTGGGTTCGTTGCTGATAGAAGTGCCAAAGATAAAAAATACAGAGGAACACCAAAGCACCTCTTGGCACGTTCTCTCTTCCTGATGCACGTTTTTCCCAAATACATATAGATATCGTGGATCCCTTGCCTCCATCTGACGATTTCAGCTATCTTTTAACGATGATTGATCGATTTAGCAGATGTCCAGAATCTATACCCATACCTGATACACGAAATAAAACAGTTTGTAGTGACATATTAAAGCATTGGATATCAAGATTTGGTTGCCCTTCACTCATAACCACGGATCAAGGCCACAAATGCGATCAGCGATGTTTGATGAATTTACAAAAATTATGGAAACACAGAAGATCCGCACAACGACATATCAACCGATATCCAATGGCATTATCGAAAGGTTTCATTGACATTTAAAGTCATCCATCAAAGCTCAAGAAACCAATAGATGGACACATAATGATAAACCCTTCACTAAATCAGAACTTCGGGCCACTCTTGCCAAATTTAAAGATAACAAAGCCCCTGGCCCGGACTGTATAGACTTTAAAATTCTTAAACGAGCTTTTAATATATTACCGGAGATCTTTACCAGATGGTCTAACCTCTGTCTCCAATTCCATTATTTTCCTCTCGTCCTGAGGCAAGGGGAAGTAGTGTATTTCCTCAAACAAGGGAAGACTCCCTCTGAACCCAGTTCATATCGCCCGATCTGCCTGCTTCCAACATTAGGTAAATTATTTGAGAAGTTAATTGCTAATCGTCAAACTGTCTTCCTGGAATCTAACAATCTTCTACATTATAGGCAATTTGGTTTCAGAGAGGGCAGATCATGTGTCAAAGCTTTGTCTGAAATTTTGTCTTCCTGCGCGCTTAAAATTTCTGAAGGTCTACACACTTCCCTGGTCTCACTCGACATTAAAGGAGCCTTTGATAATGTCGAATGGCGGGATATACTTCTACAACTCATATCTATTAATTGCCCCGGTAACATTGCTGGAGTCATCCGCACCTATTTTTCGAATAGAACCATTTTAGTTAACTGGAGAGCTGGTCTCTCTAGCCACCAACAAAAAAAAAGGATGTCCACGGGGATCCTACCTGGGACCTATATTATGGCTCCTTATTTCAAATTTTATACTGAAGGAACTAGAAAATTTAGGTTACTTACTCTATGCTTTCCCGGATGACTTCAACTTTATCTTCTCTGGTCGTCGGCGTCTAGACCTAGAACGGGAGGCAGCTTCAGCCCTTGCGATCTTTACATAGATCTTGGAATCTTTTCACCTACAGTTGTCGTTTCAAAATCAAATGCTCTAACATTCTCTAAACCCCATAATTTAAAAAGAAAACAAACAATAAGAATAAACGGAACCAGTGTGCATCATGTGCCCTGTCTGCAGCTTCTTGGAATTGTTATAGATAAGCACCTCAATAGATTTTCGCATATTAACTTTTCTAAATTAAAACTTATCAAATATTATCATAACTCTACTAAGCTAACTACTAAATCATGGGGCATTAACAATAAAATGTTAAAAATTTGGTACCTAACTATCACAGAAAAAATTACCCCTTATGGCGTGGGCATTTGGGGGAGGGGGGTAATTTAACAAAAGCCGCAAAAGAAAAATTAATCTCAATCCAAAGAATGTTTTTATTGCAATTATCAGGGGGTACAGGACCATTTCCAGTGACGCCCTGCACGTCATTACTGGTATTCCTCCCATCACTCTCACTTTAGAATATGTATATTACATTAGTCGAATTTTACACCTTAATAACAATGAAATAACTACTTTACATTTTCCATGTGCAGCCATTCAACAAGACTCTAAGCTGGCAACTCCATCCTTCTGAAGACACTACCCATATACAAGTAAATCTCTCCCTCAATTCTTTCAAACCTTCTAATTTACTTACGGTGTTCACTGATGGTTCACGTACTGAAACTGGTGTTGATGCAGCTTTCTGCGCAACGGAAGTTGGAGTCGTGACCCATGAATGGTCCTGTAGCCTGAATGACAACAACTCCGTTTTTCAAGCAGAACTATTTGCCATTCACAAAGCTTTGGATTGGACCTCTAATGTTTCTTCCAAAAATCTGATTAAAATTTATAGTGATAGCCTTTCCAGTTTACAGGCCATTAGCGCGTCTAAATCAACAAACCCGCAAGTTTTGGAAATTAAAATCCAGCTGAAACATATTTTACATAAATCCTCACTTAGGCACGACTCAGCACACAAGGGGATCTTTGGTAACGAATATGCAGATACACTTGCTAAAAACGCAACCAACTTCCCCGTAGTAGACTATTCTCAGCCAGCTCCGCACTCATATGTTAAGAGAATTTTGCGCACAAAACTGTTGGAGCAGTGGCAGGATCACTGGAACTATTCGGACAAGGGAAGATTCACACATGACCTGGTTCCAAAGGTCTCCTTAGAGCTCCCTCCCCTCTCTCCTGCCGTTACCGAATTCTTTACAGGACATGGCCCATTTAGAGAATACCTGTATAAATTCCATTGCTCAAGCTCCTCTTTATGCGAATGTGGCGATTTCGAAAAGTGCCTCACACTACTACTACGCTTGTCCACTTACCTGACGCTAGCATATTCGGCGCCCTTTATCAATCCCTAAAAATTGGCTAAGTAATATTTTATCCCGTCCAGCACTACGTTTAAAATTAACACAAATATTTAGCTTTTTAATGGACCTATCAAACAATTAGTTCTATTTCTCTTACCTTAAACAGTTGCCGCGTTGGACATACTATCGCCCCTTGTCGCGTTTTTGGCGATCTGGTCCACGACCATAATCTGTAATATCTCAATGTACAGTCGTGGAAGAAAAAGTAAACACCACCTATTAACTCCTCAACAAATCATCGTAGAAGAAAGTTACTGGTACCGAACGATTGGAAATAAAGTCTACTTTTAAATGATGTATATAAAATTTTCTTAGGGGGTCATCTACATATTAAAACGAATCCAAACTTCATTTTTTTCAATAGCAATACCCAATTTTAACGAGATATTTCAAATCTTCGGTTCAAACTATGTCTAGACACCAAATTTGAAGTCATTTGAATGATAAGTTTTTGAATTATAAACATTCAAAATTTAGTGCTTCTAATGTTAAATTACATTTTCATATTTTTATTTATATCTCCCGAAATTATGCTCCTAATGTGCTAATTTTTTTTGTAGTAATAATACTAATATACCCAAACATAAATAAGTTGAATTTGCAATTTTTATAATTTTATGATATGAATTATGAATTATTAAATTAATATTCGAAAAAATTATGAATTGCAACCTACAATTTTTTTGATGGATTTAGATTTATTAAGTCCTGTTTTATGGAAATTCAAAAATTTCACATTTTTCTTCCAAGTAGTTTTCAAATTATGCTTAATAAACGGCAAAATGATGGTTTAAGGGGCCGTCTATGATGGAAGTGAGTAGACATTTTGAAATTTATTCTGCTGTACTGTAATCTAACACGCTTCATTGACTCCTTGAGTGGCGCTTAAGGTGCCTTGATCAAGGAATGGGCTCTCTCGGTTAACAATCCAGTACGGAACTTCAATTTGGATACAGCCCTCAAAATACGCTCGCTTTAAAATAATTAATTTCTCGGAAACTTATGGTATGAATTGCATAAAAATTCGTTTTTAGGCTAATTGAAGGGTGTAGAGTTGATTTATGCTGTCAGAATTGGGCACTGAAAAAAACAAAGTTGTGGTTCGTTTTAATATATAGATGACCCCCTAAGCAAATTTCATATACATCATTTAAAAGTAAACTTTATTTCCAATCGTTCGGTACCAGTAACTTTCTTCTACGATAATTTGTTGAGGAGTTAGTAGGGGGTGTTTACTTTTTTTTTTTCCACGACTGTACCTTACTTTTTGTTATCCTTCTATAAGTCGCCCATTGCTCGCGTTTTATTTTCTGGCGACTTGAGTCTACAGCCTCATTGATATAACCCTTTTTTTTCTTTAAGTCCTTAATAAAGGTGTCCGGGGGGACATCTATGCTCTACAGACGTGGTCCCCACGTCTGAGCAGTTCCCCTTAGGCAGTCAAATAGATGGACTGAAATATTACCGATAGTTTTACTAGGCATTCGCACAGCAGTGAAGGCAGATATACAAACTTCTTGCGCTGGACTTGCCTTCGGAACTACGTTGAGATGGCCCTGTGATATGCTGGATGAATCCAAGATCCAACCTTGCAGCGATAACTTCGTCACGCAACTACGAAACACCATGCGGCAGTTGAGTCCAGTTGCTACATCATATCACTGCCAAGAGAAGTTCTATATACACCCTTCCTTGACACCTTGTTCACACATCTTTATAAGAGTATATCATGAACAACCTCCATTGTGTCAACCATATACTGGTCCTCACAAAGTCCTAAGTAGAACTGGGAAAACTATAACAATCGAAATTAATAGTCGTAAGTCTACGGTATCAATAGATGTGTGAAGCCAGCTCATTTGATTCCAACATCAGACTTGTCCACGAAAACTGTTCCAGATAACTCTAATTTAAAACTTTCTCTTACAGCGGCCCCTGACCAAAGAAAAACTTTCACACGTTCGGGCAGACATGTCCATTTTCCTCAAAAACTGACATCTTATATTACTTAAATTGTTGTTAAAAATTGCATACTACACATTTTGCATACTACACATTATGCCTATAGTTTGTTATACATTGCAGTTGTATTTCAATGTATATATCCTTGTAATTTTTCTCAGCAAGCGTTCTTCTGACACAGATATTCAGAAACAAATTAGTATATACTTGTATATCGTTTCTTCGGTACCCTACGTCACTGGGGGATACCCTATGGCTTCCGGACTATGGCTTACTCTATACTTCCGGAAAGTAAAGGAGAAAATATTTCTTCGTTCCGAATGGCAGCTGCCCAGAGCCGTTGTCATAGCATTGCAGACCGTAAATGTTTTGATTACGTTTTGAGAGTTCGAATATGAACGGAGTCATAATCGGCGCTTATCATTGTTCTATGAATAAAAGTAGTAAAAGTGCCTAAAAGTGAGTGTTTATTTTACACAAGTCGCCATAAACGCAATGCTTTTTATAAATGAATTTCGGAAATGTGCATTTTAATTTAATAAGCTTTTAACCTACATTATAATATTGTTTATTGAAATTCAGTATTTAATCAAATTTATGTTATAGTTTTGTCGAAATGTATAATAAAACCAGATTTACACTTCCAACAAAAAAAAATCGTAAGATCTCATTCAATTTAAATGCAACGCATCTGGTTGCTATGCCAACTATTTTTATTAAAAGATGAATACATGGAATAACGAAAAAAAATTTCTGGTCCGAGTGTTCATTTTATTTTTTATTAAAACAATTATAAAACGATAAGCATGACATATTTTAGGATAAAGTTGATGTATGATATTTTTTTAAATGTTGATATTCGAGATGACGCTATTGTCTAAATAAATATTTTTTGTTGCGTAAAGAAATTAAGGCTGGCAGTGAAGAGCAGACTCGATAACAACATAAGTCCTTTAGCACAGCAAGATGTTTATTTGGTGTTGCATACATGTTACCAGCCATAAGGCTAATTAGAAATTTAAAAGCAGGAAGGTGTCACTTTTAGGTAGCTTTCATTACAAAGAGTAAAAAGCTACCAATTGCCGCCGTTCGGTCGAAAACAGTTCGATCATGACCCCCAGACCGCGAAACCACCCTCCGTTCAAATGTGACTTACACATATATATATATATATAGAGAGAGAGAAAGAGAGAGAGTGAGAGAGAGAGAGATAGATAGATAGATAGATAGATATGTATATAGATATGTATATGATTTTTGTCATGCGATAACTCTCGTATTTATAAACCGATTTGGATGAAATTAATTGTATGCATAGTACATGCATAGTATGCCAATGTCTCGAATGGCCAGCTTTATCCGCCATCTTATTTTTAAATGGCGGCCATTCATTTTTTTTAATTTTAAAAGCTGTTAAAATAAAATAAAAACTGAAAAATATTATTTTCTTAAGAGTTTGACCTTAATACAAGGATTCCGGTAGATATTTTGTTTTATCGTTATCTTAAAAAAGGGCTGAGATAGAGCAGTTTGAATTTCTAGGGTAACTGACATTTTGACTTCATCCGCCATCTTGTTTGAAAATGGCGGTCTTTGGTTATTGAACAGCATTTAATGCATATCCATACCCATAAGGTGTTACCATTGGGGAGGAACCTGTTCTGCCACCAAATACCACCACGTTTGTCACCAACTTGGCGATATATTTGGCGAAAGAAATTAGTCTCCAAAAGTGACGACAACTTGGCGATATCTGTGATATTTCGCCAAATGCCATTGTAAACAAATGGGATTTACGTGCTTACAGAAAATCAACAAATTGAGATATTTTAATACAACAAAAACTAATATTTTCTTAAGGGATTATATTAATTATATTTTAGGAAGCCCAAGTTAATTAAATTATGAATAAAAGTAACATGATACAATGCATAACATGCTTTCCCAAACATAAATTTTAAGGGCGGTCGAACTGGTCGCCAAGAGCGGCTAGTAGGTTACTAATTTGGCACAATTCTCATTCAAACTCAGTATTGACGAATATTCACTTATCGAGTTCATCGCACATTAGCTTCTTTAAATTTAAGTAAAATTAGCTTCGAGTAAAACTTGCAAAATTTTAAAACCAAGAAATATGAAAGCTACCTCTTCCTCCCGGCACTGGCCGAAAGGATTTTTACATAATATAATTTTGTAAGAATCTTTTGCTACGAAACAGTCGTGTATACGAGTTTAATTTCAATTGGCCTACATCAGTTAAAACAAGCCAACTTTTCACCAAGAATGTAAAAATAAGACACAATTTGGCGAAAAATGAAAAACCTCTGTAAAATTAATATGATGTCATACATATAATTATTTTCAGCAAACAATATAATAATTTTCATTTAGATTGAGTGTATAAAAAGATTCTGTAATCAACTGACAAATTAAATAATTGATTTTGATTTATGAAATGGATCTATGATTGCTGCACAACGGATACGTGAAATATGTTATTTATGAGATACAAAATTAATATTATTGCGTAAAGTAATCTAAAAAATAATATATCACAGGGGAAAACTAGTATATTGTGGCCATCACAAAACTTTCTTCTATATAAATCCCGTCAATTAAATCATTTAAATAGTACAAGAAATTACATCAATTTATCCCCAATTCATATCAAAGTATATCTGAACTAGTATTAAAAAATGCTCTGACGAGTACCAAAAAAGGCTAATATGTTTAAGTATGAAAAAGGGTTTGACAAGTGCTTCTAATAGAGCATGAAAAAGGACAAGGGGTCCCTTCTTGGCTGCAGCTCACTGTCAATGCCAACTTTGAAAAAATCATATTTGCGCTTTTTCCATATAAAATAAATTCGCGGTACTTTAGTAAAACTTTCCGACGCGCTTTACATGTTAACTGCACTGTTGTACTGCGCAGCGTCTGCAATGCAACTTTGTACAGTGCACTGTGTACCATTATTTCTCTATAAATTGTACTACACTGTACATTCCTATTATGCTTTTGATTTTTGAACCTCAGCGCAGATTCACACTGTGCTTTTGTACTTCCGTATTAAAGGTGTATGCGTCTAATGTTCGTTTATAATTTACATGCATTGCTGTACTGCATAGTACATTGTACAGCCACAGCCACTTGCTTTTAATTTCAACAATCAATGAATTAATAAATATAATGTTATGCGTGCACATGTGGAATTGTTCCTGTGCAGAGTGCTGCAACAGTCTGCACTGCACTACAAATCAGTTTTCTGTACAGTTCTACATTGCGGGCGTGCTTGGTGGCCCTACATGAGTGTGATATGCTGTAGGAACTAAGGTTTTTGGTACTATGTCGCTTTACATTCATGTTTAATCAGGCTGCGTCTTTACTGGTTGTGTCTTTACACTACACATTTTTATCGTAACTGTGGCTGATTTTTTTTATATGAAAAAAGCGCAAATATGATTTTTTCAAAGTTGGCATTGACAGTGAGCTGCAGCCAAGAAGGGACCCCTTGTCCTTTTTCATGCTCTATTAGAAGCACTTGTCAAACCCTTTTTCATACTTAAACATATTAGCCTTTTTTGGTACTCGTCAGAGCATTTTTTAATACTAGTCATTTAAATTTTTTGATAATTATATATTGAATATAAATAAACTTGAGTTGCTTTAAATATTCCCAATACTTTTTTCTTATTTCGCACAATAATGCACTATTTAACCAAGTTATGCACACTGTTTTAAGAGGTTGCAGGTTGTTTTAATCAAATTCACGTTATTTGTATTCATAATTTAATTTACTTGGGCTCCCTTAAATATAACTAATATAATTCCTTAAACTGATGTTAGTTTTTGTTGCATTAAAATATCTTAGTTTGTTGATTCTCTCTAAACAAGTAAACCCTATTAGTTTACAATGGAAGTCTATAGGAATTTGGCGATATATCACCAAGTTGGTGACAAACTTAGCGGTATTTTACGACAGAACAGGGTCCCGTATATGATAACCCTTCTTATAGGTATGGTGATGCATTAAATGCTGTTCTATAACCAATGAGATGCGTTTCATTCGAGCGTTGCCATTAAACAATTAACAAATAATCGCGATTTCTGTGACACATACGATAGCGTAACATATATTGTAGATTATCGTGGAAATCGAAGGTTTAGGCCACATCGTATTGTTTAGTTAGACCGGTTATACTAACATCGTTCTCATGTTTTGCTACAATTTCTTTTATTGAACAGTAATTCGCTTAAGCTTCTTACTACTGCTATCACTAAGCGCTTTTTCATTCTTAGAAGCCATAATGAGAGCTAAAATTAGAGCAAACCTGAGTAAAAGTAAAACAAAAAGTTAATTTTTTTACAGTAATAAAGGTACACAAAGCACTCTGATATGCACACCTTACTCAAAACTTGACTAATAACAAGAGTTATGTGAGGGTTGCCAACTGAACTATTCGGCAGCCTTGGTCGGGAACCAAGATATTGCACGCCAACCGAGTCAAATTTTGATCACCGAAGTTGGACATAAACCGAACTGGTTATAAACAGAAGCGGTCGTGAACCGAGGTTCCTCTTATATTTTGACCTATAAGTTTGCAAATATGGCATTATTTATATATTCAATGGCGATGATCATTAGACATCTTGGCGATTTTGGGGATGAAACTCATCGATTTCAAAGTAACGTTCCGAAGTGTACTTGAACCGCCACAGATGTCATATACGCTTCACATTGACGCGATTTTTTTTTTACGCCAATGTCATATACGCACCGGGGTACTTAACTGGCGCCAAAGTTTTCTTATTTTGCTTGATATGGTAACCCGAATGTTGTTGTTTATTTATTAATAAATTGTTTATTTACTTTTATTTTCTTTTTTAAAATTATATAAATTGTTTTGTTCTATTGTTATTAATTAAACTTTTTAAATTTTATTGTTAATCCCTTTTTAAAAATATATATGAAACTGGTATTCGAAAACGAGGTTTTCGCCAAATTAGCGTCAGAAAAAATATCGCGCCAACGTGGTGCGTATATGACATCTGTACCATACTTGGTACAACTTGATTATCCTGTCGACAAAAAAATTATCGCCAAACTATAAGATTAAATGACAATAATGGATGGTAGTAAATGTTACATTCATTTGACATTTAACACGATACACATGTTTGTTACGTCATCAAGTGATTTTTAATTCAAGTTTTGGCAAAGGTGTCATATACGCCGCATATTGGCGCGATGTTTTTGACGCCAATGTCATATACGCACCGGGTACTTAACTGGCGTCAGAGTGTCGTTATTTTGCTTGATATGGTAACCCGGATACAGATGATATATTAAGGGGGTTGGCACAGATGTCATATACGCCCCATATTGGCGCAATTTGTTTCTGACGCCAATGTCATATACGCAACAGGTACTTAACTGACGCCAAAGTATCGTTATTTTGCTTGATATGGTAACCCGGATATTGTTGTTTAGGCTGTTGATGTTTTCGAAAATTGGCGTCAGAAAAAAATCGCGCCAATATTGAGCGTATATGACATCTGTGCCCAAGTTTATATTAGTATTTTTATTATTATTTTTATTATTAGTATTTTATATTAGTATATGTTTTACTAATTTATTTATTCTTCCGTTATTTAAAATAAAAATTATGTCAGTTTGTATCATTTGGCGAATAGTTTGGCGAAATTGGTCGACGGGATAGTCAAGTAGTACCATATATTTTTGCTGTACATTTTCGACAATATCTCAAGTAAAAGTACCTAAAGTTAAACGAAACCCTAATTATTTAAGGCACAGATGTCGATGTCATATAAAACAACGGGTTTGGTGGGGGTTTTTTTTCTGACGCAAATTTGACGAAAACCTCGTTTTCGAATAGCAGTTACATATCTATTTTTAAATTACTTTCTATTATTTTAAAAAGGAAATAACAATAAATAATGAAAAGTTTAATTATTAATAACTATAGAACAAAACAATTTATATAATTTTAAAAAATAAAATAAAAGTAAATAAAAAAAATAATTGATAAATAAACAACAATAGCTCAGTTACCGTATCAGGCAAAATAACGGCATTATCGCGCCAGTTATGTACTCTGGTGCCTATATGACATCTCTTCCTTATTAAAAATAGATGGAATGGTATTTTTTAAGGTATGCTTAGTATGTGAAGTATTTATATTACTGCATAGCTGTCGCTTGTGTAAGTCAGGATGTTATGATGATAATTAAAATAAACCTTACATTTAGCTCCTGAACAGAAGCTTGGGATTTACCCTGTTTTTCTTTTTCCTATCAACTCGTTTGTGCTCCATTGTGTCTATTACTCCAGTTCAAAATATTAATCAAGAAAGTTTATATATATATTTATGACAATTATGCATTATCTGCTTACGTTGACGTCGATTTCAGAAATACAAAAATCTGTCAGTTGAATTTCAATTTTTATTGACTTATAAAAACAAAAGTACACGTGTTATCCTTTTTTTTAAATTATTGTACTGCTTTTTAGGGAGTGGCAACACGAAATAAATTATTGAATTAGAAAATTAGAAAATGAAAAGGAGAGATTTCTATAATTTTATGGGGACATTATAAAAGACAATTTCGATTTTCTCATCGACCGTCAAACATACAAAGATGAAAAAAAAACCTATTCTAAGTTTTAACAAGAGGATCAAAATAAAACAAAAACGAAGTTAATCCACCCACTGGAACGTTAGCTACACTTTGTTGAATTTTGTGTCTTCATTTTTTCGTTTAAGATTAAATAAAAAACTACTGAAAGCTACAGTAATTTTTTAAATGCTATCAGTTTATTCGTCTCGTCGAGTTCTATCTTTCAAAAGAAAAATCATTGTCGTATGTTAACTGGTTCGCCAGAAATTTAAGAAAGTCGTTTGCATTTTCTATTTCTTAATCATATTATAGCTTAACGCTGCCGCGTTTGCTATGATTTCAAATTTGATGAAAATTCGTGCATTAATTCTTGAGATAGAGCTATAGCGGAAATTCTGAAAAATGTAGCACAGCAGCGCCTCCTATGAGCAATTTACACCAAAACATAAATAGCACTAATTGATATCAAGGTATATACCTGAATCTGAAGTTTAATGAAAATTCGCGCATTAGTTATTGAGATAAAGTTGTAGTGGAAATTCTCAAAAATGCAGCATAGCAATGCCACCTGTTGAGCGATTTGCACCAAAACATAAACAGCACTAATTCATATCAAGGTATACCTGAATCTGAAATTTATTGAAAATTCAACTATTAGTTCTTGAGATAGAGCTATTGCGGAAATCGCAAATAATGCAGCATAGCAGCGCCACCTTTTGAGCGATTTACACCAAAATGTATAAAACGTCAATTCATGTCAAGGACTAACTGAATCTGAAGTTTGATGAAAATCCATGGATTAGTTCTGGAGATTGAGCTATTGTGGAAATCGTGAAAAATGCTGCACAGCAGCGCCATCTGTTGAGCAATTTACACCAAAACATAAACAGCACTAATTCATATCCAGGTATATCTGCATCTGAATTTTGTTAAAAACCCAAGCATTAGTTCTTGAGATAGATTGGCAGAGATCGCAAAAAATGCAGCGCCACCTGTTGAGCGATTTACACCAAAATGTACAAAACGTCAATTCATGTCAAAGACTAACTGAATCTGAAGTTCGATGAAAATCCGTGCATTATTTCTTGAGATAGAGCTATTGCGAAAATTGTGTAAACCCTGCAAAATGAAGCATAGCCACGCCATCTGTTGGGCGATTTACACCAAAACGTTACCAACACCAATTCATATCAAGGAATAACTGAATCCGAAGTTTGATGAAAATCCGTGCATTAGTTCTTGAGATGCTATTGCAGAAATCGCGAAAAATGCAGCATAGTGGTGCCACCTGTTGGTCGAGTTACGCCAGAAACTAATCAGCACCAATTTATATTAGGGACCACTGGAATATAAATTTTTATTAAATTCCGTGCATTAGTTCTTGAGATAGAGCGCCCACAAAATTTGTGTCACGTACACACAGACAGACTCAAAGAACCACACAGACTCATAGACAGACATTTTGTAAAAACATGTTTTTCGGAATATCTGACCCCTAAAACGTGTAAATCCGCCGAAAACCAGTTCGAAATTTTTCATGAATCCAATACTTTCTTTTGTAAAGATAGAAGAAAGTAAAAATACTTTTTAAAACAAAATATGTAACGGTCGCTTAATAATTTGCAATACAATTCTCTGCCTTTTATTAAGATTTAAAAAGAAAATAGTAAAAGAAGGAATGTTTAATGATAGAAAATGAATTTTTTTTTCAGAAGAAAATGAGTGCCTGATTAAAATAGCTATGTAGTTTAATAATTAATGTTTCCTACGGAATTTAAGACAATTATATGTGATTGACATCACAATGGTAAACCTCATTAACACATATAAATTAAATGGTAAACTGAGTATAATTACGAGAGTTAAAATACGGATAGACGGCCAGACAAGCAGAATTAATAAACATTTTTCCGCCATGTTGGAAAATGTTAAAAGCAAGAATTTCAACATGACGATAATTAAATCTAAATGTTGCACTGTTTTCATTACAGTCATACCGGGTGTCCCAAAAAGGACTGACTGATTTTAAAATTCAATAACTTCCAAACGGTGACAGATATTAAAAAAAATCTTGCAGGAGGGTTATGTATAAAGTCAAAAGTTTTATTACAGTGATTTTCGATTTTAGTTCGAATTACAAACAATAAATGGCGCTGTAAGCAATAGTCGCTAAGTACAGGCTCGATTTTTGGTCCTTTCTGTTGTTCCATGCAGAAAAAGGAGATGGAAATGTATTATCCGGGCCAGGAAGTACCAAAAATCGAGCCTGAATTTAGCCTCTATTGATCGCCTCTATAAAAAAACTTTTGACTTTATGCATAACCCTCCTGCAAGAATTTTTTTAATATCTGTCACCGGTTGGAAGTTATTGAATTTTAAAATCAGTCAGTCCTTTTTGGGACACCCGGTATGTTTTAAAACAAATTACTCGATCGTCTAACTTAGAAACATATTTTTTTTTTTTTAATTATAGTGAATTCTGCTTTTTAATGAATATTATAGAAATAAATAATGACAGACTGTTCTGATCGATAAACTGCTAGATTAAGAAAAAAAAAGTTGTACAAAACGTGAGTTTGAAAAGTTATGATTTAATATTAAAATTGCTAAAATATTTATATTTGAATTGTTGTTAAAATGTTCTTCGTCTTCTTCCAGTAACGTCATTAGAGCCATAAATCCATGAGCTAATTTCAAACAAGCAGGAACAAATATTACACTAAAAATGAGTAGTAAATAAGCATTAATTATATTTTGAAATAATTAAACTAACTGTAATAATTTTGTTACAATTAAAAAACCATTAAATGTTTTTATTGGGATTAAATAAGCAATCACGATTTGTTTTAGAATTAAAGTATTTCATATAACATAAGTTCTCCCACATTACTTGATTATATTACATTAGGCGGGGGAAATTGTGCTACCATTTGCGCATGCGTGGTTAAAAATTCTTTCATATAAATGCTCATATTGTATCAAACATTCAATAGATTCACTTTCTAATTGCACTATAATGCGTCTCCTGCATGCTACCAAATTCTCCGAAAGGGATGTTAAATTTAGTTGCATGCGGTGATGTAAAATACCCGGGTATTTACTTTTAAGGGTAAATACACAACTTATATACATAGTTAAATGCCCATTTTGGGTACTTACATGGGTATTTATTCTTCAATTAAACATAGCTGTGAATTTTAACATTTCAATTAGTTATAATGAATTAGTGTAAAAGAAAGAAAACTTATAAAACTTTAAACTTTTTATAACTCTTAAATTTTAAAGAAACTCAACATTTTACCTTTTAATATTGAATTTAAACGTCTTTTTAAATCATAATGAAGAATACAAAGAGTATTATATATTTATTGAGAAGAATTTTATCACCTATTATTTTTTTTCTTTTAACTGAAATCGATTTTTAGAAGCTTTAATAATGATAATATAAAATTACAGCTCATTTCGCCAACTAGCTCTTCCTTAAAAAACTACCGGCATTGAAATGTGTTTTGCAACGATTACAAATTGATTTAAAATGAATTCGAAATTTTATCCTTTTCAATCCTTAACTAAATGACTTCCCATCCTTATGTAAAATTTACAGAAATAGCTAAATATGATTTCAAAATTCCTTCAAAAATGTCTACTATACTGCCTTTGCACTTCAGCGAAGTATTCGAGCTTCTTGTAACATTTAGAAAAGAGATTCCTTTTATTTGTAGTGTACATAGAAGGATGCGCTGCACATCATGAAAAATATACTTTAATTAAAACTCTAAAAATAAATTATTTACAAAGTAAGAAAACACATCAACAAAGTAAGAAAATGCACCGTATCATGTTTTATAGTTCGATTGTCCGTATTGTTCAACTGAGTAATCTCCTTTTACTTTTTAAGCAGTTCGATATATTCAGAATCCCCAAGAATAGTCTTAACAACTGGGATATCACACACACTTGCGCGACCACGAGAGTAATATTAGTCACCAGATCCAATAAACAACGCTTTTTTAAATCAACCAATAAACCAAAATGTTGCAAAAAATCGGCACCAATAATCGGTTTAGTTACCTAAACTACGATAAACGGTCATTGCAATTTACGTTTCAATCCAAGATCCAAAGTCAACAGCTCAGTACCGTAAGTTCAAATTTTTGTATCATTAGCAGCATACAATGTGAAATCGCTTTTACTAGTATCCTTAACCAAAAACGACTTAGGAAAACATGAAACATCACTACTAGTGCCTATCCAAAAACTGGGCTGCGTAATTTTATGAGTAACATAAAGTCTGCGACTCAAGCCCATACGTGCAGTAGCCGCCACTACTTCTTCAAGCGATGATCGTTTTCTGGTTGATAATCAGACGGAGAGACACATTTTTGCGCCTTTTCCCTAAATCGAAAATGATACAAACATATCCATCCGCCTTTACGTGCTCTGTCCTTTGAATTAAATGAGTTCCGTCGGTATGATTTTCTAGGTGAAGAGGGACAAGAACCTGAACTAACCAACTTTGAAAATTTCTCAACTTGCAATTTTAGCTGATTAAGCTGCGCCTGTTCAGATCCACGTGAATCCAGAGAATTAACAAATCCTATCTGCCATTTCCGCCAATTTATTTAAACCCTCAGAACTGACCGACACAATTGTTTGCACCAACAACGGTAACCTGCGAAGCCATATATTTTTCAAAAAATCATCGTCAACATGACTCTCACTTAATTCCCTCGTTCTACGCAACAACATTGAGGCGGACATATCACCCAGTTCTAAATCTTCAAGCAATGTCTTTACTTTTCGATTCTGCGAAACTTCAAATTCCGATAATAACCGTATTTTAAGAGCACTATACGGATCCTTCGGCGGTGTATAAAGAATATCTATTGCAAACGATAATGTTTCGGTATCCAATGAAGCAACCAAATGATCAAATTTAGTTTGTTCGACGGATAGTCCATATCGTCAGGCATTCTTTACAGTAACAAAAAATAAATAAAATATTAACAGAAATATCAAAATTCAGAAAAAAAAACACATATTCACTCAAAATATGAAACAATTTAAAATAATGAACAATCACCACCTCAGAGGATAAATACAAACGGGAGATAAATATTCGAAAATTTCATACATGTTAAAACCATAACTTTAGAACTTCAGTACAGAGATAACTTTAGAGCAGAGAACTACTTTATGAAGAATTCGTATAAACAGGGTCACCAGTTTTTGTAGGGGCGCATAGAAGGATGCGCTGGACATTATGAAAAATATACTTTAATTAAAACTTTAAAAATAAATTATTTACAAAGTAAAAAAACACATCTTGGCACCGACAACATTCAAATGTACACAAACTCCAGTGTCGATCTGAAAACATCGGAGAAGAGTTGTTTCGATTCTTCTCAATGATAGTCTGCCGATGAAATCGATGGAATAAATAAAAAGATTGTCTTTCGCTTTGTCGCATATTCAAAACTTAGTCTGTTTCCAGGCATTTTTAAAATTAGTTAAACCTGGAAGGAAAAGAACATGTCAGTTTATTTGAAAATAAATTGCATGTACATTTTTTGAGAAAACCTGAGTACCTGTAGTTAAAAAAAGTTTAACATTTCTCCAAGGCCAAAAAATGTAAAGCCTCCTTGTTTTTAATTAAAAAAGAATAATAATACTATACTTCTAATTAAATATGCTTCTTTGTTTGAATTCTTTTTCTGTAGTAAAAATATTCATAATGTCTAATTAGTATAACTTTTTTACTCCTCATTAGCATAAATTTCGATGTTAGAATGTTCTGTTTTGTTCGTAGGCAACAGAGAGTGGAAGGGGGGGGGGGGGTTGAAGAAGAATTATTTTCATTCAGCGACTTTAATTGGGCTCATTTTATAAAAAGCAAAAAAAAAAGGCAATAAACTTCACAAAAATAATTTACAAGAATGTTTTTCTCCAGAAAAAATAAACCATTTAAAGCAGTCCTATTTTAGTTTAGATTTTTTTCCTTTTGCAAAGGTTATATAAACTGAAAGATAAAATTTTTTGTGAATTAATTGTTTAAATTTCTTTTTGTAAGAATAAATCATATTCTTCTTCAAAAATGTCAGATGTCTCACTGCCGCGCATTTAAAATTAAGATTAATCTTTACTTTAAGATTATTTATAAACTGTTTCGTTGTTGTTGTTATTATTTTCTTTAGCATTTCATATAAGGTAAACGCACCAGTAGTAGACCACTTAAGGACATTTATCTAATTATTATTAAAGTGTTAGGGAATTCCAAAAGTTTTACAGTGTGACTTACAAAATCCGGCAACTTCAAAAATCTGGCAACAAAACCATCTTTTCCCCTCCTTTTCTTTTACCACTTTCAAGTTATGGTAGAAGAAAAATAGAAATTGTTCATGAATTAAACTCTTCAAGATCGAAAGTAAAAATGCAAAAAAATAATATTTGACATTTTTTTCATTTGTCAGAGGCGATTATTTTCTGAACAAATTTTCTGGAAGCTGCACTGTTGCGCAGCAACGGCGTGAAGACTAGTACACAAGATCTTAGGGTCTCTCTTCTGACGTTGTGCTAAATAGAACCGCCGATAACGCTAATAACAGCTCCGAATACGAGATCAACAACAGGGATAAGAAAAGGTGTCACTGGAAAAAAACATAAATTTGACTGGAGAAATAATATGTGCTTTAGAGAACAAGATTGCATTTCCGAAATGGAGATACTTCATTTGTATAAAATACAAGAAAAACTTGTTAAAGAACGGCCAAAAAATTTAAGCAAACAAAATTGACATCGATGTTTCCGAAATTACACGAGAAGAACAAATTTCACTCTTTATTAGATTTTTTTTCTGTATCATAGAAAATGTCAATTAATGTAAGTTTATTTTTATATTTAATTTTCATATTTCCTTGCATAATTATCACTTAAATAGCAAACCCCGCGGCTTTTCTCGCGTAATAGTTGAAGTATGCCAAGTGATATTTGTATGATTATTTTTTATTAGAAGAACACATTTTGAAATAATTCAAAAATTACAAATTAAGCCACAGTTTAACTAAACTTCATTATAAAAGTGCAATAGACAGAAATGCTATTTTAATTAATAAGAAGAACTAAAAATAATTCCAATTAAATGATAATTTAGAAAGTATATTGAAACTTTTATGCTCATTTCATACACTCATTTCAGTATTCATTTGAAGTTTTGAATTTTTTAGAAAGCATCTTAACACATTTACATCTTAAAATTAACCATCATGTCAAATTCCTAGCTTCTTGTCTAACAGTCTACCACTTCTCTGGTGTTAGTGGCACCAACATAAAATGCCGAAACAGAGTTGAAATAGAATGTCTCGAAAAATGCTGAAACAGAGACTGTCACCATTAATTTGCCAGCATTAACCTTGAAATCGCTTGGTATTTTCTGATATTCTATAGAAAACGGAATTTAGATGTTTTTAAAGGCTTTCTTGTTGTTCCTGCCAACCAGGGGTAGTCAAACCGGCATACAATATAGCCCGTATAGGATCAGGGACTATCACTCTTGATTCGCAACCGGTAATTTCTGTAATCGGTTTATTATTTCCAGAGATTCCATAGAAATCGTAATTTAGGACACTTTTAGAATGCTTTTCGCTCCTTGCCTTCTCTTCACCCCTTTTTAATTTCGAATTTATTTTCGACTGTCCATAGAGGACATTTATATTTTATAAGTAACTACCGTGCTATATTTAAAGTTTCTAGCCTCTTCAGTAGAGCAGAAATCGCAATTTAGAAAGTTTTTTGCTCCTGCAATCCTCGACATAAAATATAGCTTATGTTTCAGCAGTTTCTATTACCATCAATTTGCAACCATTATGTTTGAAATTGGATTCGTATTTCATACGATTGCATAAAAATTGTAATTTAGAACGCTTATAGAACGCTTTTCGCTCACTTCATCCTTTTAAATTTGGAATTTTCTTTCGACAATTCTTAGAAAGCATTTGCATCTTTGAAGTAATTACCATTCTAAATTTAAAATGTTAGACCCCTTCAGTAACACAAAAAACGCAATTTAGAACATTTTTTGCTCCTGTAACCCCCAGGTGGTAGTGACAATAACGTAAAATATAGGCTATGTTGAAGCGGGGACTGTCACCATCAATTAGAAATCATTACCTCTGAAATCGGTTTATATTTCCCGAGATTGCGTAGAAATCGCTATGTAGAACGTTTTTAGAACGGTTTTCGTTCATTTTGACTCCTTTTAAATTTCAAATTTTTAAGGAACTCTTCTCAGAGAGTATTTACATCTCATAAGTAATTACCATGCCAAATTTTAAGTTGCTAGCCCCTTCAGTATCACAAAAATCACAATTTAGAATGCTTTTTAAAATGCAACCGCAAGGTGGTACTGACGCCGACATGAAATTGATCCTATATTGGAGCAAGGGATGTAATCATCAATTTCCAACAATTACTATTGAAATAGATTGGGTACTTTCTGAGATTGCGTAGAAATCGCAATTTAGAACGTTTTTCGTCCATTTTCACACCTTTTAAATTTCGAATTATTTAGGAAATGTTCTTAGAGATATTTATATCTTTTATATCTTATAAGTAACTACTATGCCTAGTTTCAAGTTGCTAGCCCCTGCAGTATTACAAAAAACTCAATTTAGATCGTTTATTGCTATTTCACCCCCTTTGGGGTAGTGGCACCGACATGAAATACAGCCTATTTTGAAGCGAGGGCTGTCACCATCGTTTTCACACCATTATTTTTTAAATCAGTTCGGTACTTCCTGAGATTGCGTAGAAATCTAAATTTAGAAAGTTTTTTAGAATGCTTTTCGCTCATTTTAAACCCTTTTTAATTTCGATTTTTTAGGAAATGTTCTTAGAGATCATTTGTATCTTACAAATAACTGCCCTTCCTAATTTCAGGACTCTAGGGCCTTCAGAAACACAAAAAATCGCAATTTAGAACATTTTTCGCTTCTGCAACCCCTAAGGGATAGTGTCACACATAAAATAGAGCCTATGTTGGAGCAAGGACTGTCATCATCAATTTCCGACCATTACTTTTGAAATAGGTTGGATACTTTCTGAGATTTAGAGACCATTTAGAACGTTTTTTAGAACTCTTTTCGCGCATTTTCACCCCTTTTAAATTTCGAATTTTTTAAGAAATGTTCTTAGAGATCATTCATATCTTATAAGTAACTACCATTCCAAATTCCATGTATCTGGACCCTTCAGTAACACAAAAATCGCCATTTCGAACGTTTTTTTCTCCTGCACCCACTTTAGGGGTAGTGGCACCGACATAAAATGTAGCCTATGTTGGAGCAAGGGTTGTCAGCATCATTTTGACTTTATTATTTTTTAAATCGGTTTGGTACTTCGTGAAATTGCGTAAAAATCGCCATTTAGAACGTGTTTTAGAACGCTTTTCGCGCATTTTCACCCCTTTTTAATTTTGATTTTTCTACGAAATGTCCTTAGAGATCAATAGTATCTTATGAGTAACCACCATTCCAAATTCCATGTATCTGGAACCTTCAGTAACACAAAAATCGCCATTTCGAACGTTTTTTTCTCCTGCAACCCTTTAGGGGTAGTGGCACCGACATAAAATGTAGACTATATTGGAGCAAGGGTTGTCACCCTCATTTTGACCCAATTATTTTTGAAATCGGTTTGGTACTTCTTGAGATTGCGTAAAAATCGCCATTTAGAACGTTTTTCAGAACGCTTTTTGCGCATTTTCACCCCTTTTAAATTTCGAATTTTTTAAGAAATATTCTTAGAGATCTTTTATATCTAATAAGTAACTACCATGCCTAATTCCATGTATCTGGGCCCTTCAGTAGCACAAAAATCGCATTTTTAGAACGTTTTTTGCTCCTGCACACCCATTTGGCCAGTGGCTCGGACGTAAGATGTAGCCTATGTTCTAAGTTGGACTAACACCATCATTTTGAGACCATTACTTTTGGAATCGGTTCGGTAGTTCCAGAGCTTACCTTCTACAAATAAACAATTTTTACCTCTTTATAATATTACTAGCAAACACCGCGGCCATGCTCGCGTAATATTTGAAATATGCTAAGTGCTATTTATATGTCTAATTTTTATAAAAAGGTATTAACTAAATTTTTATTTTATTAAAATGTAATATTTTATTTTATTAAAAGTTTTTTTTTATTAAAAGGTACTTATTACTTTGAGGAATAATTCAAAAATTACTATTTAAAACACAGTTTGATTAAATATCATTATTACACTGCATTAGGCAGAAATGAGACATAAATTAATAAAACGAAATAAAACTAAATAAATGATAATTTTGAAACTTTTATGCTCAATTAATACGCTCATTTCAGTATTCATTTGAAGTTTTGTATTTTTTAGAAACCATCTTCTTATATCTTAAAATTAACTATCATGTCAAATTCCAAGTCCTACCACCTCTCTCAACATAAAGGGATATGTTGAAATAGGAACTGTCACCATTAATTTGCCAACATTAATTTTGAAATCGGTTTGTTTTTTCCTAATATTCCAGAGAAAAGTAATTTAGAAAGCTTTTAATGGCCTTTTTTAGAACGTTTGTTGTTCCTGTGAACCCCAGGTGGTAGAATCATCGGCATAAAATATAGCCTGTGTCAGATCAGAGACTGTTACCATTGATTCGCAACTATTACATTAATAATCGGTTTATATTCAATGAAATTACAAAGAAATCGTAATTTAGGACTTTTTTAGAATGCTTTTCGCACCTCCCCTTCACTTCACCCCTTTTTAATTCAAATTTATTTTCGACAGTCATTCGAGGGCATTTATATTTTATAAGAAACTACTATGCCATATTTAAAGTTTCTAGCCTCTTCAGTATCACAGAAATCGCAATTTAGGAAGTTTTTAGCTCCTACAACCCTCTGGTGGTAGTGGCACAGACATAAAATATAGCTTATGTTTGAGCAGGTTCTATCACAAACAATTTGTCATCCTTATTTTTTTAATCGGTCTGGTATTTGATAAGATTGCATAAAAATTGTAATTTATACCGCTTTTCGCTCACTTCATCTTTTTAAATTTGAAATTTTCTTTCGACAGTTCATAGAAAGCAGTTGCATCTTGTAAGTAAATACCATGCCATACTTCAAAGTGTTCGACCCCTCAGTTGTGCAAAAAACGCCAATTAGAACACGTTTTGCTTTTGCAACCCTCAGATGGTAGTGACAACAACATAAAATATAACCTTATGTTGTAGCAGGGACTGTCACCATTGATTTGCAACCATTACTTTTGAAATAGCTTTGGTATTTCTGAGATTGAGTAGAAATCGCAATTTAGAACGTTTTTAGAACGCTTTTCGCTCATTTTCACCCCTTTTTAAATTTCTAATTTTTTCGAAACTGTTCTTAAGGATAATTTATATCTAATAAATATGTACCTTGCCTAATTTTAAGTTGCTAGCCCCTACCGATCACAAAAATCGAAATTTAGAACGCTTTTTTCTCCTGCAACGTCTAGGTGATAGTGATACCGACATAAAATAGCGTCTATGTTAGAGAAGAGGCTGTCAGCATCAATTTCCTACCATTACTTTCGAAATCAGTTTGATTCTTCCTGAGATATTGCTGACAAATCGGCATTTAGAATATTTTTAGAACGCTTTTCGCGCATTTTGCTCCTGCATCTCCTCTGGGGTAGTGGAAACAGATATAAAATATATCCTATCTTAGAGGAAGATCTGTCACCATCATTTTTACACCATTATATTTGAAATCGGTTCAGTACTTCCTGAGATTGCATAGAAATCGCAATTTAGAACGTTTTTTACAACGCTTTTTGCGCATTTTGACCCCCTTTTAAATTTCGATTTTTTTAGGAAATGTCCTTAGACATCATTGATATCTTATAACTAACTACCATTCCAAATTTGACGATTCTAGGCCCTTCCGTAACACAAAAACCGCAGTTTAGAACATTTTTCTCCGGCAACCCCTTTGGGGTAGTGGCACCGACATAAAACATAGCCTATGTTGGAGCAAGGGTTGTCACCATGATTTTGACGTCTTTATTTTTTAAATCGGTTTGGTATTTCCGGAGATTGTGTGGAAACCATCATGTAGAATGTTTTTTAGAACGCTTTTCGCGCATTTTCACCCCTTTTAAATTTCGAATTGTTTAAGAACTGTTCTTAGAAATCCTTTACATCTAATAAGTAGCTAATATTTCAAATTTCATATTTCTAAGTCCTTCAGTAACACATATAAATCGCATTTTTAGAACGTTTTTTGCTCCTGCACCCCCTTTGGGGTAATGGCACCGACATAAAATATAGCCTATCTTGGAGCAAGCTTTGTCACCATCATTTTGACACCAATATTTTTTAAATCGGTTTGGTATTTCCTGAGATTATGTAGAAACTACCATTTAGAACGTTTTTCAGAACGCTTTTTGTG